>CM056606.1:13910717-14305522 GCA_029721355.1 Tegillarca granosa | reverse complement strand
CACACTGGGGTGTGATTGGTAGAAAATACAGTAATAAAGTTATTACAGGTCACATGACTAGAAATCGACCAATATGATAGTTTCTTCTGTAAGTGATGTATATTACCCTGGTAAACTGTTTTAAATCTATTTTTGTCTATGTCTTTAATGATAATTAATGATGTCAACAATCTCACTGACAACAAAATAAACTTAAAAGTTCTTCCACCAAAAACTTGATTTTAAAAACAGCAATTTAATTAATATGTAGTGAAAATTATCATATAACCATTAATAAAAGTAAAGACTTATCTTTAAAATAAAAAAAAACATAAACATAATTTTGTAAAATTGTACTACTTATTGACACTTATTTCACTCTGGTCTCAAATCAAGACTATGAAAAACTACAACCTGTTTAAAAATCTTGATTTTCAAGGTCAATTGAATCTCTATGGTAACTAATGTATTTTTTTTTATTCTGACAAATTTGACTCTATTGAAAGATATTTGACTGTGAACTTAAACCAAAATTCGAAAAAATTTAAATCTGTTTAAAGACCTTGATTCTAAGGTCATTTGAATCTCTATGGTAACATGACCAACAAATAATTCTTTATGGTAAATTAACCAATGTAAACTTTTTATTCTGACCTTACATGAATAAGGTTTTATAAAAATCAAAATCTTTTTAATGATCTTGATCCTGAAGTTAAAAAAACAAGAGGCCCAAAAGGGCCTGTGGAGCTCAACTGACAAAAATGGTTCTTGTGCCTTCATTTATATAAACTCGGTACAGGGACTTGAGCTGACGTTAAATGCTAAATATAAAAGCTATAGGCCTTACAGTTTCAGAGAAGAATATTTTTAAATTTGACTTCCCATATAAGTATATGTAGATATATGTGCCCCTTGGTGGAAAAAAAATGGCCCAGGGGCCTTTATTTGTACAAACCTGGTAAAGGGACTTGAGCTGATTATGAAAGCTTTAGGCCTTACAGTTTCAGAGAAGAAGATTTTTAAAGTTGATTTCCCATATATGCATATGTAGATATATTGGCCTTTAGGGTGGGACCAAAAATGGCCCAGGGGCCACCATTTGTACAAACCTAGTAAAGGGACTTGAGCTGATGTTAAATGCCAAATATAAAAGCATTATGCCTTACAGTTTCAGAGAAGAAAATTTTTTAATTTGATTTCCAATATATACATATGCAGATATATGGACCCCTGGACGGGGCCAAAATGGACCGGGGGCCACCATTTGTACAAACTTGGTAAAGGGGCTCAAGCTGATATTAACTGCCAAATATGAAAGCCTAAGGCTTCATGGTTTTAGAGAAGAAGATTTTCAAAGTTGATTTGCCATTATAAGCCATATATGCATATGCAGATATATGGACCCCTGGGGTGGGACAAAAAATAATCCGGGGGCCACCATTTGTACAAACTTGGTAAAGGGGCTCAAGCTGATATTAACTGCCAAATATGAAAGCAGAAGGCTTCATGGTTTCAGAGAAGAAGATTTTCAAAGTTGATTTTCCATTATAAGCCATATATGCATATGCAGATATATGGACCCCTGGGGTGGGGCAAAAAATCGACCGGGGGCCACCATTTGTACAAACTTGGTAAAGGGCCTCAAGCTGATATTAACTCCCAAATATGAAAGCTTAAGGCTTCATGGTTTTAGAGAAGAAGATTTTCAAAGTTGATTTTTCATTATAAGCTATATATGCATATGCAGATATTTGGACCCCTGGGGTGGGGCCAAAATAGACCGGGGGCCACCATTTGTACAAACTTGGTAAAGGGGCTCAAGCTGATATTAACTGCCAAATATGAAAGCAGAAGGCTTCATGGTTTCAGAGAAGAAGATTTTCAAAGTTGATTTTCCATTATAAGCCATATTTGCATATGCAGATATATGGACCCCTGGGGTGGGGCCAAAAATAGACTGGGGGCCACCATTTGTACAAAACTTGGTAAAGGGGCTCAAGCTGATATTAACTGCCAAATATGAAAGCAGAAGGCTTCATGGTTTCAGAGAAGAAGATTTTCAAAGTTGATTTTCCATTATAAGCCATATTTGCATATGCAGATATATGGACCCCTGAGGTGGGGCCAAAAATAGACCGGGGGCCACCATTTGTACAAAATTGGTAAAGGGGCTCAAGCTGATATTAACTGCCAAATATGAAAGCTTAAGGCTTCATGGTTTCAGAGAAGACGATTTTCAAAGTTGATATCTCATTATAAGCCTTAATTTCACTTTTTACGAAGTATGACAGAAAAACGCTAAAAACGCGTAACCTAGTTTTTGACAGAATTTCACGAAATGTAAAACCTACATGTTTAAGGGTTTCTAGAAGCTAAATATCACATCAGATTTTGAATATAACCTATGGTTTCAGAGAAGAAGCTTATTTTAGGTTTTTTACATTCTAGGTCACTGTGACCTACTTTTGGTTGCCATGGAAACCAATTGTACAAATTTTCATCTACTCCTTCTAGGGATCATTCCTGCAAAGTTTTGCTAAAATTGGCCCAGTAGTTTCTGAGTTTTTGCTGTTAACGGACGCACGCACGCACGCACGCACGCACGCATCATGCCATAAGCTCATCTGGCTTTAGCCAGTTGAGCTAAAAATCAATGTTTATTTGACCAACATAATTCCATTATGCTTTAGAACTTGATCTTATTCTAATTAGATATTTAAAAATAAAAATCTCTTATATGACCTTGATGTTCAAGGGTCAAAGAAATCTCTATGGTAACATATCAAACAACATTCTGATTTTGACCACAGACTAAAACGGTATTTGAAAATCTTTGGCAATAAAGTGTGCTGGGCAAAATTCAACATTTAAGAATGAAAAATAACTGGTATGGTGAATAAATACAGAAAATATAAATATTATGAGTAGATTTCATCAAATGAAGTGAAATTAAGATAAATATATAATTACTTAATGAGAAAGCACATGTTGAGTTTAATTACTTTCAAAACACAAGATTTTTATCATGAAAACGTCAAAACAAATCGCATGAAAACAATTTATCTAAAGGCTAATTATAGAAACAGAGGCTTGGAATAGCATACAATTCATTAGTGCTAACTTTTATTTGTATGAATGAGAATTGTTTTAAAAGTCAGCCTTGGACTTATTTATTAAAAAAATCAAGTTAAGCATCTCTCTCTCTCTCTCTCTCTCTCTGTCTCTGTGTGTATTTCTCTTTATAAATCAGAAAAAAATCATTTCTCTTGTTCTCTTTCTCCCCCCCCCCCTCTCTCTCTCTCACACTGTATTTTTCTGGTTATTGATATATATTTTCTAAGTATACACACATATATATCACTTTTGTCCATAATTTTAAACTAAAAACAACTATTAATACATTTTTCTATTTTATGACATCATTGCACTGTTCCCAGTATGATATTCTCAGTATTTAAAATGAGGTATCAGATAAACAGTGTAGCTCACCTGAATAACAGGTCCATCAAATAACCATATAAGAAAATTTTTGTTCATCAAAATATTTGAAATTTTTTTAGCAGACACTATTAATGCTTGGCTCCAGGAGCTTGGGAATTTCACTGGCACTGACACTGCTGATACTGGTCAGTCACTGACACTGACACTGCTGACACTGGTCAACTGACTATATCACCGACACCTGTTTTTATTCGGAATATATTTTTAATATGCTATGTTATAAAAACAGGCACCAGTTCAGTCTAACATTGTTAGACATAAGTACCTCTGTGTGTAGTATATATAAAGCAAACATGCATACCTTAAAAAAATAAACCATGATATTATTTTCTTCACTTATAATTAAACACAACCAACTGCAATCTTCACATCAAACTGTTACCATGGGAATGTGTTATGACATCATTTAAAAATATATTTGATGTATCTTGAACAAATACAGCTTCAGCCAGGCTATCCATTAATAAGTATAAATATAACAGATTATCACAGTTGCTTAACATCTTATTAATCCCTCCATTATTAATTAAACCAATCAAGGTCATCATCGTCGTCATCATCATCTCCGAACAACGGTGGTGGTGGCTTTGGCTTTAAATCCTGAAAATAAAATTATTGTTTATTGAAATAGAGTCAAGGTCAAAGGTCAAGGTTAACCAAAGATTCAAATTCCACTCAGGCAGATCTTTTCTTGAGAAAGTTTGTCTGCTCACTTGCTGCAGTTTTATCGTTTCTCTTCAGGCACTCTGATTTCCTCCACCACCCCACAATTGACTGCCTTAATGTTAGTGAAAGAATTTTGATTGGGGAGTAAAACTCCATAACGTAACTCAGTTGGCATGACAAAGGTAGATAATCTCTTGAGTAAACTTGTTTTCTCCACCATTTCAAAATCTGTGGTCTCGAAAAAATGTCTGTCACTGTATTGTATATATTAAAATACTGATTTACTGCCACCATTTGTTCTGTCAGATTTTTATGTTTAAAAGGGGTTTGAAAATAAATTTAAGGAGACACATGGGCTATTGGTTAAGGTTTTGTAATGATGATTCAAATATTCTGAGTCACAGCCCAAGATGGAATGGTGATATGTCCTGAAGCAATACACTGGATTTTATCTTGCTTAAATATTACCCAAATTGAATGGGCACTGGTATATATTCTCGGGTCTGCCCTTGCAATGGTCAGATGCCAAATCAAAGTAGGGGGTAAGTACAGTATTGTACTCAAAGTCAATTTACATCATTGAAAGTGGAAATTAAGCCTGATGAGCATTTTTTGGCTTGGCACAAATTACAACTTATATAGAAAACAGATTTAAAAAATGGAATTTGGAACTTCAAAATACTGTGGCAATAATAATGATGGACTTCATAATACTGTCACAATAAAGAAGATGGCAAAGGTAACAAGTTGTTTTGTAAAACAAAATGTGGATTTATTGCACTTACATCATCATTGGTAAGGTCTGCTTTAGATGGAACTTTCTTTTTTGTTGTAGGCTCAGTGCTGGGTGTAAAAGATATACCTAAAGTATCTTCAACAGTTGAGTCTTCACCAAACAAAGGCTTACTGTAAAGAATTTAAACAAAAATACTGACATAATTTAATTAATGTTAAACGCAAACGCTACCTGATGTTAAAAGGTTAATGTAGCTTAAGAATTTCAAAATATTGACAGTAGCAGTTTACTTCTTAAATTTTAACAGTGTCATGTCTTCTGCACACACACACACACAGACACACACACACACACACACACACAGAGCAAATGCCTTAAACAATGCATCACAAGCAGCAAGTGTTATAATGAACAATGTCTGCAAAGGCAATAGGACAAAGGTTCAATCATAATCACGAGACTATATGAAATCATAAAACAAACCCCTAACTTGGTGTTAGGTTAGGGTTTTGAAAACTCAACATAAAGTTCAAATTACCAACAACACTAGGAAATGTTGTCTTTCTGTTTCATCTCTTTGCCTTCATTGCAAAGAAATAAAAAGAATATGAATCATGCTGGAGAGAAAAAAGTTCTAAGAGGGGTTCTATGTAAACTTCAATATCAATACATATAGACGTTTTGCACCAAAAATTTAAACACTTGACACTGTTGCTTTTTTCTGCTGTGGGAATGAAGTAAGCTCTAAGGGTGAACAAGAATCAATACCTTGACCAAATTTTTTAACATTGGAATATGATGCTTTCATTTCTGCTGGGGGAATGACATCAGGTCTACAGGTTAGCTAGATTCAATAGTTTTACCAAAACCTTAAACTCGGGACATTGATATCTACCCTAATGCTGGGGACATAACATGAGGCTCCAGTTTCACTATCTTTTCTTAACTAATATTTTTCTTCTGGAGCAAATTCTGGAGATCTCTTTTTTAATTACAAACAAACATTTGGAAAAAAACTTAACACATATGTTAAGAGCTTGAAGTGATCATCGTAATGACATCTTAGTTTCCTGCAAATCTTCACAATTAACACGATTATTAGGATTTCAGATTTGCAAGATTTAAGTTAATGAAAATCTTAGTTAAGGAATGATTGTGAAACCTAGGGCAGCTCTACATGTGTGCTAGATTCAACAGCTTTACCAAAAAAACTTAAACACTGGTCACTGATATTTAACCTAATGCTTAGGGAATGTCTACAGACAAGCAAGATTTAACAGTTTTACCAAAAACTTAAAACATGGGACAATATCTTACCCATCATCTTTATTTTTCTCCTCTGAAGATTCATCATCTTCATTGCCACCTTCATCTATTAATGGTGGTGGCTCCCTTGACAATGACCTTGACCTTAAATCATTAGCACCATTTTCTTTATTATCAGTTTTAAATCCAGCTATTTGATCCTCAAATTCTTTTGACAAATCCAGAACTTCTTTGGATTTCGTACTATCTGTTTGACTAGTTTCTATTGGAACTGTACTTTCTGTATTGCTAATTTGTTCAGTGTCTATATGTTTATTTGTTTCCATGGTAACACTTGATACATTTTCAGATTGTTCATCACTTTGTTTATTTGTTTCACTAATACTGTCTTTTGTCTTTTCTTCACTTGTTTCTACCTCTTCTTCTGTAAATACATGTAAAATAATATAATTATAGGCACTGTTTACGACAGGCGAAGCTTCATAATTTTGACAAACAGAGAGTGCCAAATTTATGATGCATTAGGACAGGCACTGTAATATAATTAACCATTAAACTGTTTAAAAATAAGGCTTCTAGTCGATATAACTTCCAATGCCGTGCAATGCAAACTGAATAACACACGCTAGCACGTTATGATTAGTTTGCATTGCACGGCATTGGAAGTTATATTGACTAGAAGCCTTATTTTTAAACAGTTTGATGGTTATATTTACATTTCACGATTTTTAAAAAATAATTTTTATATTTTAATCCTAAAAAAATGTCCAAATACTTACTGATTACGACAAGTATGTCCAGTCACCGGAACTGCCGAACAAAATAGTGCGTGAGAAATAGGAACAGATAACATTGAAGTCGAGATAACATCATTAATTTAATAATTCTTTTTTCAACAAATTGTTTTATTGTAACAATTAATCTGCAAATGTTGTCTGTTTATTTCAGTATAAAATTATGATAAAAATGGCTTTGGGCCTAGCATGGATCAACTGCAGACGGTGTATGTTTGTTAACCTTAGATAACGTAGTTCCGTATGTAACAATGTGTTCATATGCCGGTCAGCTGATCAATGGTAATTATAGCCGATATCATTGGTAATTATAGCTGATATAATTACCAGTGGTCTCAAACACAGTTATATAAAGCAAACACATTGAAAATGTAATTATTGTATGTTAACTACATAGAAATGATGCCGTACATAAATTATGTACTGTTTCTTTCGTTGTTTGTTGGGAAAGTTTTACATTGATTATTTTTTCAAAAATCGTAAATTTAAGACATTTGCATACTTTTATTTTTGCATTGTTAGATAATGGCCAGTGCAAATGCAAGTGAAATATATCAAAATAAAACATTTGCCAAAGAATTATTTTTGTGTTTCATAACTCTCATGAATTTCCATGAAAATAAAACAAACAGGAAAATTTCCCCGATTAAGAATACCGGTTCTCATCATCATACTTATACGTATATAAACATGCCAGATTTGTCTGTTATAAATTTATTACCTGTGAGTTGGACTTAACAGTATTTAAGGGTATACAAATGATGGCTCTATGAAAACAGTATTGTGAAACATATTAGGAAAGGGAAATAACCACAGCTTTTTGTAGCTGCAATTGTACTCTATACATAATGTGAAGTCTTGCAATATTCAGTGCTTGATTTCAAAATACCATTTAGCGGTCTGTTTTAGTGGGGCTAAATTTTGGCAATTTTGACAAGAAAAAAAAGGCAAGTTTAAGATTTTAGTATATTTTGATGAACTAAACTACTTATTTATGGTTTACTGGTTCACAAATATTTTCGTGATTTCAATACCACAGCCAAAATTGACAAAATTTGCACCCTGCTAAAATTACCATACCCACATATACAGTATTTTAATTTCAAAACTTGGTATTTGAAGGAAAAAATTGAATCAAATAAATTTTTGTTATTATTTAAATTTATAGAGAATATACATTTTATGGTATTAAAATATATATAAAATTCTATATGATGTTCAGAAGGGGCTCTAATGGGGTAAATTTTTACCTTTAGCATCTACATGGTTCTGTTCTATATGAGGCTCTGGAGGGACATCTTGTGTGACATTGCTTTCTTTGTTATTCTCCTCATTCTGCTTCTCCTCCTCCTTGTCATCCTCATCATCTAAACACAATAACAATATTAAAGAGTTTTTTTAACATCTCAAATTAAGACACCCCCCTCCTCCATTGGATGCCTGGCACTAAAATTTAATTGCAGAAAACTATAAATCTAAAACTATATGATTGTCTGTTTAATACCTAAAAGAGTTACTTGAAAAAAGAAAGTGACTGCTCTTTCATCAAGCACTTAGCATTTAGAAATTAAAGTCACGAGGTTCATTGTATGAGACCTTAAAAGCCAATGCTCTACGTCAAGCCAGGCATGGCATGCTAAAGAACCCTTCCTTTACATTGCCCCAAGTAAACTACAAAAGTCAAAATTTATGCCATTTCACTTACAGGTTGTGACATCTTGGCTGGGACATACATAAAACAAACTTCAACTGAATTGGGAGCCCTCATGGCTATTAGATTTTGAGACTGGTAAATTTAACAGTATTATTGGTCGGATCTGTAATAGTGATTTATACATTAAGTCATCATAAAGAATTGTTTTAACATGTCAATCTAGATTGGATTGGTATAGATAAATGGTGTTGAACAGTTAGTCAAAATTCTTTCATTTATATCGAGTCGAGACAGTCAGTTCAGGGAAGGTGGAGAAAACCAGAGTGCCTGGAGAAAACTACTGACCACCAGCAAGAGAAATGATAAACCTCTCACACCAGGATCTACTCAAAGGAGAGAAATGATAAACCTCTCACACCAGGATCTACTCAAAGGAGAGAAATGATAAACCTCTCACACCAGGATCTACTCAAAGGAGAGAAATGATAAACCTCTCACACAAGGATCTACTCAAAGGAGATTTGATCCTTGTGGTGAGGGGCACTGTGATCAGTAAACATATACTTTTAGACCACTTGGTCACTGGGGCCTCCAGTTCCATCTAAAATAAAACCACTTGTTGACAAAGTGAATATTTTGAATTTTAAATAATGAGTAAGCCATGAGCTAAAAAGATTCTATTCTACAGCATTTACTGGCAAAGAAATTGATTTGATTTAATGGGGTTTTCATCTCAGTCAAGATTTCACTTATATCAAGAAGTCACCAGCTATAGGTAAAGTAGCAGAAATTTTAACCTTTGCAGTGCGCTTAGGGCAATGTGTAGAGAAGGTTCTTTATTGTGCCATGCCTACTGTGACACACATTGGTTTATAAGGTTTCCTCCAAAGGACCCCGAGACTTTGATCTTTCATTTTAAAATACATAAGGGCTTGGCGAAAGAACAGTCACAACCTATTTTCAAGTCTTTGTGGAACCCCGCCCTCCCACTTTCGAAGTCAGCACTTTACAAACTGAGCTACAATGGTGGTATATCGGCAAGTTAAAGAAGTAGAATTTGTTAATTTTATTAAAGTTTGTAAAACAGATTGGTTAGTTGGTTGGTTAAATGTTGTTTTATGTCACATAAGAAATTTTCTTAGATATCATCTTTATCTTAACATAGCTTTGTGGTGTGTGTTAGGTTTGTAAAAATAGGTATTTCCTATCTGGTTTAATCTAGTATGCAAAAACTGCAACCTTTAGAATGCATGTGCAATTGCCTACAATATTGCAAATAAACAATAGCCCATTCTGTTCAATATACTAACCAAGCTTACGAGGGAAAATTTTCACTTGTAGCCCACCAGGTTTGAGCCTATATCAGTTAGATAGTTTGGGGTTTTGAGGGCTAATTTATAAAAACCACTTAGCCTTTGCAACCCTTTGTTAAACTGTATCATATATTAAACATTTTGTTCTGAACTTTCTTACCATTTTCTGAACTATCTTCAAGTTCTTTTGTATTGTTCTCAGATTTGACTTGTATTGCATCTGTCTTCTTTTCCTCTTCATCTCTTTTCCCATCATCCTCCACTTCTTCCTCTTCCTTTTCCTCCTCTTCTTCCTCTTCTGTATCTTCCTCCTCTTCTTCATCCTCCTCCTCATCATCATCACCCTCTTCATCTGGTTTGGAGGAATCTCCTGCTGGCTGTTTTACTAATTTTAGAGTTGTCTCCTGCAATAAAAGAAATAAGTTTATAAAGACTTTAAATATTTAGATAAGCAAATTGGAAGCCAAAGATTAATAATGGATAACTTTATAAAATAAGACTGCCAGTAAATCAATAATTGATATATAAGTTGTATCTTTAGAAAGATTTTCAATGATGTGATACAGATAAAATCAAGATCCTGATGCTCCAGAAAACGTAAGAATTTCCTAACATAAACATAAATTGTACTTACTTTTATGACATTCAGTATAGCACCTAGTACAAATGTACCAGTATATGTACTGTTTCCATCAAACTGACTCCGTAATGTCTGGTAAACCTGATTCATTATCTTTTTTATCTGTTATAAATAAAAATTCAAAAAAATTATGGTAAAAATTACAGTTGTTGATGTGGGGTTGTGCGAGTTGAAGTCATAAGAATGACAAAGAGAAGAACTCTCTTAAACAAGATGTTTGGCTTAGCTCCTAGAATCATTATAAGGATTCACAAATGGCTTAAACCATGTTATAGTATAACTTTTATATTTTGACATACAGCTGCTAATACAAGCAATGCTTTTCTACCAGAAAGAGTCTTAGTGCATGCTTACAGGTGTTTTTTGCTGCCTAGTTTTCCATTCTGTGTGGGTAGATCCTATTCTGACTGGAAAAGTTTGTAGGTTGTTAGCTATAGGTCAGTGGTTTTCTCTGGGTACTTCAATTATTAAACCAGGGATAAGTAAATGTGCCTACTTCCTTATTGAATGAGAATGGTAAAATAAATACCAGGGAAAAAAGACACACATCCCGTTCTAAAATTTTAACTTAAATTTTTTTTTTAGATTTCACCTAAATGAATACTATAACCAAACATAATTGTTAAATTTTAACACTTAAACAAAGTCAGATACCGGAGCTATTTAGCACTTCTATAAACATTCCACCATGATATTAATCTTAGTAATTACCTCAGCAGCTAATGACTGACTGTCTAGACCACCAGATGGCACTTTCACTTCCTTTTCCTGTTTTAACTTTTGTAACATTTCTGTGACTTTGTCTTTTTCTTCCTCCATTTGATCTCTTTCTTCTTCTAAATCACTGATTTGTTCTTCATATTTTTCTTTCATTGTTGTGGCTTGATTTCTTAAGTTTTCATACTGTAAAACATTAAGACATTTTATCTTCCTGGCATGAGATTAATACTTTCAGGTCAAACAGTAAAGCACATTGATTACAGCCATTTTTAATCTGATATTGGATTCATACACAGCCTGTTTACTTGTTGCTAAGGTAGCTAAAAATTTCTCTGGTTGATCTATGTCGAACTTTGGACAAGTTATTCCGCTACTTTAGACTAACAATGCCAAACCATCATTTAACGTTCACTGAGGCTCCTGTCATTTTAATTCCCTATTATGTTATAATGCAAGTCTATGGGAAAATAATTGTAGAATCTGGGCTTCTGATGTCAATATACAGTGTATTGTCAGTAAGAATAATATTTGTTTAAGTATTTATAAATTAATGTTTGTCTCACCATATTTGTTGTAGTAAATTAGGCTTTTTTCATAGAAAATCTAATAAACTTGAATTAAGTTTGGTATTTTTCATTTCTTGAATCTAGTTGTAATGAGAAACTGATATGAGCTGTAAAAAGTGGCCACTTTTTGGAAATTACACATAAAAAAAAACAAAAAACAAAACAAAACAAAGGTGGATTCTTTTGCACAAACAATATAACATGTCACCAAAAACATAATTTCCAGTGTTTATGTCACCATTTTGGACATGTGAAATCCCAAAAGAAGTTTCCTTTCTATAGAAATATTCTATGGTAAATACAGACATTCATAGTAATTTTTAGTTACAACTGGTGTCAAGTAAGTGAAAAATACCAAACTTAATGCAAATTAATTCGATTTTTCTATGATAGTTTAACAAAATTCACTGTCACAAACAAAGTGACTCAAACAGTAATCAGACTCTGCAAATGTTTTATTTCTTTCTTTTCTTTTTTTTTTTTTTTTTTTTGTTTAATGAATGGATAAATGAAAGTTCAATAAAACTTTAAAAAATTCTACATATGTAAACCTTTACATTTCCACATGAAACTAGAAAAATTAACAGGAAAAATTTTTGTAGTTTTACATCTGTTAATTAATTAATTAAATAATTAATTATTTAATTAATTTTTATTACTTTTATTTATTTATTTATTTATTTTTTTTGGAAATGTTATAATCTTTTTTTTAGTACAGATTTGCTTTATCATAACTTGTTTAAATTTCACAACTAACATACATGTATTATATTCAAAAGGACTGTCAATATTTATTAGAAAATCTCTCTTACTGTCAAAATTAACTAGGGAATCCCTTTTACAAGTTAAACAATTTTATGAGCAACTATTCTAATATGACTATAGTAATTATTTTTAGAGATTATATAAAGGGAGATAACCCTATCCCCTTACAAACCTTATTTTTCCATACAGATAATTCCTCGATTTCTTCCTGTAGTTCTTGAATTTTTGTTTCGTAACCGCCACCAGAATTTTTGACAGAAAGTATCTGTGAAGACATACAGTGCAACAAACAAATAAATAAAAAAAAAACATGCCATATCTACAGGGGAAAACTAAACAATGATGATGAGAAGAATTTTGTGTGATACAAATAACATGTTTTTTCAAGAGCATTTTCGATTCCATGATGCTAGCAAATTTACTCAAAAAAAAAAAAAAAAAAAAAAAAAAAATTGTGCTTGAGCATAAAAGTTCATACTATAACTAATTACAATAATGACATCATGGATTGAAGTTGTACATTTTGTTTTTTGTTTCCATGACATTTGCAATTTACACAAAAATTCCCACGATGCAAAGTGTGTGTGAAAATAAAATTTTATACAGCAAATAATTACAATAATTGTTTCATGGACTGAAGTTGTAAAAATGTCATAGCACTGTATAGTTTTCAGTTCATATTCACAAAGCAGTCTCTTTGGGGATAAATATCCCCATGTCCACAACATTGTCTTGGGGAATTAAATCACAAAATTTAACAATGACCTTTGACCTATACAACTTTACTTGATATGCCACTCATTGGCTCATGCTGGGTTCAAACCCACAACCTCCCACTTACGGAGCAAGCACTTTACCAACTGAGTTACAGCAGTGGTTTAATGTTAGCGTTATTGTTGCTGGGCACATCAAATACATCAAATAATTTGTATAGTGTCTGCTTTATTTTCATTTGATTTCTAATTATCACACTGCTTTTGTACTTTAAAAATCTCAAAGTCAAATTATTTAAATTTCTTATACATAATTGTTGTGGTAAACAAATGCTTTTTAAGGGAAAAAAGTACAAATTTTAAACGTACAGTTTCACACAAAATTTTTCTCATCAACACTAAACTTGACAATCCACACTTTATACATAAGCATTAATAATACATCTACAGGGATAAAATCCACCATTATCATTCACAAGATTTATAATATTGATTATAAATATTATCAAAATAAATAAATAATAATAAAAAACATAATAAAAATAATCTTGAAACTACTATAGTACTATAGGAATGAAATTAATTTTTTTCTTTTTGTTATGGAAAAATGACAGAATTGGACATTTTGCATACTGCATAATTCGCATAGCGAATTATGTTACGTATGCAAAATGTCCAATTCTTTCATTTTTCCATAACAAAAAGAAAAACTAATTTCATTTCTTAGTCATTACTTATAATTCAATTCATAGAATGATAAAAAATAGTAATCAAAACTTTTACAACTTAAATTAATAATAAGTAAAGAAAATTACATCACCAATGCACAAGAAAAATTACAGAAAAGTAGTTCCGGTAACAGAGCCAATTCTTTAATGCAAAAATAACAGAAAAGATCTGACCAATCAAAATGCTTGAAACAAAAGAGAATTGAATTATATACTTATAATAATATTAAAAAATTTGGTATTCAGCATTCATAAATTCTATAAAGATCGGGAATTCTGGGATTGACATACAAACATTATCTTGAAACTACAGTATATACAGTAAGTGCACACATATTATAATATTTATTATAATATTACCATTACCTTTGGAATAAAGCATTCAATAATTTTTTCAAAAATTCTTGGGTCTAAATACATAAAAAAATTGTTTTGAAACTAAAGTTATAATAATAATAATAATAATAATAAACAAAAATCAAATTTGATAAGTTTTCACAGAAAATCAAAACATGTGCATTTAGAAGCAAAACCAATACATATACCTACCTTGTTTTCAAGTTCTTGTACTTTATTTTCTAACTCTTCTTTTTCTTCTTTTATGTCCTGTATAGCTCTGTTATGTTTTTCTTGAGCTGTTGCTAACAATCTTTCACATTTATCCTTCCATTCTTTGTTTAATTCTTCTTCTACATGAGATACCTGTTAATAAATGCATAGTTTTGTAAAAATTGACATTCTAAAAAGCTTGAATCGACAATTAAAAACCTAATTGGTTTAATTTTGAAAAGCTGGAACCAATGGTTTGAAGCCTGATTGGTTTTATTTTAAAAGCTGGAGTCAACTGATTGAAACCTGAATGATTTTATCAAGTGATTAGTAACTTGCAAAACCTTCAAATATTTTTTTTAATTAACTAATTTTTTTATTATTATTATTTTATTTTTTTTTTTTGTTAAAATCAAATTTGATCAAACAGCAGCCAGTTACAAAAAATGTAATTTGGTAATAATGCATGCACTTTGACTGTTAATCATTGATTAAACTAACCAAGCTTCAAACTATCAGGTCCAGATCCATTTAATTAATTTTAAGTTCTAAAGTAACTCAAATTGGAAACATCACATCACCTGCTATGGCTGAAGTTTACAAATTTACAGAAGTTTTGTGCAATGAAAAGAGATGATTCTTTTCTCAAGTCATACCTACAGTGTCATAATTCATTTCTTATTTATTATCCATTATCCAGGTCTAAAGAACCAATAACTTTCATTTTTTAAATGCTAAGTGCTTGTCAAAAAAATTGTCACTACCCACTTTTAAGACCTATGTCTGACACAACCAGGAATCAAACCTTGAATCTCAATTAACGAGCTCAAACTCAGTAAGGTCAACTGAGCTACTAAATCACCTGATCAACAAAAGAATCTATTGTATTTCACTTTAACTAGTGCTTTAGGCCTGAGCTTTGAATTTGAATTTGAGCTTGTTTTATTCAAATGTAAATTCAAGAATGCAGCAAGAAGAAACATTAAAACAAGCACAACATTTAAATTTTCATAAAATATCTGATGCTAAAATTTATCATTTTCAGTACCCTATAATTTATCATTTTCAGTACCCTATATTGACTGACCCCTTACCTGTTCAGCTTTCATGACATCTGTTGATGATTTCTGTTTTCGTAATTTATCTCGTAAAGATTGTATTTCTTGCTAAAAAAATAAAAAATAATGGCAAATGTTATAATTTACTATAAGAGTAAATCATTACAATTTCTAATTTTCATTCAATGAATTTTTACAGCATCATAAAATATCATTTAATTTTCCCTTATTTCATTTGTTATAAAAAAAATTCAAATTATTTTCTTTTTAATTAACAAAACTCATCTTCAGATTTTTGAAATATTGCCAACAGTGTGAGGAAATTGTTATTAGTTAATAAAACAATTAAAAACAGAAATGTTGGTATAATTTCCATTACTCTGATTATGTTCTGCAAAATGGTCATTCTTATTACTTTTTGTTCCATTTTGTTTCAATAAAATGAAGACACGATTTTTTATTTTTTATTTTTATTTTTTTAAAAAATTTTTTTAATAACTGAAATAAAATTCCATCCACATGGCAACTGTCATCAACAAACAATTTTAGCCAATGAAAAGGGAAGAGACATTAGACAGGCCTTTCACATTTTAAGTGTCACTATGGTTGCAAATTTTATTGGATTGGAGTATAACCTGACAAACAAACATGTGAGTTTACATTCATTTTATTTTGCAGTATGATTTAACCAAATTTAGAAATTGAATAACTAATCAAACATGAAGTTTTCTTACCTCTAGACTGATCTTGGTGTCTTCCATCTCATCTTCAAGTTTTCTTCTATCTTCAGCAGCTTTCCTCTTTCGTTCATTCAAATTCTGTATTTGAGGAAACATAACATTATAAGCTTGGTTAACGAATTACAATTACATATTGTTTAATGTTGTCTCGGTAAGATATTTGAAACAAGAAATAATTTTATTTATCTCATAGATTAACAAGTTTCTAATAGTCAGCTAGTTTATGAAAATATTACCTCTTGCCACCTAGTTTCCAATCTCAATTGAGCAGATCCTAATGTTTGTCAATTTTCATGTTAAAAGTAGATTTTTTTTTTTACAATTACTCTTATCATCCCAGCACTAACCATTCTTGATTTGTGTGATACATCTCTTACTTACCAATCCAACTTACTGGTAACGTGTGATTTCATTGGCTATAAAGATCCATTTTACATACATGTTCTGTTATGGTTAGGATGGTACATAAAATTTTATTGGCTATTAAGACACCTTTTACATACAATCACTTACACTGGTGAAGACAGTCCTTTACATGTAATTTTATTAGCTATAATGTACCTTTTACATACATGCACTTTTATTGGCCAATACGGTATGTCAGATTTCAAGCCTACAGAGAAAGCTTCTGTACGATAATTTTCATAAAATAAATGGTTAAATAAAAATTAACTTACCTTTTCAAGGCTTTCATTGGCTGATTTAAGATCTGTAAATTCCTCTTGAATTTGTGACATTTTACTTTCTATGCTTTTTCTCTTCTGTTTTTCTTCCTTCAATGATTTTGTTAACTGAGAAATCCTTTCCTCATCCTCTGTAGTTAAAAAATTAAATAAAACTATTCCAAACAAAATGAATACAATGATACAACTTATTATGATATACAACAAACCATTCATTATTTAACAAGTAAAATGGCGAACTTTGACCGAGTCTGACCAAGGCTTGAAAAACAGTGAAGGTAAACTTACAAAGTACTTGGCATTTTAAAATTAAAGTCACAGGTACTTTGGATGAGATATTAAAAACCCATGTCCCATTTTATGATAGGCAAAATAAAAAAAAAGAACCCTTCATTTCATCTCTTTTATTTTAGCGCACCGTCCATTTATCCCTACATCTATCTATTCTATCACAATACCATATTACCATTCTTCATTTATCTTTCATTCATCCATCAATCCAATCATCCTACATACAACATGTAGATGTACATCCACTTTCATTCATTTGCCTGTTTCTTTATTCATCCATCCTTCAATCTATCCATACATCCATCCATTCATTTATTCCTTCTTTCATCAATTCATCCATCCATTCATTTATTCATTCAATCATACCTTTATGCCGTGTTTGTAATAACTCTAACTCCCCACCCAACCATCAATTCATTCATTCATTCATTTATTCATTATATGTGTGTTTATGTTGTGTTTCAGTTTGTAATGACTAACTCCCCATTCAACCATCCATTCATTCACTCACTCATTTATTTATTCATTCATAACTGTATGTTGTACTTGTAAGGACTCTTACTCCATCCATTTATCCATCCATCCAATCATTCATTCATTCATTCATTTATTCATACCTGTATGTTGTGCTTGTAAGGACTCTAATTCCTCTTTTTTGTTTTTACTGTCTTGTGTTGATGTGTTTAAAGTCTGTTGTAATTCCATTTCTTTTTTCCTTATTCCTGCTATTTCTAGCTGTAGATTACTCAGTTGTGATGTCACATCAGCTAACTCTGTTGCTAACTGAACCTAAATGAAAAATATACAAATAATTTCTTTTCTTTTTTTTAAACTTTTTTTAATTCATTTATTATTTTTTTGTTTTGCTTTTTTTTTTTAAATTTTTAAATTTTTTATTTCTTTAATTATATTTATTTTGTTTTTTGTTTTATTATTATTATTATTATTTTAATTTTTTTTTTTTTTTGAAAAGCCATTGCAAAAATGGTTTCCAATCAATTACCGGTATTCTAAATAGAGAATTAAATATGTGTACATAGAAAAATTTCTTCACCTATTATTTTCATTTTTAAAAATGTCATTGTAAAAATGATAGCCAATCAATTACTCTAACTAAACGTTATTTTTCTTTTTTGATTGTGTTTGTTAATTTATAGGAATAACATTATATCATGGATATTTAAATATCATAGAATTGTGCTGCATTTGAACTGAAAATGTTTTTAAAATATGGCGACCTCAATTTTTACAATTTTACGCTACAAAACAGAAAACCACCCAACTTCAGCAAGCAAACTGACAAACTTTCTCACACTAGTATCTGCCTGTGTGGGATTCGAACTGTGTAGGTAATGAGAAGCACTGTCATTGATGATCATGTGATCTAGTCCAACCAGCCACAAATGTCCAGTTCCACAGAGGACAAAAATGGCTTGTTTCAACTAGATATAAAAAATGATAATGTCTAATTTTCCCAGAACATTATCATTTTTACAGTGAAATATCAAATGATATAATTCCATAGCAACATGTAAATAACAACTGCATATAAACATTACAATTTTTTTTGTTGTTCTTACCTTCTCTTGTTCTAAAGCTAAAACTTTGGCCTGCGAACTGGAAGCACTGGATTTTAGACCTTCATTTCGTTGTTGCAATTCATTTTGACTTTTTTCTATAAACCTGAAATTTTGATCAATAAACATGATATATACAATGTTATTAATCTTTTTCCCATATTTCTCAATAAGTAATGAAAATGAGTGGAAAGAGGAGTAAAGATGTTTTACGTCCCAGTCAAGATTCTTTCACTGATTTTGAGGTGGTCAGTTCTGGAATGGTGGATGGTGGAGGAAACTGGAGTGCCCAAAGAAAACCACCGACCTTCAGCAAGCAAACCAACAAACTTTCTCACACTAGGATCTGTCCTGAGTGGGATTCAAACCCAGGCAGAGAGGCGCTGTGATCTGTAAGCGCGCTTTAGACCACTCGGCCACCAAGGCCCCCAGTAATGAGAATGAGGCACTGATAATACTTTATCTAGTTGCCTAGTAACGGAAAATTTTTGATCTTTTCTCTACATCATTAATGTGATTAGAAGACTCTCCCCTGGATGTGATGCTTTATTAAAAGCTTAGCACCAGTCATATCTACTGTTATCCATTCCTTTGGCAGCTTAGTGAAATGAAACAATGTAAAACTAGAACAGACTCCTAGGAGACAATTACAATGTACATATATCCCGAATATTACCTACAGAAGCCAAGATTTTAGCTTTTACCACCAAACCTAAATTTGGTATGTGAAATGTCTTATTTAGATATACATGTACACTTGTGCTAAGTTTGATCAAATTCCTTCCATAGAACAATATAGGGCAGACATGATATTTAGACAGATAACCAGGTGAAAAGACAGACAGATTGAGAGGCAGATGAAAAGTGATTCCCACATAAGCGACAATCTTTGTTTCCTCTGGTAAAATAAAATGTCCCTCAAAATATGATTCTGAAACTTTATCCAATGGTCTTCGCCAGCATACTATGTTATACTCCATAGTATTCATGTGACACAATCATTTTCATTGGATATAGAATATGGTTACATCGAATTTTCTTGAAGTAGTATTATTTGTGTAAGAAAATATATTATATCATGATTCCATAGAGTTCTGCAGAAACATAATGGGATAAGTTTTAGGTATATGCCGGCATGCCTCATTGGTCACACATCTCTACATAACCAGAATCCTTCATTAAAAATATCAATTACTGAACTTACATCTGATTATTCTGTAACAGTTCAGATATTTTATTATTTTGCATCTCTATTTTAGAACTCTTCTCATAAACTTCTGTACGAAGTCTGTCATTTTCCTGGAAAAAGCGAAGATTCAAAAATAAATTAATAGACAGTCCAAATTAAATTTACCATCAAGCTCGAGGTGTTTATAACTGGAAATCATAAACTTCTATACAAAGTCTGCCGTTTTCCTGGAAATAGCGAAGATTCACAAATTAATTAATAGATAATCCAAATTGAATTAACCATCAAGGTCAAAGCGATTGAGACTGTGAATCATAAACTTCTGTACGAAGTCTGTCATTTTCCTGGAAAAAAGCGAAGATTCTCCAATTTATTAGAGTCCATCAAAATTAAATTTACCACCAAAGTCAAAGCGATTGAGATTGTAAATCAAATACTTCTAAACGAAGTCTGTCATTTTCTTGGAAATAACAAGAACAAATTTATTAATAGACAGTCCATCAAAATTCAATTTATCATCAAGCTCAAGGTGTGTTTGTGACTGTGAATCATGTACAATTTTCATAGACAATTCAATAAACTTTAATTATGTTGGATATTGTTAACTTACTTGACCCTAATTGTGACTGAAAATTGCACCACACATCTGCATTTATCATAAAATGTTTCTGTAAATAGCTATTTATTTCTGCTACGAAAATTTTACACGTTAAAAATGGTGATGTTTACACTGTAAGCAATGTCCTTGCATTATAATGTTTTGTACTATTTGCAGAGATATTCTTTGGTGACTCAAATTGACCATATCATACACTGTGTCATTCAAAATGGCCTAACCTTAAACAATTATGACTATATCATTATCCATCCGACCCCATATGAACATATTTAAACAATGCGACTCAAAATGTTGATTAATGGTGGAACAGGGCAAGTTTGATGAATTTGCCAAGAAAAGGTCACTTGAAAATTTTAGCCTATTCATTTTGGCCATCTACAACAACTCACTCATGGTCGACAAATATTTTCGCGATTTTTATTTTGGTAATTTAAATACTACCAAATAAAATTCTAAAATTTGCACCGCATGAAATAACCTGCTGTGCAGTATCCACTGGTAACATGCTGTGAGACAATTATGGCCTGATAATTTGATTAGTATTTGTTACCCATCAAAATTAGAATCAAGTATATTTGTTAAATATTTACTACTCCTGAGTGGGTACCACTGCTGGGAGTAAAACTTCAGGAGGGTATCCATAACTCAGTAGGCAGTAATATGTGCTGTCAGAAAATGTACCATTTAGCAAAATTATCAGCTGTCTCAATTTTTGAAATTTATTTAAAACTAAGGTGTTCCCTTATGCAAAGCATTCCTTAGCTGGTTTTTGATTCATATAAGTTGGGATAATTTTGGATCTTTGGATTTATAATTTTTAAAATGTTTGGATTATCTTTTTTATACATCAATTTTTACACCCCTAGTGTCACTGATGAAGAACCCATTTCTGAAATGCATACATAAGGCACATCAAAATTAATCTGGAATTTTTGTTAAATATTACAGGGATAAAAAAGAAAAACACATATTAAATATAAATACATTGCTGTCCAGTGATTCTGCGCACCTAAGGATCATTCTCTCGTGTTATGACCAAACGACATAAATGATTACAAAACACTTTGTTTGACTGAAAGATCAACTCAATATTGTTGTCATGTAAAAATTCAATCTTTCTATAAGATTTTATACTTCTAAAATATAAAGAATGCTTTCACCCCCCATGCTTCACAGATGTAAACAATGTCCGGTGATTCTGCGCAGTGGTGATTATCTCTGTTTTTATAAATACTACAGTGGTCATGGTGATGTAACTGTTTCTCTGATGGTTTCTCTTTATTTTAATCAAATGATCAGAATGTTACGCATAAAAATAATTAACAGTTTTCAAAATTGCATATTGACTACGATATACACAACAAATTATCAACAAATTGAATGAAATTGTAAATTATCTGTATTATTCTGTAACATTATCGGTATTTATCTGCAGAAAAACATTATTTAAATTTTTGAAAGGCAAAACCTGTTTTATTTAGACACCATATTTTTTTTCTAAATACGGTGAAAATACAGGTGCGCAGAATCAACAGACGTGCAGAATCACCGGACTCGCCTGTATATATTGATATACCTGAACTATTCTCTGAATATTGTGCATCAGGACAGAGGCCTCCATGTTTGGTTGTGTTGAATGTAGAGACAGGGAACTATTATGTTGTGAATTTATATGGTCCATCTGGAACAGAATAATCATGAAATCAAAATTTAAACAACCATCATGCAATAATTGCCATCCTTTAAAATAAAATTTTGAACACCAATTATGCAATAATTGTCAAGTTTGTTTTTAACTATGCATTAGTTATATTCTAAAAGGGGCTGATTGGATATAATAAGGAACAAATTGGTGGAAACATTTAAAGCACTAATTAACAGAATTGATTGATTAATGATTTATTGATTTGATTGAATTTATGCCCCAGTCAAGAACATTTAAGTTATTGAGGCAGTGCTTCAGATTGTTTTGACAAAATCAGGGGCCCAAAGGACCCATTCTGTGCATAAATGAGGGGCCTTTTTGAAAGTTAGGGGTCAATTTTTTTAATTACCGACTTTCAGTATTTATGACAGTTCTATCTACGTTTGTAATTATGAATAGAAACACAAGCATCTGAATAGAACTCGCAAGCATACCATGTGATCAATATCTCTTATAACATTTGTGCGGAATGAACTCGATAATGTTTACCTCAAATATTTCCGAAAAAATGTCGTTATTACGGGAAAATGTCACTTTATGCGATTCCATTTCCAATAGAAATAATAGGGAATGTAACGTTATGTTATGTTGATGATGAGCAGTGTTTTTGACAATGTTTTTTATTATTAGTCCAATTTAAATTCTGTATAAATGGTAAATATAGTTTATGTTTTCAATTCTTTGTTTAAGTGAAAAACCTAAATGTGGAGTTGAGTTGAGTAATGGTGTTTAACGTCTCAGTCAAGAATATTTCACTTATATCAAGATGTCGCCAGCTATAGGCGAAAGTGCAGAAATTTTGCCTGTGCATTTGCTGATGGCATTATACAGCAGGGTTCTTTATCGTGCCATGCCTGCCATGACACAGGACCTCGTTTATTTTAAGTTCCCATCCGAAAGAACCATGACTTTTATTTCGTAATGCCCAGTGCTTGGCGAAAGAACAGTCACTATCTACTACCAAGTCTTGGGTCAGACCCGGTTGGGGTTCGAACCAACGACCTTCCACTTACGCAGCGAGCACTCTACCAACTGAGCTACCACAGTGGCTTTCTCTCTCCCACTCTTGAAGCGGAGGCTCTACCACTGAGCCACTGAGGTAGTCAAAAAATTAAAATGGTTTCATGAATAAGACTCATTATAAAAGTGATATGGAAATGGGATAAAAACATGCTGAGGTAAAGCAATGTATTTTTTTAAACCATATATAATCATCAAGAAATGATATTTTCAAAATTCAAAATTATCATTTTTACCTTTTCTAAAACTTTGTCAACTTTATCGGACACTTTTCCTAAAGTCAGTCGGATTTCTGTATTTTGTTGTCGTGTTTCTGCTGCTAACATAGGACTACTTGAATCACCACCCATAGGTCCACCCATACCTTGAGCTGAAATACAAGAAACAAAGATAAATTTGTTATACGACACAAAGTTTGCTATTGGTATTAATTTGTTAAAAGTTTGATAAAAATCTATTTATAAATGTTTCAGTAATGGAATTGACACAATATTAGGACAGACAGACAGACAGACAGACAGAGTGATTCCTTTAAAGTTTTATAATCATATTTAGTGTATTAATCATCAATCTCATGCTATTTTTATCATTTTACTAAATCATGTTAATTTAGGTACAATGTTTCGAAACAAATTTTCTAAGTGTCTTTTAATGCCTGCCTTAGTTTAAATTCCCCTTAAACAGACCATAGTGTGAGAAAGTTTGTCAGTTTGCTTGCCAAAGGTCAGTGTTGGTTTCCTCCAAATGCTCCAGTTTTCTCCACTATTTCAGGACTGAATGGCTTCATTTTAAGTGAAAAATTATTGCCTGGGACATAAAACACCATTCATCAAATCCAACCAAAACAAATTTACAAACCAAAATCAAAATATTGTGTTCTAAATTAAATGTTAAGAGATTCTCAAGAATTTTGCAATAGCTTGGCCATGGAGTAAATGATTTGATTGGTTTTATGTCCCAGTCAAGAAAATTTCGCTTATATCGAGACATCACCAGCTATAGGTGAAGTTGCAAAATTTTTACCTTTGCAGTGCACTTATGGCAATGTGCAGGGAGGGTAATTTAACGTGCCATGCCTGCCATGACAGGGATCAGCTTTAAGCTCTCTTCTAAAGGACCATGTGACTTTCATTTCTAAATGCTGAGTGCTTGGTGAAAGAACTGTAACTACCAACTTTCAAAGTTTGGTCAGACCTGGCTGGGGTTTGAACCCTAACCTCCCACATATGAGGTGAGAACTATACCAACTGAGCTACTGTAGTGGTATAGAGTAAATGAGGTGTATTTTAACAAAGTTTTGTTCTTAATCATATATATCATGAAAGTTAATAGTCATAAATGAAATCAAAACTAATAGTAAAAAATGTTATTAAAATCATTAGTTGGAAATGTTATCAACTATTAATGTTATGAAAGTAATATATAGTAAATGTTATCAATGTGATCAATTGTTATTGTTATAAAGTTGTATGTAGTAAATGTTATTAATTAAATGTCAATGTTGTAAGTTATGTATAGTAAATGTTATCAATATTATCAACTACCAATGTCATAAAAGTTATATGTAGTTAATGTTATCAATGTTATCAATTAACTGTCAATGTTATAAAATTATAGGTAGTAAATGTTATAAATGTTATCAGAATAAGTCACAAGTGCTAATTATATAGATAATTTGATTTTACTGAAAAGATTTATGCTCATTTAGAATATAAGCACCTGCTACCATAAAGCAGAAATGAGAAATTACATGTATTTTAAAGAAATGTTAGAAGTTTGGTATAAAATTCTTGAATTTTAACTAAATGGGCAAATTAAGCACCGTTTTATCCTAACAAACATAAAAGCACCAGAAACAGAGATTACAAGTAACTTTACTTACCAGGATATCCATAGGCTGAAATGTGCAGGAGTGAAATTTTGTAAGCAAGATTATGATTGGTTAAAAACATTGGATAGACTGTGCAGAGAAAACTAAACTTGGATTGGCTAAATAACACATATAAGGCTGTGTCAATTCAGTGACAATGTTTCACCTCATATAAAGTCAATGAATAAGTGAACATTTCTATTTTACAGATTTGAGACATAATGAAACCTGTCATAGCCACCATCTGTATATTAAGACCAACTGTCTATCTAGAACAATATCTTTATTCAGCATAAAAAGCTAGAAAAGGGTTTTAAGGTTTCTTTGCTTCATATTTCAACCAAAAAATGACCTCTTTATAAAGACTACCTGCCTATAAAACTATACTTCTTAGGACCTTTTAGTGGTCTTTCTGTACAGGTTTTACAGTAATTTTAAAACCAAATCCATAATGGCTTTTATTTTTGTTTTTTGAATTTTTTGTAGTAATTGCAACCATCTTGAATGCTGTGTTGGGTAGACTGTTAAAAAATTTAGTCTAGCTCACCAACAGGTCTTCTACATCAAATTTGGTTTCAATGAGCCAGTTGAGATAAAATTGGTCCACCATTTAGAAACATGCCTCATCTCAATGAACACTGTGTGGCAATTAGAAGCAAAGCAGAACTAATGCAGGTATATTGATACATAATATTTAGTGTTTTTTTTTAAATATTTACCTGGAAACTGTTGCTGTGGAAACTGTGGGTTTAATGTGTTAGGTTGTCCAGGGAAACCTGGTGTCTGGAATGCTGCCTGTTGTTGTTGCTATAGAAACAGAAACATGAAAATATATAAAATTCTACAACCTTGATACAAACTTATAAAATGAAATTATTTATAAAAAACAACAGTTCCATATAAAGAATATGTATACAAAACAAAGCAAAGGCTAAGCAAATTTGATTCATGCATACATATGGGGTAGGGTAGGGTAGGGTGGGGTGGGGAGGGGTGCAAGTGAATTGTGAATCCACCAAGAAGTATATCCTGTACATGGTGACAAGAAAGTGAGCAGTTAAGAAAATGTACTCTTCTAGTTAAATTTAACATCCTGATAGGTGGACTGATAAAAAATTTCCCCTACCTTGATTGGTGGAGAATCAGAATGTAGTGAAACAAACAGGGGATATTGTTGTTGTATTGTTGGCTAATTTAACAGTTTATAGTTTGCTCGCCAAAGATGGGTGTTTTTTTTCTGAGAACTCTACTTTTCTCAATCATCTTAGAACTAAATATGCGGCTTATAGTAAGAAAATCTTGATAGGGTGATTAAGCAATTCCATTCAAATTTTGAAAATTTACTTCTTCTATAAAATTGACCTTGGTGACCAAGTGGTCTGCATTGCATTTTTTCACTTTTTAAATAACAGTCACTGCAAAAAAAAATTTGTCAGTTTGCTTGCGGAATGCAGGTAATTTTCATAGGCACTCTGGGTTCTTCCAAAGTTTTAAAATAACTAGATTTAAGTGAAAAAATTTTGTCAGGGTATAAAACTCCATTACCCCATTCCACTTAACTCAAAATTTTACCCACATGTGGGATAACTATACACACACTTTGTTAAAATTTATAAATTGGTTATTCAGAAATTTAACATAATTTTTGGTATTTCAGGGAGATAAGTTTTATGTTGTAATTACCTGTAACTGTTGTTGCTGTTGTTGTAGCAATGCTGCTTGTTGCTGTTGTAATAACGTCTGAGGTGACTGGTACAATGACAACTGTTGAGCTGCTGGGATATCTGCAACAAACAAGGATTGATTGATTTATTGATTGATTAATTGTTTCGTTCGTTCGTTGGTTGATTGATTGCTTGATTGATTGATTGATTGAATAATTACGAGTTTTATGCCCCATTAAAGAATATTTCACTTATATCAATGCAACACCAGTGGAAGCATGCTCAGGGCAATATGCATAGAGTGTTATTCAGCTTGATAAACCTACCATGACAAGGGGCATCGGTTTATTAAGGTCTGTCAAAGGACTTTCATTTCTATATACAAAGTTCTTGGCAAAAAAATAATTGAAATCATTTTCATTTCTTGATTAGACCCGGTCAAGGTTTGAACTCTCCACTTCCCATAACTAGTTGATCGATTGAATACTGTCTTATGTCACTTCAGCATTTTTTCAGCTATTTGTGATGTGATAATTCTTACTTTTTTTTCAAGGATTTATCTTTACATAAAGTTCTGTTGTTAGTGTACATATGTTTCTGATCTACATTGCACTAGTGCAAACTGATGACAACCTTTACAGTGCTAGCTCATTTACCCAAAATGTCACCAAAAATATTTCAGACCACTCAGTCTATTGCACTAGTGCAAACTGATGACAACCTTTACAGTGCTAGCTCACTTACCCAAAATGTCACCAAAAATATTTCAGACCACTTAGTCCATTGCACTAGTGCAAACTGATGACAACATTTACAGTGCTAGCTCACTTACCCAAAGTGTCACCAAAAATATTTCAGACCACTCAGTCCTTTGAACTAGTGCAAACTGATGACAACATTTACAGTGCTAGCTCACTTACCCAAAATGTCACCAAAAATATTTCAGACCACTCAGTCCTTTGCACTAGTGCAAACTGATGACAACATTTAAAGTGCTAGCTCACTTACCCAAAGTGTCACCAAAAATATTTCAATCCACTCAGTCCATTGCACTAGTGCAAACTGATGACAACATTTAAAGTGCTAGCTCACTTACCCAAAATGTCACCAAAAATATTTCAATCCACTCAGTCCATTGCACTAGTGCAAACTGATGACAACATTTAAAGTGCTAGCTCACTTACCCAAAGTGTCACCAAAAATATTCCAGACCACTCAGTCCTTTGCATTAGTGCAAACTGATGACACGTTTACAGTGCTAGCTCACTTACCCAAAATGTCACCAAAAATATTTCAGACCACTCAGTCCTTTGCACTAGTGCAAACTGATGACAACCTTTACAGTGCTAGCTCACTTACCCAAAATGTCACCAAAAATATTTTCAGACCACTCAGTCCATTATACTGATACAGAGCTTATTAGGAAGGGCTTATAACAAGAAAAATCTTTTCTCCTATCCCCCTAAGTTCGAGATAATAATTTCCAATGGAAGAAATGGTGGTAGAAATTTCTATCTTCACCTCCTTGTGTGGCCCGAACTTCTTTTTTAACTTCTCATAGCTTCCTCCACTGACAGGAGCCAGTTTATTTCACAATTTATTTCAATAAAATGTTTTTCTGTTATAATTTTCCTGTTTTCATGTTGCGGCCAAGCAAATTTTCATGTTATTTATGCACTACGTACTACTTGCGGAATAAGATGTACTTTTAAGTATAGCTATGTCTTATATAGGTCAAGCTGCGGAGTAATACATTTTCTAAAAATACTCCCCGACAGCTGATCATTACATGTAGATTTCACAATTGTTTTTTTCCTATTTAAAGTGATTATGTAAAAATTCCCGTTTTTTTTTCAGCATACCACAGGTATGCAAGGATTCGAAGCCAGTCTGGTGGTATTCTTTTTCTGATTTAGACGGCCATTTAAGAGATACGAATTTCTGTCAGCCATTCGTGTTTTGGGTTAAATTTGCTCAAAATTGTTAATGGGATGGGAGAAAAAGAATCAATCATATGTGTCAGTGGTAGATACCTCTATCTACCACTGGTGCATATGATAGATTCTATTAATCTCACTTGCTGTGGACTGGGGTTGAACTCTCAGCATTGAGATATTTGGAATTTGAAGGCTAAGATCTTAAACACTATCCCACCCCACCCCACCCCCATCCTAAAAATACGAGGCAACCATTTGACTAAATAACGACCATAATAGAAACAAATGAGAGAAAAATGTAAAACTATGGAAAACTGAAGTAAAAATTTGGTAATTTAAATCTGTCATGATCTGTAGTTTCAAACTTCTAAATGATGGAAAATTGTCTGTAAATTTCACTTAAATGTCAGCTTTTAAGTAAATGTTGCACAAAGTTTTAAATTGACATTACCAAAAGCAATGCAATTTCACAATGCACCCTGTTCTAAACCACATTGTTTCTGAGCTGCAATAAAGTTGTTAAATTATTTATTGTTGTAAATATACAACTTACTTTGTAGAAATGCTGGTTGTGGGTTTACAACCGGCTGTGCCATTGTTGCTATATTTGGCTGTACTTGAGGTTGAACCACTGGGTGCTGTGGGACAGGTTTAGTAAATCCCTGTGTGGTTTGTAACACAGGCTGTCCTGGATTCTCTACTACAGGCTGAGGTGATTCCTATTAATTTACAGGGGAAAAAAAAAAAAATAAAATACTTGTAAGTAATATAAATGTCAAATCTCATTAAAAATAGTTCATTATAATTGTTTTTTTAATATATCTTTACACCATTCTATAAATGTTTTTATTTTCTGGTCACCAGTGTCTGCATGCATCACAGTTAATTATTCTATTTGTAACACCTGATATACTTGAAATCACTTTGTCAACTTCACCTCAGAACTGCACAATCAAAAGTAGAAAGATCAAAGTATAACATATGTTTTAACTACTACATTCAAAACACCAATCAGATAATGAATATACCTGTTTGTGTGTGTCTGAAAATATAAATTAGCAACAATGGTTATGGCCGCGTGTAAAATAATGCCGCAAGAAAAATGGACTGGATAGATTTTCCAGAAATGTTCACATAAAACGTAACAGTATAACATGAAGTTTTGATTCTTAATAATTATGCTAAAACTGGAAGAGTGTGCATCTCGGAATAAACTATGACTACAGTAGTATTAGCAGAAATACTACTCACACATAACTTGTAACAGTCTTGAAAAAAAAAAAAAAATGCCCCCTTCATAACATCTTGGAGTTGGTTAATTGTAATATTTGACCTTGTGACCTTATTCTTTGACCTACACTTTGATATGAGAAACAACTTGTCAAGTTGTTGTACATTTGTGTCAAAAATTGATCAAAATACATTCAAAAATTTGGAGTGGACATGATATTGTGACAGGTGGACAGACAGATGAATGGTATACTGATGGTATAAAAATAAAATTTTCACATCAGTATAACCCCCCCCCCCCCCCCCCCCCGAAGTGGATTTTTTAAAAAAATTAAAGTCAATTATAAACTTACAGCCACAACTTCATGTTCCCCATTATCCTCCTCATCACTGGGTTGTGCCGGTACAGCTCCTACAAGTGGTAACATTGGCTTTCCCATCTTGGCCATCCTAGAAATTAATTTAGCTTTTCCAGATTTAGAACCTTCCTGAAATACCAAAAACAATAATTATTTATCAGCATTACATGTATATTCTTCATTATTTTTAAGGGAGTTTTTAAAAAATATCTGATTGGTAAAAAGAATGAGTTGAGTCAAGATTCTTTCACTTGTATCAGATGGCCAGTTCTTTGTTGATTGCTTACAACAAACCACTGACCTTGGTCTTAAATTTTTTTTTTTTTTCCTTTCTAACTCACACATCTCTAAAACTTGGAGACATGAAAATCTTAAGTTCTCCCATTGGCAAAATTCTTACTCTTGCAATAAGAAGTGTTCCGACAGTTTGATTAATTAAACGTTGTTTTACTCACATCTGCAATGTTCAGCAATTAAGGAAAAAATAATTTTTTTTTAACACTTTCATGGATAAATCTAAGCAGAGGTTCATGTGGTGCATGGCTTTATGAAGATTTTTTTCTGCACCATATTGTACTAGTGCATACGAATATGGCAACCTTCAGATCACTAGTACGCTCACTTGCAATGTTGCATATAAACAACAACCCAGACAACTCAGTCCATTTTCTTGTATTAAGTCATTCAAGAAGGACCTATGACAAGAAAATGCAGCTAACTAGATTAAAACTGAAAGTGATGTGATGTCCTAGCTTTGAAGGCTAGCATCTTAACCACTCAGCCATGGCGGACCCTCCGAAGTGTTTTAACAACTCACTAAATGCTCTTACTAACAAACCTACTTGATGTTGCATGTGTTCTGTAATGGATTTAGTTCTTCCTTTTATTGTAGAGTCTTCAATTTCTAAGTCCGCATCAGGGCTGGTACCCGTTACAGGTGCTGGTTCTGGGGTAGGAGCTGGTGATGGCTTAGGGGATTCTCCTTTTGCTAACTTTACCTGTGGATATAAAATGAAGGTACATTTATATCAGTTTGGGTTTCTAGTGTCACTGATGAGAAATAAATTTCCAAAAACTGGACATAGTGCACATCAAAATTAAACAGGTATTTTTTTTAAATATTAGATACAGCTTCTTTGTAAAGAGGCCACAGATAGTAAGATGGAAATTTTTATTGACAAAAAGTAAACAAAGTAAAGCAAAAAGTAAATTTAATTTAATCTTTTAGATAGCTTAAAATTAAAATCTGTATAAATTATGAATTTTTATACCTCATTCAAATACTTTAAAATCTGATTTAATAGGCTTATGAATCATGTGATTTCCGTTGAGGAGGTATCTTGTATGCTTCTGCAAACATTGTATGCCACTCCTTTGAATGTGTCAAGCAAAAATCTGACAAGAGTTATTGTTCTTGAATTTTCACATTTTTACAAAGAAATGGGCCTTTTTTTTAAAGCAATTTTCAAAATTGATTAAACTGCTGAAGTTAATTGAAATTCAATAAAATAAACTTTTTTGCCCTTAAATCACTTATTTTGTGCAATTTTTTTGAAAATTGATAATTTTTTCTACAAACATTTCTGAATAACAGTTATTACTTTGATATCAAATTGAACATTTGATACTTTGATATAAAATTGAACATTTGTTTTTTTTTGTTACACAGAAGAAAAGTCTGTTTTAAAAAACACACATTCTATTTTGATTAAAAAAAAAAAAAGAAAAACAGAAAGTACTTACTCGAATGACTTCTATTTCAAATATCAAAGTTGCATTGGGAGGAATTTTGCTGCCAGCTCCCTGACTTCCATATCCTAAACTTGGTGGTACAACAAGGAGACGTTTTGATCCCTTTTTCATTCCTATAACACCAGTATCCCATCCCTTAATTGAAATAAATAAATAAATAAATAAATAAAAAAATAATAATAAATAAATAAATAAAAAATAATTTTTAAAAGCTGATACTGAAATCACAATCATATACATTTGGACTTACTTATTCCTGCATTTGTTAAGAGCAAGCATGTATGAAAAATTTCTTAAGATTTTAAAATCCAATATCATTTCTTATTTACATCCTATTGGAAAATCCACACAAAACTGCTTAGCCATAAATGTCCTTTTTTGTTAGCCACATAGAAAATGTTCTGACCAGATATGAAACAGTCTCAATTCTGATACTAGTATTTCATTTCTGATATATGCACAAAACAATCTTGAATGGGATGTGGCTAGAAGTGAATGAATGAACATATACATTGTAAATTAGTGAATTAATGGATTTTAGGATGAATGAATGAATGAATGAATGGACAAATGAACGAACAAATAAATATATAATTTTTTTTCCATTCAAGATTATTTCTCCCATATGAATAATTTTGAATTGGAAATAAAATATCATTCACACTCTTTCACTAATTCATTCATTTATTTATTCACTCATTCATTCATTCATTCATTTATGGTTTGTTTATCATTCATTCATTCATTCATTCATTTAAACAAGCAATAGACAAAAATTTACACTCACCTTGATAACTTTACCTTTCCCAATCTTAAATCTAAATAATTTATCAGCATTTACGTTACTGTCGAATTCCTAAAACAAAATGATATAGACAATCTTAACCATGTGGTTTACCATGAAATAGTTCAATTTTTGCTGGTCATAGATTTGTTAGCATTTGGAACATCTAAGTAGTGATGATAAACAGGATCCTGGTAATTTCTGAGTAACACTAGTTAAACATGTATCTAAATGCTATATAAACTCATTTATGCTTCATGATATTAGATAAACATGCTTTCAAAATGTTACTTATAATGGAGTATGGTTTTTAATGTAAGGATATTTGACATTTCATCACCTCTGTGTGTGTGTGTGTGTGTGTGTGTGTGTGTGTGTGTGTGTGTGTAAGAGAGAGAGAGAGAGAGAGAGAGAGAGAGAAAGAGGGAGAGAGAGAGAGAGGCATCTAAAAGTTTTTAAAGCATTGTAAATGTTTTCTAATCTTTTTCTACAACTCAAATTTTAAAATAATCAACCTGCAGCATATGCTGAAAAATTACATTTTTTTAGAGAGCAATCTTATTGGTTGTTTTTTTTTTTAAATTCTTACCTGACCGATCGTATTATTAGTAAACAACCATCCAGTATATTTAACTTCTACATTGTCACCAGATTCCAATGATCCACCTTCACCTAAAACAAGATCCTGACTGAGCAGTGTATTGAATGATGACCCCATACTACATGCCATTGCTATGGTAACCTGTAACCAATCAAAAAAAAGTATTTTTAAATGTACAATCAGAATTTACAGTTCCTGTATTAAAAATTTAAATTGATAAATCTTAAATTTCATTTAAAATAAGATCCTAACTGAGCAGTGTATTCAATGTTGACCCCATACTACATGCTATTGCTATGGTAACCTGCAACCAATCTGGTTTCCTTCACAATGTCAGAACTGCAAGTCTTTTTATAAACAGAAAAATCTTGATTGCAGCTTTTTTCAAAAAATAATGATGTTTTATTCATCATTTCCAGTTATCATAGACAAATTGTGTTTTTAGCATGTCACTTTGTCCGATAACTAATCAAATAATTACATAATTTATATCTATTTTATTGGGCAAGGTTTCACAAGCAACAGCATTGTATATAGCCATCTGAAAACAATCACCAAGCAAAATATGGAGCACTGTAAAGTCACTGATAAATCAATCACAGAAAAAAAGGCGATTTTGATGTAAAAACACCAACCTGTTTTGCAAACTGTAAAGCACTCTGTTCTGTATCAAACATAATAGACCAATTCTGTCTGGGGTCATCGTAAAATGTTGCATAGTTATTAGGTTGTACCTGACAAAAATAAAATGACAGGATCAAAAAAATTTGCAGAAAATCATTAGGATGTATTAGAAATAAAGTTACTAAATCTGTCTCTAAATTGAGAGGAAGGTACTGACCGATCCAGATATTGCAGAGTACATTTACTACACTACTGCTTGGCTCTTAATCCATTATGGATAGAATCGGAATTTTAAAAATAAAAAGATAAGTGACAGAATATGTACATTATGTAATATTGGATGTAGTGAAGATGAACTTCATTTTTTACTAAGTTGCTCATTATACTCTGTTTTAAGACAAAAGCTTTATGGATCAGTGCAATATTTATAGTTTATAAAACTAGGTCATTTCTTTTCCAAGACAAACTGCCAGATTTATACATTCAGCTTTACAACTCTGTCAATCTAAACTTTCTTATAAATAAATATAATTGTTATGCAGTTCAAGTGACTGACAGGTCCTCTGGCCATATTTACTGATTACCATGAATCTATTTATCCTTCTTACAGATTTTCATTCAAGTGTAGTCACCTTTATGCTATTTACTCAATCAAAAATCCTTCAGATAGTTGATACATACCTTATACTGAAATGCTGATGTAATTTTGGCATTTGTCACCTGCTGTTGTTTGCTCACATACAATAATATTCTATACTGAAATTAATGAAATTTATATTATAATACAGGCTTACTTAATGGTCAAGGAGAAATGATGAAAATGATGATAATGATGAAGAGCATTATTGTGATTTAAAAGTGATTGATGATGATGATGATAGAGATGATAAGAGGTGGTTCTGATGATTAAAGAGATGATAAAAATGATGATGATGATGAAAATGGTAGTTGTGGTGGTGTAGACAATGAAAATGATGATGATGATGATGATGATGATGATGATGATGATGATTAGGAGAAGATGATGATGATGATGGTGATGATGATAAGAGATGATAATGATGGTGATGATGATAAGGAGATGATGATGATGGTAAAATGATTATGATGATTATGTTGTTTTTGTTGAAATATTGGACAAAAAGACCATTAAATACTAATTCTAATGGACAGATGGTCTTTATAAAGAGGTGGTCATTATGTAACATGCTCTTTAGACCATTTGTTTACCGAGGCCTTCATAGATGATGCCACTGATATACGCAAAGAGACTGATTTCTCTTCAAATCTCCTTCAGGATCTTGGTGACTTGGTGGCCTAAATGTGCCTACTTTTAAATTGTAGCTCTTTTTTGCTGCTTAGATTGGAATCTAAATCTGGCATATCCTAGTGTTAAATTTTTTCTCCAATTCGCTTGCTGATGGATGATTTTTCTTCTTTGGACACTCCAGTTTCCTCTACCATTACATAACTAACCACCTCAATATGAGAAAGAATTATGGTTTAAAGCACAATTCAACTCTGCTCTCTGTGACTAGAGCCCGGTTCAAAATAGTGTATTTTCGCTTTCATTTCAAGCTGTTAAGGAATGATTGTTCGTGCAAGTGCACACAAGCCATTGCTATCACTATCGTAAGGTTGTTCACTTTAGATTCAAGATGGCATACCTCAGACAAAATTTACATAAATGGTTAAATAAATTCACCCATAGTCATGAATTTCAATTCATATTTCAATGCAAGTGTATAGTATCTTTCTAGAAGAGATTTTAATAATAGAATTTAGTTAAAAACGTGTGTACAGATGCCTGATTTAATTTCTTTTTGACATTTTTCCTCGAATCAAGTACCGGTGCCTAAATCCAAGGGAGATTATTTTCAAAGCATCTGGATGATTATGATGACCTAGATCCAAGGCGATTACATGCGACCGTTCAACAGACATAAAAATTGTACAAACGAGCGTAGTGGAAAGCGACAATTATCTTGAACCGGCCTTATATAAAGACAAGACCAAAATAATGACTTATATTACTCACGTCTTGTGCACTATGGTTGGCAAGTATGGCTGCTCCTAGTTTACCTTGACTAACATATTTAGAATCTACACTGTAAAAGATAACAAAAAAGTCTTAATAAAGCATAACAATGTTAACAATGTATTCAATCAATGTACATCTAGAAATTGCAGTGCGTCAGGGATTTTTCTGGCCATTTTGGGAAAGGGACCTTGGGATGAAATTGGGAAAACTTTTGCGAAAATGGACATTTTGGGAAAATCATTGACAAAATCGACATTTTGGGAAAATTTTTCATAAAACTTTAAAAATTTTCACATTGTCAGCACATCAAATATTTTGCCTGGAATATTTACTATTTTGATACATGCTAATAATCACTCATTTGTACCAAATCACTTGGACATTAACACAATATCTTCATAGACTGGCTTCAATACAAACATCTGAGAAGGTTGTTTCATGAGTTGCTCCCATTCTACCAGATCCTCATTGAGTATAAATCAAAATGTGCATAAATACAGGTTATTATACAGATATACAAGCTACACCAAAAATATAGAGGTTTTTTTTTAAACTTTTTCTTAAGTTTCTCAAAGCAGGATCATTTGGGAATTTTTACCTACAAAATTGGGAAAATGTATGCTTTTTTGCATTGGGAATGGGTCCCTTTACCGGACCCTGTGAGTGTGTCTTTTTAAATTGAATGTAAAGAATGCACTTCCTTTGACTTATATTTAACATAATTTAAATGTGTTGATTGATTGATTAATCTAGTCAAGAATATTTCACTTATATCAAGATGCCATCAGCTATAAGCAAAAGTGCAGAAATTTTGCCTGTATGTTGCACTCATGGCATTATACAGCAGGGTTCTTTATTGTGCAATGCCTTATTTATTTGAAGTTCCCAAGAAAGAACTGTGACTTTCATTTTGTAATGCTGAGTATTTGGCGAAAGAACAGACACTATCCACTTTCAAGTCTCGAGTCAAACCCAGTCAGGGATCAAACCCACAACCTCCATGTTATGGAGTGAGCACTCTACCAACTGAGCTACTGCAGTGGTTTTTAATTTCTAAAATATCACTTACTATTTATATGTTTGAACAGCTGAAGCAAATAAAACAGCCGGTGATCCACCACCTCCACCTGAACTACCAGTGTTTCCACCACTGCTTGTAACTTCTACAAAAAACAAATAAAATTAAAGTATTAAGTAAGACATTCCAGGGGTTAAAAATTATATTTCACAATGATAGGTCCAGGACTTCATGCCTTTATTTTTGGTAGGTCCCAAATTAAGATTGGGGGGTCTCATCGTACAAAATTGAATAAACTTATGTTGATCAACTTTGTTTATTATATTCTTGATTAAACAAATATATTATATACAACTTACAAACACTTAAGCCATACTGTTGTCAAAGCAGCTGTGCATTATACTTTCATTTCCAGAAGGATCAGACAAAAACAACTTTGACAAGTTGCAATAAATTAAATGATTTTGAGATAATTTTTAATACACAATGAAATAGTATTAAAAAATGTTTTAATACACAAAGGAGGTGTATTCTAAAAATTGTTCCGACAAAAAAAACGGCAGGTTCACCTGACTTTTACAGTAAAAATTCCAAAGAGTCCAAAAGTAAAATCAAAAGGTCTTGGAAATACTACAATTAATCTGCTTTTAGGGTGAACCAATCCCTTGTTATTAAGGATGTTCATGTAACTACATGTATTTAAATTCATTAAATATTTGATAATGAAAAATTATGCTCATAATTTAAATTTTAGAAACCGTTAGGTAAATGCAAGTTAGATTGTAAATTAAAGGCAGTTCATGTTGCCAAATAGTTGTCTTTTGTACAAAATCTTCATAAAAATTTCTCTAAAAATTACATATAGTATAGAATAAATAAAATAAACATAGATTGCTACCAGTTGGTCTTGGCTTTAAAAGGAAATTAGACATAATAACAAAATGTTGCCACCATCCTTGGAGCCTCTGATTCAGTAATGATATGTGCTGGAATACAGAGCCTCTTCTTTGGCAGTTTAAGTTCAAGACAATTTAAATTTGGTTTAACAATTGTTTGCATTTTTTATCCCTGTATATGCCAGTTTTCACAGCCATTTTAGCATTGACACCCTCAGTATGAGGCAAAAATCTTGACTTGAATGTAAATTGCCAAACTGGTTTTGTACAAGCACTTTTGAAGGGTCTTAAACCATAAAGCTTATTCTTTTTTTTCCGTGGTTCCATAATTTGAGAATAAGAATAACATTTTTACAAATAGACTTGTTTGAAACTTTTTCTTTTATTCACACATGATACAAAACAATTTACTGCTATGAAAAATAGGTACATCAGACATATAATTATAAAATACCGCTAGACTTGTATTTTGGAGTAAATTCAACATTGTTAGTTCATTTTGAGAAATGTTATAAAGGGGCTGATAACACTATCCAAATATATGGAGTTACAGCTCATGATTCACTAGAGAGCAACTACTTCCAGTGAGTTCACGGCTGTAAACAACTTGGTTGCTACTACCGCGTCTATTAAATGCCTGGTGTATTAGTCTATATACATTGATAGTTTTATGTAAAATGGTCATATTAATCTCATACTGCAAGAGATAAAGGTAACTTTACATATAGCTTACCCGGTTTCCTTGGTTGTTTTGGAGCCGTATAAGTTAAAGACTCATTACCACCCTGGTTTGATGCTTTGTCATTTCCAAATAAATTTGCAAGCTTTGAACTGAAAAAAAAAATTAAAATTGAAATCTCACTGCAACTAAAGCAGTCACTTGGAGACAAACCCCCTGTAACAAACATTGGCATATGGATGCTAAATCTTAGATTTTTACCTTGTGACCTTTGATCTACAAATAAATTTGGCATGCATTTGTCCTTAAAATTGAAATATTTCACTTACAATGGGTTAATGGGCAAAACTTATCTGCTCTGTATATAGTTTTAACAACTAAAACATACCATAATTTATCCAAGTAAACTAAAAACAATTCAATTATTGCCGCTTTATATTGCTTTATATTAATTACCCCAGTCGACATCTACAGAAATGTAATATTTTTCATTGAACAGAGTTTTTATGGTACTTGTCGATGAATATAATAGTTTTCCTCCACCAATAGAATCAGGTAACTGAAATGCCGAACTTCTTTCATTTATTTTTCTATGAAAACCTTGCATTATTCACTGTCACAAACACAGTCTGACAATTATAGGTACATTAACTTCAGATTCTCCCTGTAAGTTTTCTGTTATATACAGTTTTTGATCTGGCCATTGTGGGGAATTTATAGAAAGCGCAGCTTTTTTGTGACCAAAGGCCGTGAAAGCAAAGCTTTCTCTATAGACAAAGCGTGTACATGTTTTTAGAACGAATAATACTACGAAATTTCTATGACCACCATACCACAATCATATACTGGTGAGTTGAAAATTTTGTGTCAAATTCACGTGAAATTTCCCTCAATAAGCCTCCATATTGAATCTCGAACCAAGTCACATCCACGGGATCTCGCGAGATCACAAGTGACTTTAAAAAATCCTTTCAAAAGTACTCGGGCCTTTTCTTTATAAATATAGAAAGATACAATAGACATCGAACGGTTTGACCTAGATTATATGCTAATTTTGGAAGCAAAAACAAAGACTGATAGACATGGTTATGGCCCTATCCAGTACAAAAGTATACCAGCAGAAACTAAACTACATCTTTTGACAGTTTTGTAAATTAGTAAAAACAGAGATAACCCCTATCAAAGCTGCGCTTTCTAAACGGTTACAACGTCAGTCATATTAGAGAGCGCAGCGATGCTTGCACCAAAGGTGCAAGCTCGCGAAGCGAGCTCTATAGATATCGTGAACGGAGACCAGTTGAAAATTAGTAGTAATCCTTCAAGTTTTGTTTTTTGACACCAGTGAATTACGTCACTTCCGAGGTCGTGTGGGAAAAACGGGAGTGAAAAATATTTTTTTCAAAATCGCTTATTTAAAATAATTTACAAAATTATTAACGACAACATAATTGTCTATAAAAATTAAGTTTCGTCATGAGACTTACAAAAACTTACAATGTCGATTTGTTTATGACAATGTTACGGTAACAAGCGATTTATGGCGAGTGTCAATCTTGTTGACAAAAGAACTTGGCAGATACCCAATATGATGTCATGGATGATGAAGGTCAAAGGTTACAAATGGGACCGTCATGAATTCTACAGAACAGTGGACGATAAATCTGCTAATGGTCGTGTTTCAAAACTGTTCAGAGATGACAAAAATAATTAAAAATCCAAATGAACACTTAAAACATATAATCTACCGCACCAGCTCTAACTTTTACACAAGATAATGTCTGAATTTGGCATATAAAATAGCTGACGTAATGAGCAGATTATCACTCACTGTTACTGTATTGAGATGAATCAATGTTTCCGATCTGTAAATCTACTGTGTCTAAGATATTGCCGAAAATTTAAAGTGTTTATATTAGAGATAGCCATTCGTGATTGACTTACCTGAACAAATCGTTATTAGAGATCCAAAAAGTATTTCCAAACAATAGAAATTGCGTGTAGGTCTAGCTCCAGTAAGATTGTTTTGATTATGGTGGGAATGTGACGTCATCATTACATCATAGGGTCACATGGCATAAATCCAGTAAACATTTTTTTTCGTGGGATTTGGGGTTGTTGAAATAATAATTATTTTTATTTAATTTTATTTCATATACTAAAGTATTATGTACCGAAATATCTCATTTATTACCAAAAATAGAATTAAGCATAATATGATATAGCATAATATTATGTTTAGCAGTATGCCTCACATTCTCATACATATCTTGGTGAACATATAACTCTCATATATAGTCTAATTAGAAAAAATCAAGTTAGCAATATGACTTACTGCAATTAACACGGAATAAAATCTTTTCCCCAACTATTTGGGAAAATTTAAAAAAAAGTGCTTAGATATCAAAGTATATTTCTTTGTTGTTAAACTATGCATTGATACGTAAAACTAATTTTCTAAAAAAAATGTGGTTTCGAAAGTAAGCTTATTTCGTTGCACAAGATACAAGGTATTTAAACAGTCGCATAGTAATTTGATGATATTGTAACACTACCCAGTGGCACGATTGATCATTAAATTGAAAATAATTGCAACTTCTGTAACCTATAACCTAAGCATGTGATTTATCTGTTACCTGTTTTAAGCAATTTTAACTAAAATGAATTAGATGTATAACGTTGTTCCGATTTTGTATTAAAATGCTCGACAAGGGAGCAGGGATTGTTTCAGTTCTTCAATAAAAAACCCAGACCACCATGTGTTTTTTCTGTATTTACTGACAATTGTCTTGCTTATATATGTGATACAGTATGCCTCTTCTGTATGAGACATCTTTTATATCATAAAATCACATCTTTTGGACTTTAACCATATAGAACAGGTCGTTTGCTTAAGACGAAACCACTGACAGTGTCACAAAATCTGGGATGAAAAACAGTCCAAGATTGAAGCACCATCTATCAGTAAGCAGCCATAGTTGCCTTCCTAGCTAACACCTACCTAATGGCTAGAGAAAACGGTACCAGAAATGTCCATGATAGAAGAAAACCATCCAAGTTTAATTTTCCCCAAGGACTTGTCACAAGAGGAACAATTTATCATCAGACACTGCTAAGGACCTGAGGACCATGATGAATATGCTTCCAATAATCATAAACATTCTCTATCTAATATATCCATTTTTATTATAACAGATTTTATTTAATTTTATTTCTTTGGATTTTCTTAATTTTTGAAACTTTAAGTTGCTGAGTACGTCAATTTATAGATTACAGTTCCTCTCGTGAACACGCTAGGTTTAAATCTTACCAGTGCAGAAGTTCTGTTGTAGGAGAATTCTTTAGAAAATTTTCAGTCAAATTTATTTGATTAGGGATTTCAATAAGCTAAACATATTAACATTATGACTTTGTCTTTTATTAGCAAATAACCATCATATTTACGTAGTCTAATTAAATTAGTGAAATGAAATAATAAAAATAAAATCTTAAATTATAACGAACGTAGTGAGTCGCGGCAAAGCCGCGACAAAACGAAGTTCGTTCTATAGATAACGCGTATGTGATATATGGAAATCATGTGTTCAACCAGTAGACCATCCATTCATTTCTTTTGAATACCGGAAGTTCATGGAATATTCTCCCCAATATAGGACAATACGGAAGTAGAATAAAATCTCCTATTATCTCGTCTCCATTACGGGTTAAACAAAATCAAAATCTTTATTTCGTCAATAAGACTGTTAGTTGTGGAAACAATAAACAAAATCAGTCGAAAGTTCTACATGTATTTACAGCATATACTTTCCTCGTAATTTGAAAAATAATTCCATCTCCAGTAGAGCGTTATCAAGTATCCTTGGTAACAAGATCATTAAGCCGAGCAAACCCGTCGTTATTAAAGGAAGAACTTTCGACTTAACATGAAAAAAGAAAAGGGTGATAATCTAATAAACACGAGTGACATGCGCAACACCTCTTATTTTTCCCTTCAGTAAAACGGTTATGTCCGAATGTTTACATAATGTAAATGTCCAATATTTAATGTCCCAATGTCTTGCCCATCAGTTATACCAGATACAATCTTCTGTCACTACATTCGTCAATAGGCAGTGCCTATATTCATATTAAACAATATAATAAACCATCATAAATGGAAAATGTGCTTAAAACAATTTGCTGCGCTCTCTACATAGGCTGTGCCTACAATCATATTTAAAAAAAAAATTCCAGTAGCATGGTTTTGAAAAAGAAAGTAAGGTGACCAGGGCATGGAACTTAAAACAATTCCCTCCACCCCCTTTCTGTCTTCTACAAGTTAACAAACTCAAAAATTAAAGATAGACAAACCACGCACCCAGATGTTGACATAAAGTCGTTGTCATCGTCATCTGCGTTGAAAAACATGCTTCAACATTTAAAGACACATTAAACGAATGCTGCAATTATTCCAAAACAATAATTTTCTAAGTTCGTATTTTACAGAAAAAGTTCCGGAAGTAGGAAGTCATGGGATCAATACAAAGCTAACTTGTTAAAGTTTCGTATTTCATTCCAGTTTTTGTTTTCTTTTCCAACCCACTGGAAAGATTTTGTTTTGAAATTAATTTTAAAAATTTGGTCATTAATTTTGGTACAATAAAGAAAAAAGAATTGATTTTTGATTTGTAAAATGCGACAACAAATTTATGTAATATGTAATACACAAATCGCGAGAGGAAACGCTTCAATTGAAGTTCCGGATGAATAACAATCAGGAAGCTACAACGTGTATAAACTCTCACAGTCTATTTCATTCATTACAAATATTGCCTTATTTGACATTACTCGAAATTGTATTAAGATATTCGTTAAGTTTAATTATTGGAGATTTAATACATCTTACAAGATAAACGTCAAAATTAAAAAAAACACGCCCACCTTTTAGTCAGCTGACAGATGACCCTCATTACTTCAACCATCACAACATTGAACGTCACACTTTTTATACCGGGCTACAATGTTTAGATCCGTCAACGTGTTTAATTGCGTTTGATTGATAAACAGACGGATAAATTCTTACTTAAACATATTTTATTTTGAATACAAATTTATTGAACAGAACCATTAGACTGTGACATTGAATAAGGAAGGTCTTCAAAATGAGCATGCATATGGTAAGTCTATAGTTACCTATTCTCTCTCTCTCTCTCTCTCTCTCTCTCTCTCTCTCTCTCATTGAGTAAATTTTTTGAATGCATGTACTTTACACTCTCTCTCTCTCTCTCTCTCTCTTTCTCTCTCTCTCTCTCTCTCTCTCTCTCTCTCTCTCTCTCTCTCACACACACACACACACACACACACACACACACACACACACACACACACTAAAAGTAGAGTACAGATTACAAATGTACTGGTGAACTGATTAGTTTAAGGTTCAGTTTTGCATGAATTACCATAATCACAAATGACAAATGATGTTATTTACATAATTAGTGAAGATTTCTTTTTTTTTTTTTGTCTGAATTAGTGAAGATTTCTTTTTATCTTGACAATAATTATACTTCTGAATTAAGACAATTCTGCCTAAATTCAGATGTATTATATTTTGGTTTTGAGAAAAAAAATCAACTGAAGTTACAGTGATCAACAAGTTTAGTGTCATAAGAAATGATTGATCTAAATTTGGCATAAAAATGAAATAGACCTGAAATTCAAGGCTCTTGTAATGGCATTTTATATTTGGAAAGTGTGCCGTTACTGCACACTGTCTGAATATAAAATGCCGTTACAAAAGCCTTGAATTTCAGGTTTACTTAAAAATACACATAATAATCAATTAAGATTTAATTGCACACAATTAATTGCCTAAATTTAATTTAAAATTAGAAAAGTGACACTAATTATAAAGGAATGATATATGATAATAGGATTCAACCTTCAGATTTCATAGAAAAAAATTAAACACCTATAAGATGATCAAACAATTGTGCACAATAATTACAAAGATATTATATATGATAAAAGTATCAGTTTTCAAATATTTTTAGAAAAAAAGCAGCTACATGGCAATGAAATGGTTACACAATAATATGAGTTATAAAAGCACACACACACACACACACACACACACACATATATATTTGATATACTCTCACTATCTAAAGCCTAACAGGTAACATCTAATAATTATACCTGTAAATTTATCTAATTATTTGCTAAATGTTGTTAAGCATATGGCTACTTTAAGTATTTGTAAAAATATCAACATCAAATCAAGATATTGGCATAATCATAAAAATGAAGCAATAAATTCTCATATGTATACATGTATTTTTATCAGGCGAAGTGTAAGTGAAATGTACATGTATCAGCAATTTGTCAGCTGACAGATGTGATAAAATTATTAAATACTGCAGTTCTTCAAAAGCAAATGTTTCTCCTATAGGGAAATAAATAGGTATACTGTTGATATGATTAAATTTTAATATATACATGTATGTATGTATATATATATATATATATATATATATATATATATATATATATATATATATATATATATATATATGATAAAAGCAGATTTCGTTTTAGAATAACGAATAATGATTTCTAACACTCCTTCACTGATATCATGGCAGTCTGTTTTTAGATAGTGGAGGAAATTGGAGTGCCTGAAAAAATCACCCACCTTCAACAAGCTAACTTACAAACTTGATATAAATTAATTGAAATAAAATTAAAATACTTTTGTTTCTGTTCTGTTTCTGCTCATTTGCCTATGGAAAAAGCAGACTTTGAGAAAATTTGACATTTAGATATGAAAAATAAAAATTAAACTACTTGGTATGTACTGTAAATCATTATCCACTATGGTTCTTACTTAGTATTATGTATCATATAGGTCATATAAGTATTTGTTTATAATTTATGGTTGACTGATTTTTGAGAAAGCATGATTTTGAGAAAATGTATTTTTTTACTTTTTTAAAATAGGTCATAATATATCATTAAATAACATCTATATCCTTGATATATTTAACCTGTTCTGATATATATATAAGGTACAAAGGAAGTATTTCAAAATACAACATAATCCGGAAACATTTTATTTTGATTTAATTTTTTGGAATCATAAAATTTTCTACTCTAATTAATTTTCCCACGGAAAAAGACCACTATGATTATAGTAGTTATATTATTATTATTATAGTATTAGAACTCTACTGAATCCTGCTTGCTTATAACTCGACATTACACTACCCACCGGTGTTGGTTTCCCGTATTTTTTGTATGTTTCAGTAAAGTACAACAAATACGAAACTTGTAATTTTGTAAACAGGTTTTTAAATTTTCACGAATGTTATACCCTGCTGTGTATTGTTGTATTTAAATTTTGTATCACCCATTTAAATTGTAATTAATGGTTTACCAAGAAGTATTTATCTAATATATATATAAATATATATATATATATATATATATATATATATATATATATATATATATATATATAAAACCCAGATTTGACTATCTCTATGTCTAGACATAATGTTTGAATACCTCAATTTAATTTATTTGAAGAATAAAACTATATTGTAACTAAAGTACCTTTACAACCTTCTCCCTAAAAATGTAAACTTGTAAATGTGGCTTATGTAAATAAATAAATACTAGTATATATATATGCAAGTATTTACACTATAAAAGATATATATATACATGTAAGATACATGGCATGAATAAATATATAGTTAGCAAAGGTTTATTATGTATAAATAACCATGTTAGATTTTCTTCAGTATTGAAATTTGGGGGCCTTGGTGGCAAGTGATCTAAAGCTGATGCTCTGCATGGATTCATTTTTATCATCACACATATAAGTAGGATTTAGTCCAACTTTTGAAAAGATCCTAATAGGTGAGAGAAAGATTTCAGTTACCTTGCAAAAGGATGTTGGTTTTTTTTAAAGGATGTTGGTTTTTTGGTTACTTTGGTTCCCCCCACAAATGTAAAACTGACAATCATTGAGTCTCAGTATACTAGTAAGTGAAAGAGGAGTAATGGAGTTTATGCCCTAGCCAAGATTCTTTCACTTATATTGAGGTGGTCATTTCTGGGATGCTGGAGGAAACTGGAATGCCTTGGGGAAACCACTAGCCTTTGGCAGACAAACTGACAAACATTATCACATTGGAATCTGTCCCTAGAGGGATTCAGACCTAGGTGGGTTGAGGCACTGTGATCCATAAGTGCTTTGGACCACTTAGCCACAGTGGTACCAGTAAGCAAAAGTATTAAATGACACAAACCACTATTACTCTATTCCACTATGTTTGATGTTACACAAATGTTGAAGTTATTAGCGCACCTGAGCTGAAAGCTCAGATAAGGTATTGCTATCCATCTTTGTCCGTCGTGCATCGTGTGTCGTGTCCGTCGTTCGTAAACTTTTTTACATTTTTATCTTCTCCTCCAAAACTGCTGAGCCAAATTTAATGAATCTTAATAACCATCATGCCTAGACAAAGCCCTTTCCATAAAGGGGGAAATAATGAAAAAATCTTCTCCTCTGAATTTACAAGAGATATACCTTAGTTATTTCATTTATAACATCCTTAGGTCATCTAGTTTCAGATTTGCACAAATGGTAGCCATGGGGCTCCAAATGGGGAAATTGTAAGGCACTGAATGATGAAATTGTTAAAAGTTATGTATTTGTCACTATATCTTGAAACTATTAACTTTTTACATAGGCATGTGATAAGAATATTGTAGGTATTGACATGACAATCATTTTGATATATGGTTCAAGGTCATATGTTAAAAGGTCAAGGTCACAGCTGCAAAAGAAGACTTCAATTGCTAATTATCTTGAAAACTATTAACTTTTTGGATAGGCATGTATATTACAATATTGCAGGTATCGACATGACGATAATTTTGATAAATGGTTCAAGGTCATATATTGAAAGATCAAGGTCACAATTGCAGAAGAAAACTTAAATTGCTAATTATCTTGAAAACTTAACTTTTTGTATAGGCAGGTATATTAGAATATTGTAGGTATTGTGACAATGATCATTTTGACATTTGGTTCAAGGTCTTATGTTGAAAGGTCAAGGTCACAGCTCAAAAAAAAGACTTAAATTGCTAATTATCTTGAAAACTATTAACTTTTTGTACAGGCGTGTATATTAGAATATTGTAGGTATTGACATGACAATAATTTTAATATGTGGTTCAGTGTTATATATTGAAAGGTCAAGGTCACAGCTGCAAAAGAAGACTTAAATTGCTAATTATCTTGAAAACTATTAACTTTTTGTATGGTAGGTATTGACATGACGATCATATTGATATATGGTTCAAGGTTATATGTTCAAAGGTCAAGGTCATATCAACATAGGAATACTAAAATGGTTAATTATTTGGAAGCTATTAATTCCATGCATAGGCATGTATATTAGAATATTGTAGGTATTGACATGATGATCATATATGCTTCGAGGTCATATATGTTCAAAGGTCAAGAACATAGTTGCATAAGCATACTGAAATTGGTTAATGATTTGGAAATTATTCATTGTACTACAGTTACTTCATGCATATTATATAAGCTACTTATAAATGAAATGTGACTGGATATATTTCTGATTAAATTTTGTTTTCTCTGGGCACTCTGGTTTCCTCCACCATTCCAGAACTGACTGTGTCAAAATAAGTGAAAGAATCTTGACTTGGGCGTAAAACACCATTACTGCACTCCACTCCACTCTTAAGTTCTTTTAGGTTTAAAGTTATAAAAAAAATAAAGGTAGAATAATTTATCACTAACTTTACCCCACTAAAGTAAACACTTATTTTTTTAGAATTATATAGGGCAAATGATATCTTTTACATAAACTTGTATCAGATTCAGTGAAACCTTTAAACCAGCTTTAAAGGTCACCTTCTTACTGGGTAACGAATTCAGATTGTTTGGCATGTAATATTTTATTTTATTCCAAGATACCTGCTCACGATTTAAAGGAAAAAAGGGGGCTTTGTTGCCGAAGTGAGCTTAACTTTCTGCCTACGGGACACACCCTTCCTTGCTACCTAAGATCTTACCTGAGAAAACTCATGTGTGAAAAAGGTTTTCTATTAATCTGTTAAAGATTAGTGCTATTTTATGGGCACTTTAGTTTCCTCTGCAATCTCTAAACCGATTTGCAGCATAAATATAAGTGAAAAGACAATGCTGAAAAGTTCAGGAGTTTGAAAGTTTTGAGTTAAGTTGTGTTGAGTACCGGTAATAGTGTTTAACGCCAAGAGTCAAGAATTTTTCACTTATATTAAGCCTGGGATGGTGAAGGAAACTGGAGTGCTCAAAGAAAATCACCAACCTTTGGCAAGCAAAACCAACAAACTTTCTCATGCTAGGATATGCCTGAGTGGGATTGAAACCTAGGTGGTGAGAGGCATTGTGATATGTTAGCTTGTGTTTTAGATCACTTGGCCACCGAGGTCCTGAAAGTTTTGACTGAATTATTGAAAATATAAAGCATACCTGTAATCAGATTACATATGGATGATAAATTGATGTATGATATCAATGCATGGAACTATGTTTCTATACCTGGTAGCCAAATACACCATTGGCTACTTGTTTTTGAGAAATTCTTTCAAAATGACTAACCTATTTTAGCAAATTTGTGAAAAAATACTTTAAAAGAACTATATTTTCATAAATTTTGCTAATTTGGCTTCTTGTAATTTTAAATTTGTAGTAACATTATTTAATATGTTAATTACATGTTTATTTTTGGTAACGAGCATTAACCTGTAACTAACATCTGTCAATCAATGGATTTAGATCTGTCAATTATTTCATCCAATTTTCAGATATCATGCATTATGAAGCCAAAATTAATATGCAAGATATGCAAAATTTATCTCCACAAATTTATTCATAAAAAGAAAATAAATTTTTAAGAGATGAAGAGCTGATTTCAAAATTTAAAATTATAGTGTACTGCAGTTAATATGCAAGATTTCTTCCTGAAAATAATAAATTATTGATATGCAAAAAAGATTTTTGGTAACATTTGAGACAGAGATTGATTTTTTGATTAATTGAATGGGATTTCCATCCCAGTCAAGAAAATTGCACTTATATTGAGATGTCAACAGCTGTAGGTAAAGTGAGGGGACTTTAAAACTAAAAAAGGTTCCGTTTTTAGTGTTGGGAACTCCAGTTTTCCCCAAACATTCCATGACTAACAACTTTGATATAAGTGAAAGTATTTTAAGTGTTTTTTGTACTTCCCTTATTATTATTATTATTATAAAATTTTGATATTATTATTATTATTATTTTATATTATTATTATTATTTCTTTTCTACTTATATATTTAATTACTAGTATTTTTTATTAAGTTCTTTCAATTTTAATTTTTAATCTTAAATTTTTTAATTTTTTTTAGTTGGAATGTATATAAACACCTTGTTGATAATTATATATATATATATATATATATATATATATATATATATATATATATATATATATATTTTGAGCACTTATGTATATTTGTGTTAAAAACTTTAATTGTAAATACTCATCAATCATGTTAACTTTTTTGTTATAATTATTTACTGCATAATCACAAAAATAATTTACAAATAATTCAGAGTTTCACTGAATTTTTTTTTTTTTAATTTGGTCTGAAATGTTTTGAAAAAATAAATGCAAAGAAAATTACTAAATCTTAGTAATTTTAAATGATTATAAAAATGTAAATAAAAATTACAGTTTATGATTTATTGTTATTTACAGAATAAATCAGACAAAAAAAAATTTTTTTTTGTTCAATCGGTCAGTGATCTCTCATTTTAATATCCTGGGGTTATCAGAGAAAATTCCAAATTTTATCAAAAATGTTAAAACGTAGGCTTGTTAAATTTCCAATAATTAAGAAATTTATAAAACTTTCACCCCTGCCAATCAGTTGCTCCATAGCATCCTCGGATTTTGTGTACATCATAATATTCAAAATCACATTTCTTTTGTAAATTTATCTTAGGGCAGGTAACACCTACAAGAAAATGTAAACATTTTGAGGATGTTTATAAAGGGAGGTTACCCATATTGATGTTTAACATTGTACTGGAATTTCCTTGTTTTTAGTATTGAAATTGAACTTTTAACAAATTGTTATAAATTTACAAGCATTACACATGCCATCATGTTAGGGTGGTGGACGACAGTAGTTTTTGACTAATAATACACTGTGTTACTGATAAATTGAATTAATTTCAAAACAAACATTTTAAAGTCCAAGATCTGATATAAATTTCGAAGATACCAGGAAGAAAGGTAACATGGAAATATGTACATACAAAGATTAAAAGGATCAGGATTTAATGAATAAGTATTTAAATTGATAATCTATATAGATTAAAGTATTTGCGTACTTCACTTTTGATACATAATTATTGGTGATCCTTTAGTATTAAGTTATACTTAAGAAACTACAAAGAGAACAGGAATCTGTCAAAATTTTTAGTTTTGATTCATAATTAAGATGAGCTTTCAGGATTAAGATATTCTGTGGTATCTATATAACATATACAAAATTTTCAAAACATCGAGATTTTAGACTAATGGTTTGGGATTACGCATCATTGCTGCTTGGACCTATTTTGAATATTTTAGATAACAAGAACAAGGTTTGTTTTTGGCTTTTTATCAGAAGTTTAGGATACTGTGGCTTGCATGTATATACCGAGGTCAGTAGTTTAGGAAGGATTAGACTACAATAGTTTGGGAAAACTTGAGACTACATTATTATTGTCTTAAGGTATTTGTCATTTTTCTTTTGATAAATATTATCAGAAGTTGAGGATCCTGTGGCTGGCATGTTTACTGAGGTCAGTAAGTTTGTAAGTCAATAGTTAACTGGGAGAGCTTGGCCCATGGTTGTCTTAAGCTATTTGTCATTTTTCTTCTGATAAATATTAGAAGTTTATAGGATACGATGGCTTAATGCATATTTACAGAGGTCAGCAGATTGAGAAATTTTGGAGTACAATTGTCTTAAACTATTGTTCATTCTTATTCTGATTAATATACATATAAGAAGTTTAGTCATAGTGTGGCTTGCATGTTCACCAAAGCCAGTAGTTTGGGAGAGCTTGGCCTACAGTTGTCTTAAGCTATTTATCATTTTTCTTCTGATAGATATAAGAAGTTCAGTAGTATTGTGGCTTGCATGTGTATCAAGGTCAGTTGTTTCGGAGAGCTTGGCCTACAGTTGTCTTAAGCTATTTATCATTTTTCTTCTGATAGATATAAGAAGTTTAGGATACTGTGGCTTGCATGTATAACAAGGTCTATAGTTTTCGAAAGTTTGGACTACAATTGTCTTAAACTAATATATTTTTCATACCTTTTATCTGATTAATATTAAAAGTTTAGGATACCGTGGCTTGCCGACAGTAGTTAGGGAACGCTTGGCCTACATGTCTAATACATGTGTCTTTCTCAATAGTGTCACCATTAGCAATTTTGGATACTCTGGCTTGTATGTCTTTCAGGGTCATAAAATCACAAAATGGGAGGAGATATTTATATTAAAGTTGATTTATATGTTATTTAACACACATACTTAGATTTTGCAACTCAAGTCAAATTTGAACAACTAAATGTAATCAGTGCATGAGAAAGCTGTTTGAACAACTGGTACCTTTTTTTTTTTTTTGGTCAGTTTATGCATTTTGACAAGTTTATTTTCTATTTCTTGCATCAGTTCTGTCTGTGTTGTTATATATTCTGTTTTAGTAAGTGTAGATTTATGCATTTTGACAAGTTTGTTTCCTTTATTGTTTCATCAGTTTTGCAAGTGTTTGAGATAACACATCATTGTTACTTTGAGCTATATTTGATAATTATATTTTAAAAAATGATTTAAATACTTTAAATAAACTTTATTTCTTTTACAATGATTTAGAAAAAAGTTGTGCAACTTATATTAATCTAGCTCGTTGGACCGAATTGTAGCGTGCGTGAGTTCTTATTGTGGGAGGAAAACCGGACCTGGAGGAAAACCCAAGTGCTCAAGCAGGTGACCTCATACCTTATCACATACGACGCTGGGAATCGAACCCAGGTCGCATTGGTGATAGACAGAAGCGCTAACCACTGCACCACTTGAACACCCAAAATGTGATTTGTTTGTCCTCTTTTATCTGTAGTTTAAGATACAGCTGATAGCATGTGAAACGGGGTATCACAGCTGTAAGCATGTCTGAATTGGAGAGGGCATAACAAAATTTGTTCAAAAGAGATTTAGGTTTTTTTTTTTTTAATTTTTTTAAATTATCTTACAAAGAAAGTTTAATTTTTTTTTTTTCAACTGACTCTACCGGTATTTTCTAAGAGCTGACCCATAGGTTTTTTCATCCTGATTTTCCTCCATTACGCATTTTTGCTTCAACATTTAGTAAACAAAGTAAAGTAGTTATAGTGTCCACTTTTTTGTTAAGATTTTTAATTTTAATGAATTTTAAAAGAAATTGTCTATTTAATCCAGTTTTCTTTCAGTTTCCTTAGAGGCTTCAGTTGCTAAGTTGTGTAAAGTACATGCTCACCACCTAGATTCAAATTACAATCAAAGCAGTAATTATTGTTTAAGTTTCTCAGCTTCTTTTTGTTTTTTTTAGGTGCTCCAGTTCCCTCTACCATCCCTGAACTAAATGTCTGGATAAAAGTTTTTAACATGGGCATAAAAATCATTCTTCCACTTTTTCTTCCTATAAAAATCATATGTTAGTTAAAAAAAAAAAAAAAAAAGCTGTAATATTTGGAACTAAAGTTAGAGATTTCAGATCATTGAGCTTTAAAATGTCTATGTTTGAACTTATAATGTGTAGAACTTAGTCTGCTTTGCTGGCTGTAATAGTTGGAACTAAAGTTACAGATTTCAGTTCATCGAGCTTTAAAATGTCCATGTTTGAACTTATAATGTGTAGAACTTAGTCTGCTTTGCTGGCTGTAATAGTTGGAACTAAAGTTACAGATTTCAGATCATCGAGCTTTAAAATGTCTATGTTTGAATTTATAATGTGTAGAACTTAGTCGCCTTTGCTGGCTGTAATAGTTGGAACTAAAGTTACAGATTTCAGATCATCGAGCTTTAAAATGTCTATGTTTGAACTTATAATGTGCAGAACTTAGTCTGCTTTGCTGGCTGTAATAGTTGGAACTAAAGTTACAGATTTCAGATCATTGAGCTTTAAAATGTCTATGTTTGAACTTATAATGTGCAGAACTTAGTCGCCTTTGCTGGCTGTAATAGTTGGAACTAAAGTTACAGATTTCAGTTCATCGAGCTTTAAACGGTCCATGTTTGAACTTATAATGTGTAGAACTTAGTCGCCTTTGCTGGCTGTAATAGTTGGAACTAAAGTTACAGATTTCAGATCATCGAGCTTTAAAATGTCTATGTTTGAACTTATAATGTGCAGAACTTAGTCTGCTTTGCTGGCTTATATTCCTTTTGGGTTTTCTGAATAATATTTCCTGCAGAATTCTGAAAAACTGTCTGCATTGATATGATAAAATTTATTTTGAGTCTGCTTTCACAAGTTTTCTTTAGGGTCATGTTTCACCTCAGTGGTCTTTAAAGATAGAATACCTTAGGTGATCTTTATAGACAGGTTCCCTAAGGTGGCCTTATAGACAGGTTTTCTGTCAAGTGCCTAAGATGGTCTTTTAGGCAGATTCCCTAAGGTGGTTTTAGTAGTCTGGTTCCATTTGAAAGTCTTTCTAGACAGGATTTCGTAGTTTGTCTTGATAGACAAGTTCCTTTTTTTGGTTTTATGGACAGGTTCCCATAGGTGGTCTTTTATTGACAGGTTCCCTAAGATTGTTTTTATGGACAGGTTCCCTTATGTGGTCTGAAATTTTACAAGAAGTTCACATATTTTAGACAGTCAGTGAACTTATATTGATCAGGTTAATGTAATATTTTAGATGAATTCAGAAAATTTGTACATTTTTAAAACCCTCTGGTAGTAAGAGAGAGTAATAACTGTAAATAATACTTATTATGCTACTATAGTACAAGTATAAGATAGTTTCATATATTAAATAGTTTATAATTTTTCTGGTAAGGCAAGTTATTAAAGTTAAACCTGTCATTATTAGATCGATACCAGATGGTGGGGTTAATCACCGTAAAAACCTGTGAATTAAACCTTGATAGCTTTAGGTCTTTAACTAAGTCACGTTTGATATTTATATATACATATTAAGGTAAATACTGTTTTAGTGACCAACCCATTCTTTTATAGTTTGGTTCTTTGAATGAGATTTTAAAACCCATCCCCCTTGTCTTGACAGGCATGGCATATTAAAAAACCCTTGTTGCACATTGCCCTAAGCACACTGCACAAAGGTCAAAACGTCTGCTACTTCACCTACATTTGGTGACATCTGGATATAAAAGAAATATTCTTGATCGACTGGAACATAAAACCCCATTCAGTAATTTAATCTATACAATACCATACAATACCATAAGTAAAATATAACAGGTATTTAGACTGGTCATATCATTACTGACTGATAATTTTCACAAAATTAAGATGTTGAGATCAACTTTCTTTCAACTAGCTCATACTAATCATCATTAAACATTGACCAACTGGTAAGAGGATTCCGTTTATTTACAGCTAAAAGGAATGAAATTTTAGAAAATGAATCTCACGGATCGTGATTAGAAGTTATCTATTTTTAAAAAAGATTTGATTTTTAGAAAATAAAAAAAAATTAATAAAATTGAAAAACTTAATGCAGCTTTAATTTGATTCTTATCACCCATAACTAGTAAATGGACATCGTAAAAGCTTGGGGTAACTCAATAAATATATGAACTTGCATTTCTTGGAAATTAAATGCCAACTGAACTCTCGTGTTAATATAGTTTCTAGTTGCCTCAGAAAATTTGATGACCTTGGGTCACAAAGTCCTTAGAAATTTTGCATGCTGGAAGGCTGGTTTTGGTTCTTTTGCTAATCAAGCTTTCTCCATAATCCCAGAACCCACCAGACATTAAATATAAATGAAGATAGTTAAATTTGACAAATTTCTAACGATTTCATTGGTTGAAAAGCGAAAATACGTTCAGGTGATTTCTCAGTGACTAGAACATGAATTAGCCACCCCTACTTACATACCAATGTGTTTGACGGTGGCGTAATCTAGTACGAACTACTTTTAATGCGCGTCATTTTATCTTGTATTGGAGTTATAAAAAGCAAAAATTGCATTAAGTTATTCTCTCATTTGACTATGTTGTCTATTAAATTTAATTATAAGCATTGAATCTGATTTTCATTTGGGTCATTGAGAAATACCCTGAATTAATGCTGTGCAAACTTTTGCGTAATTCGCTCGCAATGTGCACAGGATCCGTTCAGGTTATTTCTCAATGACTCAAATGATAATCAGATTCAATGCTTAAGAATCTTGACTGGTAGATAATTACCATATAGCAACACTATACATGTATATCTAAATTATAACATTTTATTTTCTCCTAAACATTGTTCGTAATTCAGACAACATAATTCTTAGTAATATAACACAAGCTGTTGTCATCAAATCAATTTCCACATATGACAGTTAATTCTTAAATCTCAAAATAATTGCTGACCGTTTTAACCTTTGCAGTGTCATGTTTCTTATCTGATCGACCTCTGTAGTAAGCAAAACCTACTGTACAGTATACAGTAAAACCTGTCTACAAAATCCACTTGAGGGATTGGCTAAAATTGACCTTTGTTGACAGGTGACCTTGATAGACAGGGTCAAAATTCTGAGGACCTCCCTGGATTTGCGTTCGTGATATTTCTAGTGTAACAATTATAAAATGAATAAACAATTCACTAATATTTGATGTTATTATTATAATGACAACTGTTGTTTTTACATACATTTCTAGGGACTTTTAAAAAGTATTAAAATTATTGATAAAGTGTCATTTATTGATTATATACATGTAATTTGTCTATGCATTTATATACTTTTTCTCGATAATTCTGACATGTCCAGTTTACCAGGTGTGCTTCAAAAAGCCCTACATAGGGCTATTAACTATTCTTTCACTACTTTTACCCCTTGGCCAATAATCTGCATCACCCATCTACAAAAGATATAACACACCAATTAGTGCAAATCAGAAAGAGCACTGTATTCATTTTTTCTAATTATTTTAAAGGCTCATTTTGGGGTCATTACAGAAAGGTCAAATTGATTGAATTATTTTATAGTCTAGTCTGTTTCCTTTGGATAAGACATTTTATTCGTTAGATGTTGTAGGTGATTCTAGAAAATTGTTGAAGAACCAAAGCCATATCTTAAAATTATAAAAAGTAACATTTTGTTGGTTGGTTGTAATGTTGTTTAATGTCACATCAGTAATTTTTCAGCCATTTTGTGTAATCATGTATTTAGAGTTTGGTTTTATCAGATTTTCAGTTCAGAGCTCACTAAAGACTGTTTTCAAATTTCAAAGCTTTGTAAAGACATGATTTCAGTTTTTTCAAAGTTTGATTTTTTTCAGGTTTTCAGTTCATTATAGACATGTTCAACTTTATAAGGATTTCAGTTTATTTAAGGATTGAACTTTGATTGTACTGACTTTATTGGGTGATAACTTCAGTTGGTCACGCGCAAATTGAATAAATGGCAAAGCCATTCATGAAAAATTTGCACCTGACCAACTGAAGTTATCACCCAATAAATTCAGTACAATCAAAGTTCAGTCCTTATATTTACAATCTTTTAAAATTTCTACGATAAAACACAAGGTTTCCTTAAGTAATGAATTTTATTACAATAAATCTCGACATGGTCCTGGTTTTCTTGTATAAAAAACACAAACACAGATTGATCCTTTGCATTTATCACTAAATTTTTTTAATATCTGAAAAAAATTCTAATCCGATTGATAAACTAGCGATTTCAGAAAAAAAACGCAACAAAAAAACATAGCGATCAGTTGTTCGCCACTGCAAGGTTTTGTTTGTAAACAATGTTGTAGTAGAACTTTTTTTGACGTATACGCCAGTGATACAGGTCCTGACATCATGGGTTAAAGGTCACACGTGCGTTATTGGGAAATATCTTCCGTTGCTCTCAAAGAGTTTACTGAAGAGAATTCAGTACGATTGTAAATATTCAGGATTTAAGTTTTACTCAAAGTTTTGTAAATGATTTTCAGTTTTTCAAAGTTTTCAGTTCGGTTGACTTTATAAGGATTTCAGTTTATTCAAAGTTTGTTTTGTCAGATTTTCAGTTCAGAACTGAAAATAGACAGTATACTTATGTAATATTTCAGTGAACACCTTGTGATGTTATCTGAGGTATGTTTATAAATTTCCTTGAGACAGTTTACCCTTACAGCTGTTGTAGGTATAACAAGTATTAAAGTGATATAATAAGCCAACAGCTGAACTTGCATATAATGTGTCTGATCATTTGCAACTAGCATGCATTTATAATAGGAAAACATGTGATGGAATGCAATATGTAGGTCCTGGAGCCATATGCTTTTTAAATCATTTTTAATTTGAAACAAATACAGCATAGAAAAAAAAACACAGATATCTTGCAATCAAGATTGTGTTGTGAAAATTAACTCAAATGAAAATTTCTTGATTTACTGTATATGACTATCCGAACCTGAATACTGCTACAAGCTAGTTGACAAGAAATCATTTTTTCTTTCGTTTTTTTTTATCTAAATATGATCTTAGCACTTTGAAAATTAAAAAAAAAAGTTATTTTGTTGTTGTTAAAATATGAAAAAAACTACCGTATTACAAATAGTTTTTAAAATTTTCCTGCAGTAAAAATTAAAAAAAACTGAATTTTTCTGAAGGATTTTCTTTAAAATTTTTACAAAATGAAATTTTTAATAAAAGGGGAAAAAAATAAAAACTAGCTAAATTTTAACCTTAAATTTATATTTTTAAATTTTGAAAACATGTTTACTTTTGAAATATGAGAATGCATGTTTTAAATTCAATTTTAAAAATAAAATTTAATCTTTTTAGAGCAGTGATTTTAGTTTGCTTAAAATTACTACAAAATGCAGGTAGTTTTCCCTGGATAAAATGACCCCAATTTTTTTTTTAGAGACACTGCTTTTATTCTCCAAAACAGCAGTGATACACTAGACAGCAAATTAAATCTAGTTGTGCTTACCCACATAATTTCAGATGTTACCAGTAAATCATAATATAGTTTGCTATACTTCTAAACCTCGATGTATCCAGTCTCATAAATTAAACAACTGTGAAAATTTTTCAGTCTTGTGAATGAAATAATTGTGAATGTTTACCAAACTTGTGAATTTAACTTTTATGAAAATTTACCAATTTTTTAAATAAGATAAGTGAAAATTTCCCAAACTTGGAAATAAAACAAATGTGAAAATTCCCCAATCTTGTGGATAAAATGATTGTGAAAATTTACCAAACTTGCGAATTTAACTTTAATGAAAATTTAGCAATCCAGTGAATATAGTACATGTAATTGTGAAAATTTACCAATCCGTGAATATAGTGATTTTGAAAATTTACCAATCCCATGAATATAATGATTGTGAAAATTTACTGACCCCATGAATATAGTGATTGTGAAAATTTACCAATCCCATGAATATAGTGATTGTGAAATTTACCAATCTCATGAATATAATGATTGTGAAAATTTACCGATCCCATGAATATAGTGATTGTAAAAATTTACCAATCCAATGAATATAGTGATTGTGAAATTTACCAATCTCATGAATATAATGATTGTGAACATTTACTGATCCAATGAATATAGTGATTGTGAAAATTTACTGATTCCATGAATAAAGTGATTGTGAAAATTTTAACAATCCCATGAATATAGTGATTGTGAAAATTTTAACAATCCCATGAATATAGTGATTGTGAAAATTTACCAATCCCATGAATATAGTCATTGTGAAAATAAACCAATCCCATGAATATAGTGATTGTGAAAATTTACCAATCCCGTGAATATAGTGATTGTGAAAATTTACCGACCCCATGAATAAAATGATTGTGAAAATTTACCTATCTCGTGAACAAACAAAATTGTGAAAATTTACTGATTCCATGAATAAAATGTATAGGAAAATGTACCAATCTCATGAATAAAACTTTTTTGAAAATTTACCAGTCATGTGAATAAAGCAATTGTAAAAATTTACTGATTTACAGTAACCACTTCCGTTAAAAAAATATCAATGTTAATTAAGCCTGTTTGATCTAAAGGTAAAGTGGATGCCATCGTAAAACAACCCAAACAACGATAAAACAACATGGAGACCGATTCTGTAAACTGGAATCACATAGAGTCGTATCCTAAACAAGTACATAAATCCCATTAACTGGTATTTAAAAAACACTTAAGATGGGGTCATACTTTTAACATGTCACCATGGCCATCTTATTCAGTAACATCATTTTGCATGTCAACTCATCATGGAGACTGGATCAGTTTTGAGTATTGTCGGGTGGAATTACGTAAAAAAAAAATACAGATATATAATGTTAGTCTTTAGACAGAGAGACAAAAAAATCACACAAATTAGGTATTTTGTGGCAAACCTCCCAAAATTTGTACATTGTTAAGTGTAGTTTGTAAGTATTTTGTTTACACAGATTTTGTTTTACAGGATGTACATGAATACAGATTTAAATAGTTTTGAGGTTTTATCGCATCTACTTAAAGTTTCTGCAATTTAGTTTCACTTACAGCTAAAGCTTCTTTTAAAATATAATATAGTTTTTCAGATGGAAAAAAGTTGGCTGGTTGTTTGGTTCACCCAGTGCAAGCAAATGAACTGGGATAAAAAGGGTTGTGGTACACTGACTTGGTGAGCTAGCACCTTAACAAAAAGTTGCCCTAATTACAAGGCCAACCATGAAACTTGAATGCTATCTCATCCATTCATGATTTATAAAATTCCTCTCAAAAGAATATATAAATAATGCTGATGTGTAGTAAAACAACAATACAACTGTAACAGGAAGGAGGAAACACCTGAAAAAAAAACCATCCTCACCGAGTGCCCTGGCTAAGGATCGAACCCAGCCCTTCTGGGTGATAAGTGAGCGCTCTACCACAAGGCTAAAAGATCCGGACCAGATAGTCTGGCAGTAAATCACTCTATTATACCTACTATATACGCAAACACCACGACTAGCTCAGTTCCGCTACAAAACCAATGAATCACTGCTTGTTGCATTAGTGCATTGCATACCAAGTACATGTATATATAAGATTTAAAAGTTTTTAAACTTCATTTTTAAATTGGTGACATCCCAATATAAATGATATAATTTTGACTCCAGTGAACTTATTTAACTCCGATCCTAAATAGAAATTTTAAACAACATATCAACCTTGAATGATGATTTTACACATGTAAAATTATGCTTGGATAGAATTTGATTTGTGATTGCGGAAATCAGGATGTACATCTACAAAGATTAATTGTATATTTATGTGTATATTCTTTGATATCCTTGTTCTTTAAAAAAAATACCTGTCGAAAATGTGTTTATTCAGGCGTGTCTGTGTGTAATCAATTGGAGAAAATGTTTGAAAACAGATATAAAATTTGTTGTCACTACCAGCTCGTAACTTGTCCTGAAAGCATACTTTTCATGTAAAGTAAAAAATTACATTTTTTGAATAAAGATATTTTTTGATATAACATAGTGTTTGATGTAGGGTTAACCAAGTCATTAAAACTCTTACATGTTTATCAGCTTTGGTCTATGAACAATCACTAGTTATTCAAAAACATCTGCTGTTAGCTTATAAAACCAGTAGTTATTCAAAAACATCTGCTGTTAGCTTATAAAACCAGTAGTTATCCAAAACATCTGCTGTAAGCTTATAAAACCAGTAGTTATTCAAAAACATCTGCTGTTAGCTTGTAAAACCAGTAGTTATTCAAAAACATCTGCTGTTAGCTTGTAAAACCAGTAGTTATCCAAAACATCTGCTGTTAGCTTGTAAAACCAGTAGTTATCCAAAACATCTGCTGTTAGCTTGTAAAACCAGTCAGTATTTAAAACATCTGCTGTTAGCTTGTATCATCAGTAGTTATCCAAAACATCTGCTGTTAGCTTGTAAAACCAGTAGTTATCCAAAACATCTCCTGTTAGCTTGTAAAACCAGTAGTTATCCAAAAATGTCTGCTGTTAGCTTGTAACACCAGTAGTTATTCAAAACATCTGCTGTTAGCTTGTAACACCAGTAGTTATTCAAAACATCTGGTGTTATCATAAAGAATTACTAGTTTTTAAAAACAGCTGTGGGTTGTCTAACAAGAGACTGTTGTATTTAATCTTGATCTTATGCACCTGTACAAGTCATTCAATTGGAAGAGTACTTTGACTTTTGAACCTCTGCTGACTTGGGCTTGGTACTAGGTCAGTACCAATATAATGTACTAATGTAATGTTTTTTTTAGGGGGTAAGTACTTTAAAGGGGGCTATACATGTGTACTAGTACAAAGAAAGGTCACAATTTTCCAACACAAAACTCACGGATCATATGAAATAGATGTGTTAAAAATATGGTGGATATCATTTAGAAGAGACAAATTAATTGGGACTTGACATATTTTGAAAACAAATTGTTAATTTTATGTTTAATCAATTGTAATAACTTGAATTTTTCATCTTTTTTTATTTTTTTCATCTGTCATTGTCAAGTTTTTTTATTATGTCTATGTATCGACAGACATCTTGTTGTTACTCAAGACAGATTTTTTCAAAGGCATTTCCTCCTTCATTTCTTATTTGATCAGGTTAAAATTTCGTCAACTTGTAGGGATCGACCGTGGGAAGGTCACTCCCTCACTGTTTTTTCGGAATTAGGAAGTACCCTGGATAAATCTGGTTAAAACAACAACCCATGACTTCTCTTGTGAAGGATACACCCTAGGGGAATCTCCTTGAATTAAACAAATTATGGACTATTTATCTACTTCATTCTAGATTCTCACACTTAGTTACCTAAAAAATTTTAATACTTGTGCAGATCCTAGTGTGAGAAAGTTTGTCAGTTTGCTTGCCCAAGGTCAGTGGATTTCTCCAGGTACTCTGGTTTCCACCACCATCCCAGAACTGACTTCCTCAATATAATCACAAGAATCTTTACCAAGACTTAAAATACCATTACTCAACTCATCTTCACCCATAGCCAAGAAGGTGTTAAGATCTGTGGTTGTCATGGAAGCAGTGGTTGTCATGGTACTTGTATTACTGTGTATAGGTAAACCCTTTTGACATCCAAGACTTCTTGTTCAGTGGAATCTTGCCAAAATACTCACAGTACAAACATTTAAATACATGTAACCAAAAAACCTATAAAAATTTAGTACATTTGAGTCAATTTCAAGGTCAGAGATTTTATTAAAGAGTAATTTGATATTGGTTAAAATAAGAAAAGCTGTTCTGTTTAAAAAACCAGGAAGTAATTAAAAGTCAGATTTAAATTTGTCACAAAAACCTGTCTTCATCACTCCAATGTTGATATTATTCAATATTGTATTTATTTGTTAAGAAAAATAGTTAAATTTGCAACCACAAAATTTAAGTTAAGATATTTTCGATTCTGTTTAAAAAGGATTTTAAATTGATGTTTTCTCATGCACTTAAGTGTCTTCAATAGATAAATAGAATGTATACTGGCAAGCAAGTATATGTCTTCATATCCCCCCCTCTCTCTCTCTCTCTCTCTCTCTCTCTCTCTCTCTCTCTCTCGCTCTCTCGCTCTCTCTCTCTCTCTCTCTCTCTCTCTCTCTCTGTGTATAACAACAGTTAAATTCAACACACTTATTAACTAGTCTAACCCATATTAGGCTGATTAGTAGAACTAAGTGTGAAAATCTAGAATGAAGCGGACAATAGATAATTAGTTTAATTCAGGGAGATGCCCTAAGGGCATTTTTGTCACGATAGACGTCCTGGGTTGTTGTTTTAATCAGATTTTTCCGGAGTCCTTCTGAATTCTAAAAAACGGTGAGGAAGCACACTTCCCATTGTTAATCCCTACCAGTTGATGAAATTTTAACCTGATTGGATAAGAAACAAAGAAAGAGATACATCTGAAAAAATCTGTGAGAAACAAAGTAGAATAATAATAATATTAATAATAATAATAATAATAATAATAATAATAATAATAATAATAATAATAATAATAAAAATGATAAAGATTATGAGTAACAACAAGATGTCTGCTGATACACACACATAATAAAGTCTCTCTCTCTCTCTCTCTCTCTGTCTCTAAAGTATAATTGTTGTAATGCTGCTACTTCAGTTGAACTCCAACTTCTGTATATATAAAAAAGGTTTTATTGTACATAAAATTTATATTGAAAAATATTAAAATAAAAAAAAATTACCTGTTGTACATTAGTGACTAGTACATGGTACTTTGTAAATAAGAATATAAAAATACTCTTCATGGGGTTTGAGAGGTGTTATCTCAAAAAAAAAAATTGCTCTAAGAGTTTAAAGAATTTCTACTCATGATCTACTTGATAAAGATCTATAAAAATAAAGTGGAGTAAGAGTTTTATTTTCTATGTTTTATGCCCTAGTCACATATATTATTTTATATAAAGACTTTCAGTTCAAGGATGAATGAAAACTGGAAAAGCCAGGAAAAAACCAGTAACCATCTTCGGGGGATGTTACAAACTGTCTCACACTAGGAATTGTCTTAGTGAGATTTTTCTCTAAATGCCTAACGGTACTGTTGTTAGGCTGTAGGTCAGTGCTTTGACCACTTGGCCACTGTAGCTTGAGATTCAGATAAGTGTCTTCAGTGTTGATAGTTGCCAACATCGTCTTCTATTTCCAAAACAAGACTTCTTGGCCCAACAAAATTTTCACCTTCAAATATTTTGGTATATAAAGCACTCAACTGTTGATCGAGATATGTAATTTTTCTACAGTTCTACTAATATTTTCATTCTGAAGTGAAATGAGACGCAGCCCATCCCAACCCCATTTGTTATTGGAAAATACCAGGTTTTTGATATAGACCTACAGCCATCAGGCATAAAGTGTGTTAGGGTCAGAGGAAATTTGAACTTCAATAAACCTTGAGTCCTTGCCACTATTTGTTCAACCAAATTGGTGCCATGGTGGTAGAGCATTTGCCACAAGAGTATGAGGTCATGGGTTTAAACCCAAACTAGGTTGAACATAAGACTTCAAAATTTGAGATATTGCTTCTTCATCTGGTGCACAGCATTAGGAGGACAGATTATCAACTGGTTCACCTGGTGCCAGGATGATGGCTTGGGAAGCCATATGTTTATCTGTGGCATAGGGACTCGATGAGCTAGCACCTTTACAGAAAGTCTAAGTTCCTGCTAGTACACGCAGACCACAATACACACTTGCATATCTCATGCATATATGCACTTAGATTAATCCAATGAGATTTATAACTTTGCGCTCATAGCAATATTATTAAGGGGCCTCGCTGACCAAGTGGTCTAAAGCATGCGCTTATGGATCACAGCGCCTCTCATCGCCTTGGTTTGAATCCCACTTTGGACAGATCATAGTGTGAGAAAGTTTGTCAGTTTGCTTGCCAAAGGTTGGTAGTTTTCTCCAGGTACTCCAGTTTCCTCCACCATCCCAGAACTGACCGCCTGGAAATAGTGAAAGAATCTTGACTTGGGCGTTAAACTCCATTACTCCACTCCACTCCACTCATAGCAAAATGCTTAAAAATTGCTAATATGACATTAAACAATTACAACAACAAAAACAAGCCACTATCTATCAGTCAAATTTTGGCATTAAAAAGATATTTTAGTAAAAAAAATATACAATATATATATATATAATAAAGAAATAAAAAAGGTTTATATAGACAAAATATACAGAAAAAAAGGATTTTAAGGCTTCTAATTAATGTGGCAACAAGTCAGGTGGCAAAGGATTGCAAGGAACATTTAATAGAGGAACTACGGTAAAAGTGGTAAAATATCCTTTAGGCAGTTAATAGTGGGAGAAATAATTTTTATAAAAAAAACAGTTAGTAGCCCATTTACAAAGGTACTAGCAAAGGATAGCAAAGAACATTAAACAGAGGAACTACGGTAAAAGTGGTAAAATATCCTGTTAGGTAGTTAGTAGTGGGAGAAATAATTGTTATAGAAAACAGTTAGTAGCCCATTTATAAAGGTACTAACAAAGACAGTCGATGTGAATAGTAATGTTGTTTGTCAATTTATACCAATTAAAAACTAAGTAACAAGTCGTAATTGTGTTAGTGTGTCTGAGGTACTGGTCGTAAAATTTACGGTAATGTTACTTTGACATGTCAAGATACTGAGTTAACACTTGTAACCCCACAAAACCAACATAATGATAATTACAGATTTTTTTTGTTTTTTTGGGGAACGTAAAAAAAAAAAATAATAAAAGCACAGTAATTAGTTATGGTTTTTATCATAATTGTTTTACTTTTTTTTTTTTTTGTTCTCTGTAATTGGATTTTTTGTGGTCTTTTTCATTTGCTTTCATGTGTTTTATGAGTCCTAATTTCTTTTTAATTTTTTTTCTTTTTTTTTTATTTTAAAATTGTAACATGGAGAAGTAGGAAACCATTATTAAAACCTCTAAAACCAGTGTAATTAACATTTATAGACTGGTTTTAGTTCCATTTTTATCCTACATAAAAAAGACACATGGTATTGCTTTTAGGCACCGTAGAATCAGCCACAATCATTTTTACTTATTCCTTTATTGTGAAGGGGAAACACATCTCCAATTATACACATGGTATTGCTTTTAGGGGCTGTAGAATTGGCCGCAATAATTATTACTTATTCCTTTATTGTGAAGGGAGAACATCGCCAATTAAACACATGGTATTGTTTTTAGGCATTGTAGAATCGGCCACAATCATTTTACCTCATTTTTTTTTTTTTTTTTGTGAGCCCCCAAGGAGGTCTAAATATCTACAAATATCTTAATTTAAATATTCTGAAACTTATCATCCTTAATTTTGCTATGCCATCCATACTGGGAGAGATCTTGATAAAAAAAAAAAATTCTAAACATGACACCCTTATTTTTGCTTCTTCATGTATACTCACAAAGATGCTCAGGAAAAATGCTCTAAATGTGACAACCTCAGTATTACTACTAGGCAAGATCTTGGTATAAAAGTTCTTAACCGTGACAACTGCATTTTTGCTATTTGGCAATTTCTTGGTATAAAAATTCTTTAAAATGTCAATCTTTATTTTTGCTACTTGGCAAGATCTTGGTATAAAAATTCTTAAACGTGACAATCTTTATTTTTGCTATTTGGCTAGATCTTGGTATAAAAATTCTTAAACGTGACTATCTTTATTTTTTGCTACTTGGCAAGATCTTGGTATAAAAATTCTTTAAAACGTCAATCTTTATTTTGCTACTTGGCAATTTCTTGGTGTAAAAGTTCTTAACTGTGACAACTGCATTTTTGCTACTTGGCAAGATCTTGGTATAAAAATTCTTTAAAATGTCAATCTGTATTTTTGCTACTTGGCAATTTCTTGGTATAAAAATTCTTAAACGTGACAATCTTTATTTTTGCTACTTGGCAACTTCTTGGTATAAAAATTCTTAAACGTGACTATCTTTATTTTTGCTACTTGGCAAGATCTTTGTATAAATATACTTAAACGTGGCAATCTTTTTTTTTTTTTTTGCTACTTGGCAAGATCTTGGTATAAAAGTTCTTAAACGTGACAATCTTTATTTTTGCTACTTGGCAATTTCTTGGTATAAAAATTCTTAAACGTGACAATCTTTATTTTTGCTACTTGGCAAGATCTTGGTATAAAAATTCTTAAACATGACAATATTTATTTTTGCTACTTGGCAAGATCTTGGTATAAAAATTCTTAAACGTGACAATCTTTTTTCTTTTGCTACTTGGCAAGATCTTGGTATAAAAGTTCTTAAACGTGACAATCTTTATTTTTGCTACTTGGTGAGATTTTGGTATAAAAATTTCTGAATCTGACAACCAGATTTTTATTTTCACGTCCTTTACCACTGCTGACATCTCTTAACGTGACAACCTTATGTTTTCATTGTCCTCTTCACCTGAAGACAATTTTAAACATGACATCTTTATCTAATAAAATTAAAGATATTTGATCATACAATTAAAATTGTTGATATGTTTTGACATAAAATCTTTGAATCCTTTATTGAATATAGATTTATTGTTTATTTCTGTGATACAAGTCTTGTCTAATCAAAATATTTATTTATTCATTTTTATATGTCATTACCTACTTTTTGATAAAAAAATTTTAGCAAGATAATTTTGTATTTTTGTGATAAGCTGATGTGAAATGATAATTTTTTACTCTCCAGCCAAGATTTTTTCGCTCATTTCTAGTAGGCTCATACCACTGTGGTAGCTCAGTTTGTAGAGTGCTCCCTTCATATGTGGAGATCGGAGTTTGAATCAGGACTTTGAAAATAAGTATTGACTGTTTTTAGCTCACCTTTTATATGTATGTATTAACATTTTTTGGTCTCAAATATCTGCAATAGTGCTGGTGAAGCTTTAAATAATAACTCACTCACTCAATAACTCACTCACTCACACTTTCACTCACTCACTCACTTACACTCACCCACTCTCTCTTTCTCTCTCTCTCTCTCTCTCTCTCTCTCTCTCTCTCTCTCTCTCTCTCTCTCATTTTGTCTGATACTTGGCATTATAACTGGACAGGTGGTTCATTGGTTCACTTATTGTCTGAAAAATGTCACTGGAGAGTGGCATGCTTGTCTGCTGTAATGTGTATATAATTGCGCTAGTGTGTTAAAGTCACACAGAGGGGATCGTATTACACAGCAGACCATAAAACACTGGCAAATATCTCGTCTATACATAAACGTGTTCTCATATTAACCATTCGATACTAATATAGCTTGCTCTTATCACAAATAGGTTTAAAATGCTGATGTGACATTAAACAACATTGTAATCAACAGACCAACCAAAACCATGTCACTGTAGTATCCAAGAACCATCATCAGGAAAATGTTTTAAACATGTGGAATTAAAAATAGGTTATAATCAAAGAAAGCCAGCCAGATTTGGATCGGATAATGGGTGATTTAGTTGTATTTTTAGAGCAACTTTTTTCCCCTTAAGTAAGACAAAAGATCAATTCTCATCTGAGCTATTGCAACCATGGCAAGTGTTCACCACCCATCGTCCATTGTTGACAATACATTAACTTGGAAAATTTTAATATTTTATTTTTTTTTCCAAAACTTATAAGCCAAAAATTTATAACACTTGGTGATTATAATGCCTTGGTAAAGGGCTTTCAGATTGAAAGATTTGAGAGATTAAAGGAGTTAAGTCGCTATGTTTTTAGAGAATATCATAGTATTATAATTTTTTTTTTTCAGAATCACTCAGGCATGATGACAGATATGAATATGACAATGCATGAAAGTACAAGAATGAACATGCATCATGGTCACACGACAACTACTACAATGCCGATGCATAACGGTCATGGCATGAATAATATGGGAGGAATGGATCACAACATGAACATGAATATGAATGGGTCTGATTCTTGTGGAATGGGGATGATGATGGTAAAAATTTATCAACAATCTTTACATAGAAATATCATAGTATAATTTTTTGGATCTGGTATGATAGTACTTGCAAGTAGGCCAGCATTTATCCATTAATATTTTGGAGTTATAATGAGTTTGGCAATTAACTGAGGGAGACAGAAATCGGAAGTTGACTTGTGTACTTTTTGTAGTCAGAGTTGGATACATATGTTAAAATTGGAATTTGAGACGGCTCGATTAAATCCTTTTTCAGTGGTAGAATCATTATATTCTGGGCTAGAGCATTAGTAAACACAACTTCAGAATACAAAGCACTCCTGTGTCGTTTTCCTGGAGTGCCTCCATCATCGTCAGATTCATGGGCAGTATAAGCTTCTTTGCTAACTAAAATATCATCAACACTTCTCCGTGTTACTTCAATCCTCCATAATGTTAAAAAAATAATCAACAGTTTCTAGCTGTGTATTTTTAGCATGTTTTCTTAATATTTCACAATATACTTTTTCTGTTTAATATCCATCCAAATTCCTTTTTTCATTTGGGTGTCGACATTTTGTTTGTACATTGGATATAAACAATAAACAAAAAAAAACAAAAAAAATTTATTTATAAAATTAAACACAATTCAGTAATCGCTAATTGTTTTTAAATACATAGGCTATGGCTTTACATGACCAAGTGGTACTGTCCTAGCTTTCAAACTAAAGGGTTGTGGGTTCAAACCTCACTTAGGACTTGGACATTTTCTAAGATGATTTTCATCTTCTGCCCATACTAGAGCCATAAAAAGCTCAGTCCCAAACCCGAGTTTCTGTGTCTCAGTGCATGCTCAGTGCATGTTAAAGCCACCTCTGTAGAGTTCGAAAAAGAGTAGGCCACTTGTGACCGCTACAGAGGATGCTTGCAACTAGAAGCAAATGAAACAGACTGAGCAAGATAAACTATAACCCATATAATTGGTAAGCCATACATACATGTAGTCATACGAATGAATGAGTTTCTCTGTCTAAGTATATCCTACCCTTGTGTCTAATATAAGTAAAATCAGTACATGTGACCACTCTATATGGCAATATGATCAAGGTTACAATAACAGTAAAATGATCATTTGTTATCAGGAATTTGGCATCAAAACGAGGGTTTTTATATGAGGGGAAAATGGGTCTAGATGATACTTTGGTGATACACAATTTTGGCGATGAATCGAAGGGCGATAGATCAGGGTTTTACTATACACCAGCATTGTGTATGTGCACTTATAAATCCACACATATATTCACACTTGATATACAATACGCCAAAGAATCCTATTGAGAAAAAGTATAACAGTTCACTTTCCAAAGGTCAGTGGTCCATCTAGGTTCAATTCACACTCCAAAAAATCCTAATGACAACCTTATTGATCAAATATTTTGTTCAATTTATATAGGTCCTTGATTTAGTAGGGGCCTCGGTGGCTGAGTGGTCTAAAGCGCATGCTTACGGATCACAGTGCCTCTCACACGGCCTGGTTTCGAATCCCGCCTGAGACAGATCTAGTGTGAGAAAGTTTGTCAGTTCGCTTGCCAAAAGTCGGTGGTTTTCTCAGGGCACTCCAGTTTCCTCCACCATCCCAGAACTGACCGCCCCGAAATAAGTGAAAGAATCTAGACTGGGGCGTAAAGCTCCACTCCACTTCCACTCCTTGATTTAGTCATTGTTTATTTAGACAGGTGATTTGTTTATTCAGAGTTTTGTTTTCAAAGGTTAGATTTTTCCCCCTTGTTTTAAGTGGCAGGAAAGAATGGATAAAGGGGTAACTGTTCCAATTTTATATAAGCATTAAGATATCAAATTCAGATAATAACCTACCATCAGTATCAGTCTGACTAGACATATAATCCTGAATACTTTTTGTTATATTTGTAGATGTATTTCCACACAGGATATTGTGAATATATTTTATTTGAAGCCATCAGAACCACAAAAGTAGCAGGTACACACACACACACACACACACACACACACACACACACACACACACACACACACACGCATTGCCAGATAAAGGCGAAAGTGGACTTTCACTTCATAATGCTGAGTGCTTGGCGAAAGAACAGTCACTACCCACTTTCAAGTCTAGGGTCAGACCTGTTCAGGGGTTGAACCCACAATCCCCCACTTATGGAGCTAGCACTCTACCAACTGAGCTACCACAGTGTTTATATTCAATAGAGAGTATGAACTAGTATGTGGTTCTTGTGAATATATATGTATCAGTAATTTTGTTTACCAAAGATTATTGCCAGATATAGGTAGTTTACTATAATGGGGAAAAAAGGCTAAAATTTATCAGTTTTATTTCAAAAATTACCACATTTACAACAGTGAAACACAAATGAACTGTTTATGCCAATTTAATTAATTTAATATGTATTTTCACAATTTTTGAAAATATGATAAATTTTCCAAATATAAAAAGCCAGAAAATACTTTTTGAAAAATATTACAAAGTCACTTACAATCACAATACGCATGAATCTATATTTATGTTATTATGTCTGCCTATCAGCAGACATCATATTGGTACTCAAGACAGATTTTTTTAAGAGGCATCTCCTACTTCGTTTCTTATATGATCAGGTTAAAATTTTGTCAACTGGTAGGGATTGACCATGGGAAGTGCATTTCCTTACCGTTGTTCGGAATTCAGAATGACTCCAGAGAAATTCAGTTAAAAGAACAACCTGGGACTTTTATTGTGACGGATACTCCCTAAGGACATCTCCTTTAATCAAACAAATTATTTGCTTGCTTCATTCTAGATTCTCACACTTAGTTACCTAAGAACGTTAATTCTTTGAAAAAACACAAATAAGACAATATGCTTAAAAGTGTCGTCCCGTAATTGCTGATACACAGACTTATACTTGCTCGCAACTTCGCAAGTATACATTCTAGTTATTTATATCCTGCAGGGATTTAAAAAAAAAAAAAAAAAAAAAAAAAACTCAATTAAAATTTGAAAAAAAAGTTCTTAAGGGGCATTTAATTCCAGTTTTACTATATGGTGCAAAAAATAACAAAAAAATGAGGTGATTTAATGGTTAAAATCTTTTTCATTATTTTTTTTTCCAGAAATGATCGGAGCCTGTATTGTGATATTTGTATTAGCAGCATTATATGAAGGTTTAAAAGTGTTGCGTGAAGAGTTACTCCGTAAATCCTTATTACAAAGCAAATACACCACCAAAAGTTTAACAATACCGGCAAATTCAAAAGAAAACATTATAGTAGAACAGGGAAACAAAACTAATGGGTAAGTCTGAGGAGGGTCCTGTCCTGTTAATGGTGTTTTACACCCCCTTCAAGAATTTTTTTTTAATTTTGAGTCAATCCGTTTAGGGATTTGTGAAGAAAACCAGAGTTTCTGAAAGAAACAAAAGTAACTTGTAAGTCTGAGGATGGGTTAAGGGTCGTATTTAACATCCCATTCAAGTTTTTTTTTACATACGTCGAGTCCATGAGATTAGATAGGGGGGGGGGAAACAATAGTGTTCCGAGAAAACAAAATCAATGGGTATATTGGAGGATGGATAAAAGATAGGAGTATTCATGTTTTTACCTCTGGTATGATTCTTTTACTTATATTTAACAAAACACTTAAAACTTATAGGGGTCTTGGTCAACCAAGTGGTCGAAAGCATGTGTCTAGAGATCACTCTGCTTTCTTTAACCATTTTAGAACTGAACTCAGGTTTCTTCAACAATTTTAGAACTAAACTCTGGTTTCCTCAACCATTTTAGAACTAAACTCTGGTTTCCTCAACCATTTTACAACTGAACTCTGGTTTCCCCAACTGTTTTAGAACTGAACTCTGGTTTCCAAAACCATTTCAGAACTGAACTCTGGTTTCTTCAACCATTTTAGAACTGAACTCTGGTTTCCACAACTATTTAGAACTGAACTCTGGTTTCCACAACTATTTAGAACTGAACTCTGGTTTCCACAACCATTTAAGAACTGAACTTTGGTTTCCCCAACCATTTTAGAACTGAACTCTGGTTTCCACAACCATTTAAGAACTGAACTCTGGTTTTCACAACTATTTTAGAACTAAACTGGTTTCCTGAACCATTTTAGAACTGAACTCTGGTTTCCCCAACCATTTTAGAACTAAACTCTGGTTTCCACGACTGTATTAGAACTGAACTCTGGTTTCCACAACCATTTAAGAACTGAACTCTGGTTTCCACAAACATTTCAGAACTAAACTCTGGTTTCCACAACTATTTAGGATTGAACTCTGGTTTCCCCAACCAATTTAGAACTGAACACCTTATTAAAGGCAAGGAAATCTTGATTTGGATGCCAAAACATGATTTCTTTTAATTGTTGTAGAAAACCATAATGCCACCCATTTTATTTAGGAATTGAACACATACCAAATAAAACATGTTGCCTTGGAAACAAATAGTTGATATCTTTAATAGTTTTTGTAGCATTGGATGTATTTCATACTACTTTTTTATATAGATTAATTTCTGTAATATATATGTTATGTAGTTTCAATTGAAGTTATTCTTTGGAGAAAAACCACTGTGGTAGCACAGTTGGTAGAGTGCTCGCTCCGTAAGTGGAAGGTCATGGGTTCGAACCCAGACCAGGTCTGACCCAAGACTTGAAAGTGGGTAGTGACTGTTCTTTCAGCCAAGCACTCGGCATTACGAAATAAAGTCACGGTTCTTTCGGATGGGAACTTAAAATAAACGAGGTCCCGCAGGTCATTGCAGGTGTGGCACGATAAAGAACCCTGCTGTATAATGCCATCAGCGCAACGCACAGGCAAAATTTCTGCATTTTCGCCAATAGCTGGCTATGTCTCGATATAAGTGAAATATTCTTGACTGGGACGTTAAACACCATTACTCAACTCAACTCACTCTTTGGAGAAAAGAGTCCTTCTGATGCTACATTAAAAACTGATGCCCTGTGTCACGACAGGCATGTCAAATTAAAAAACCTTTAATGCCCTGCCAAGCACACTGCAAAGGTCAAAATTTCTGTCTATTCACCTATAGATGGTGAGATCTCAATGTAAGTGAAATATTCTTGACTGGGACTTAAAACTCCATTCATTCAATCAATATAAGAAATTTCAGTGAGCAGTAGTATTACTATTCTGCTCATAGCAGTGAACATTGAAGTGACCCCAGGAAATGTTTTCTCAGGCTGTTTGTACATTGCTCGCAATCAAGCTGTTGGAGTGATTCAGGCTGGTGTTGTCTGTTCTGTTGTTGCAAGGTGATTTTTTTTTTCACTATTTCCATCCTGTGTTTTTACAGCCCCATCATATTCCAGCCTTAAGACAGACATGAGTGACCTAACCCTCTTCCCCTCCCAGCACTAAAAAAAAAAAAAAAAAAAAAAAAAAAAAAAAAAAATCTAGATTCTAGCAGTTTGTTGGCCTGTATAATTGTACTTATGAATCTAAAAATTGTACAACTTATTGTTAAGAAAAACACAAAAATACTTATTTATTTTCAAAACATGCAAGACAAAGTCTCAACCAATCATAATCAAGTTAAATCACATTTGGAAGAACAACCCAATTTCAACCAATGATAGATCATGATTTTGAAATGATGTTGAAACATTATAAGAAATTAACCAATGGTAGTCAAGAAATTAATATGAGGTATTAAATCATTATGTTTATACTAACTTTTATAAAATCAGGCATGGTGATACTAAATTCAAGTTAGAATCATCTTTTTCTGAATCTGCACAAAGGACTTCAACTACCTGGTGAATATATTACACTTACTAAAAATATATGTAGCAATAAAAGGGCTAGATCATAAAGCATGAAAGCTTAATATGTACTGCTAGTCATTGGATATTAGAAAATATGTGGGAGGGGCTTATATGGGTATGTGGGACTTACATCCATATGTAACTGTATGTGTGTGGAGTTAGCATCTAGATTTACTGGTATGTGGGACTTACATCCATATGTAACTGTATGTGTGTGGAGTTAGCATCTAGATTTACTGGTAGGTGGGACTTACATCCATATGTAACTGTATGTGGGTGGAGTTAGCATCTAGATTTACTGGTAGGTGGGACTTACATCCATATGTAACTATGTGGGTGGAGTTAGCATCTAGATTTACTGGTAGGTGGGACTTCCATCTACTTGTAAATGTTTGTGGTTGGAGTTAATATCTAGATGTACTAGTAAGTGGGACTTTATTTACATGTAATTTGTAAATGTTTGTGAGTGGAATTAGCATCTGCATGAAAAAAGTTACATGATTTGAAGGAGCTTCCATCTGTGGGTGGAGTGTATGTATTTAGATGCAAATTCATTGTCTTGCATCTGACACTTAAAAGTGGGAGGGACTTTAATGCAAATGATTGTAATTAATATTTGTATGTCTGTATAATGCACCTGTATTTGGGTGGGGTTTATAATTTGTAACCAAGTTTATTTGATGGAAAAATGTATTGGTGGATGGGTACTTACTGATACATATATAAAAAAAATTGTCATTGAGATTCAAGAATAAGTAGATGAGATTGAAAAATCTGGTGTGGCTTGTCTATATATGCTAATTTATGTGGTGGGTTTGTTTTCATATGCAAATGTTTCTGTCTCCATGGAGATTTTGGTGGTTGGTACCTCTATTGTATATCTGTGTGTTTTTAAATGTATATTAAACTCTATGTACATGTAATTTTCACACAATATGTATGCTTGACTAATCCACTGTCAAGACGTAGTGGCTAGCCTAACAAAAAATTACTGATTAATAGAATCACATCTTTTAAAATTTGTACAGAGGAACCTGTCTAAATGGAGGACCGTCTGAACTGAATATCGGACTGGTATTCTCTTTACTGTAGACATGGAGGATGGGGGGGGGGGGGGGGGGGGGGCGTGGTTGCTGCCGAGTGGTTTTAAGTGTGCAGTAACTGATTTTAAAGCCTTACATTTTCTTTGTAAGAGATCAAACCACACTTGGGCAGATCCTTGTGTGAGAAAGTTTGTCAGTTCACTTATTGTTCTCCAGACACTTAGGTTTCTTCCACCATTTCCCAAACTGAGATAAAATTGATAAATTATATTGTCAGTAGCTTGATCAGTCTAGACCGGTTCTTAGTTTACACAGGTTTCACTCTACTCTCAAATAAGATTTATTTTAATTTTATACTAATGTGTGTGTGTGTGTGTGTGTGTGTGTGTGTGTGTGTGTGTGTGTGTGTGTGTGTGCATGTGTGTGTATGTATGTGTGTAATCATATAACTTTAGTTTTAGATTGTATATGTTTGTGTTGTTTCATATATTGTTTATTATACCCCCCTGTAAATTTATTATTTTTGAGGAATGATATAGGAATCACAGTCTGTCTGTCTGTCTATCTATCTGTTGGTCTGACATTAAGTCCATTCCCTAATGCCCAGATCTATAGATGTATTTTAACCAAACATGGCACAGACATGAGAGGTTAAAAGGTCAAGATCAGATTGTGATGTTGGAGGTAGTAATATTTGGTTCATAACAGACAGTTCAAGTAAATGACCTAGTAAAAAGTTGTGTGTGTGTGTGTGTGTGTGTGTGTGTGTGTGTTTTAGTAGCAAGATGGTATATATATATATACATTTATATGGTTCATTCCCACTTAGCCAACATTTTGAAATTTTGTACCTATAGGTAAGGTTTTAAATGTTGGCTAAGTGGGAATTGATGTCAGTTGTAGGATTAAGCAAAACAATAGGTTTTAATTACAGGTGAGGGTATAGTCTGTTTCTGGAAAATAAATATTGGCATTATGGTACAGTATAGTACTGTTACGTCATTTTGAATTTCATGTTTTATCAAGGAAGTTTGTATGTTAAAATTTCTCTAAGCTCTAAATTTTTAACACTGGTTAAAGTTAATTGGCCATTTGGATTTATCTATGGATTAAACAGATGAGCTATTTGAGTTGATTTTCTACTGCTTTACAAATTTATAAAGACTTGACATGTTAAAAAGTTAAAATGTGGTCGTAAAACTTAATGTTTACAAAATCAAATGGTATGGATATTGAAAACTTCTGGTGGTAATGGTCATTTACTGGATTTGAAAATAAATACTAATATTTATTTAATTGTCTGGTTATCTTTTGTTTGATTGGAGGAAAACATTTCCGCAACGAATATAAATGCAAGGAACGGACTCAAAATATTGCTATTACCTTTCTCAAAATTAGGAGATTTGTTCAGTTGTGTGTTCTCGTATCATACCTGTGATATTTGTTACTTCTTAAAAATTCAGTTTTGAAATTATTATTCATATAGAGATTACAAAAGGTTTGATTTAGGTGCAAAATGGATGATTTTTTTCTAAATGACAAATAGCATTGTATGTGGAGTAAAATTTTACAATACATTATTGTTTTACAATACAGTATCTAAATCTAAATAAAAACAAGAATGCTTAGTCTTTATTTTGCCTATTTCACTCTGAAGAATAAAAATTGATTAGAATAAAATTCATAATTAATATTACATTCTTAAAAAAAAATCACCATATTATTAAAGAAGTATCCTGAAAAAGACTATAGCAAAAAACTTTCCAGGTGAGATCTTAATTGTTTATTTAAGAATGTTGGCTAAGTGGGAATGAGAAATTTTAAAATGTTGGCTAAGTGGGAAGACACCATTTATATACCCTATGTTAAGTTAGGAGTGGAGTGTATTGGAGTAAAGTGAAAGTGTTTTTACACTGTAAGCCAATGTTCTTTCAGATAAGGTCTCTTCTGTTAGGTATCCTTTAGATGGACATTTTTCACCAGGCTTTCCAGGTTCTATTTCCTTGCCAAAAAACAACTTAAAGCCCAGTCTATAATAATTACATAAACAAATTTTGTTTATATTTGTTATTTACCTTGAGGAAATCAAACCTGTTTTTCAATAACTTGATTTTATCAGCAGTGTTCAATTAGAAGTTACATATTGCAATAACTGGAGGCTATTTAATTTAGTTACTGGGTGGCTGTTTCTTGACTTGTTCTATCTGGTTTTATGACCTTTGACCCTTGTGAGAAATTGATGGCAGAAGATCTAACTGTATGACCTTTGACCCCTCAATGTGTATCCTTTAAGATATCACTCAGGCCTGTTCAGCAATGTATTGGATTGTACTTTTGTCCAAATTGATGTATATGATCATATTTTATTTCTCGAACTTGAGTTAAAAAAAATGAACTTTCAGCATTTTTTGCAAAACAGAAAATTATTTACAATTTCATATATTAAATGTGATATTTTAGTCTTAATAAAATAATTAATTCTTACAAATTGTTAATATGCAGTGCCATATGCAGTGGATTAAAGAATTAAGTTAGGATTACCATTTTATATTGGTTCAGTTTTTTAGGCTTACTGGTTCTGTTTCATATAAAATGTCTCCTAAATTTTAAAGTTAACTAGTTTTTTGGCTCTTATTTTACGAGAGCCAGAGCTAACCCCATTGCTAATGGAAACATTTAAACAGTAACAGAGCCATGTCAGCTAACCCTGTTACTAATGGTAACATGAAACAATAACAAAGAATATTTTTTTGTTTATTTTCAGTGTCAGCATGATAAGTTGTTCACATTTCACACAGACAGTACTACACATATTTCAAGTCATTATAAGTTACGCCCTAATGTTGGTTTTTATGACATACAACGCTTGGCTGTGTATAGCGATCATACTTGGAGCAGGAGCTGGCTACTTCCTGTTTGGATGGAGACGAGCTGTCATCATAGATATAAACGAACATTGTCATTAACGATTGTTACAAGGACTTAATTTTTTTTTTAACTTCACATAAACTCCAATATCTCACACCAATATTCTACATAGAAATGGATATTGCTCAAAGTTTTTAAGCTGAAAAATATAAAAATAAGGGTTGACCATTTGACCCTATTATACCAGTAATGTATGCACAGAACTGTTACCTTCCTTGTACAAGAAGTGGTCTCATTGGCCAAGTGGTCTAAAGCTTTCTTCACCCTAGCTCTTACCACCTTATTTCAAATCCGATTCAAAAAGGATTTTAATGTGAGAAAGGTTTTTAATTCATTTACCAAAGTTTGATGGTTTACTATTAATACTTTGGTTTCCTTAACCATCTGTAATCTGACATGTGACCTCAAAAAAAAATCTTGACACTGGAGCAAACAAGATTTAACACTGTCAAATAATGTTATTCTGGGAAGTTTTGACAGGATTGTTTTCAAACCAAGCATGAGAATTTTCCATTTTTAACAGATTTTCGAGATTTTTAAAGTTTCCTCTGATTTTGATTGTCAAATTCCGATATTTTTATTAATCAATTCCAAGATTTTTTTAAAAATGTTTTTTTTTTTCCATTTTATCCGTTTCCAATTTCAGGAGACAGTTTAGAATATACCTGTGTCAAACAAATGCTTTGTAGTTATAAATAAACAGACATTGAAATGCTTCTGTCATTCTGATTGATTGGGTCCCTATTCTGTCTTGCTCAGATGCTATATATTACAATATAAATGCCTTCAAATGTGCGACACCAGGTACTTGATTAGGAATGAGATGTGTGCCTTCAACATGGTTTCAGGTATTATCAACAAAGCTCATTCTCATACCTGCAAATACAGGTGTGTGCAAACATTAGTGGTTATTATAAGGTCTATTGGTGAAGCCCGTTACTTTTATACTTAAGAATTAAATACTAGCAGATAAATATTTATTTTGTTGTTGATCAGATGTCGTTATAAAGTATATTTTGTAATGAATAATTTTGTTTTTCAGACAGTTTTGAAAATTTTAAATTCCTAATGATGAAATTGAAAAATTGAATTCAAAAAAACTTTTGTAAATGATTTACTTCCGCAACTTGCTGTGAAATCAGACATGAGGATTTTTGACACTACATTCATTAATAATTTGTTTTAACAATGTGATATCCGAGAAGTGAATATATATATATATATATATATATATATATATATATATATATATATATATATATATATAATTGGTACATTTGATCTAAATTTTAAAAAGCATCTGGAAATCGGGAAACATTTCTCCCTGCATTAACAGAAAAAATCTGTGTGTTATAGTGTTATATATCAAAAAATTTGCCATATCATACAAAATGGGTTTTTTTTTCACTAATACACATAAAATTTTTGGCTATTTGTTTAAATGAATTTTAAAAAGTTAGACCACAAATTTAAATGTTTTTATTAATGTGATGATGATTTTGGATCTGTCTATTCATTTTATCAATTTTTACAAAGTTTTTATAGATTATAAGTGTCTCAACATAGGTAAATATATCTTTTTTTCTTTCTTTCTTTCTTTTTTTTTTTCTTTTTTTTTTTTTTTGGATGTTAAAAAAACCTTGCAGTTATATCAATCATTTCTATTAAATTTTAAATGTCTCATTCAGAGTTATATTTAATGAAAATTACATTAGAGAAAAGAACAATTTATTTTATTAAAAATTTTCCTTTATACTGTATAAAAAAATAAATTTGAGAAAAATATTTTAATTTTATTAAAAATTACCTTAAATATACGAATAACATTTATTTTATTAAAGATAATACTGAAGATTAGAATAACATAAATTAGCAGTAAGTGCAACATTTTTTATCAGAGGACCAATATTCTTTAAGCAGAGGAGAGTGTGGTTGAATTGACATGTGATTTGTATAGTATCACTACATATCTGATTGTATAACTTGTATATTTATGTACTTATTTTTGTTATTTGTGTTGTTTAGATTGGGACACAAATTGTTGGACTGTACAGATTTATAAATATATTTGAATTTTATGAGTTTATATTTTATGATTGAATATTGTCATTTTGGTTTATATATTACACTAATAAATTTAAACTCACCACATTTTAATAAAGAAAAAATTAAAAGATCTAGATAAGCATTGGTATTAGACCTTGCTGTTCAGTTTGTTTAATTTATTATTATTATTATGATGATGATGATGATGATTATTATTATTATTAATATCATTATAAAAGGATATAGTTATAAATTTATGGAAAATCATTAATTCCCCAGAGATTAATTTGAATAGTCAAAATACTGTAGACTTTTTTGTGATGATATACATTTTGTGTTATTTATTCATATTTTAATCTTTTAAGTTGATTTTTTGTTTACATTTACCATGGTTACCAGTATATTTCAAAAACAAACATAACCTTATTTCTCTTTTGAATACGAGTAGTCAAAGAATGGACCTTATCTCTTATAAAAATGACACGCATCTTACTTAGAAAAGTTAAAAATATGTTAAAATTTTCATAGCCAGTAAGCATATGATTTTGCGATCTTTTTTATTTTTTATAATTCAATTTTTTTTTATAACTTCATATGATTTTTTTTAACTTAGACTCAAGATGTCTTAGTATTATTGAACTTAAGATTTCATTTTTAGAACTTTGAAGTAAATTGTTTTTGAATACAGAATTATTGTGCAATTATGAAAATGTTGTCCTCAATTTTTTTTATTGAAGCCTATTTCTCGTCTTAGACCACATTTAATGCATTATGCCATATGTGACATAAGTACATTTGTGCCGAGTGACCACTAGTGAAAGATGTGAGATTTGACTGTAAGAAGTTTCACAGTAAATTGTACAGTTTTTATTAAAATTAACCTTCCTTGTTCTCATTTTTTAAACATTTTTTCTCCTTTAAACATCAATAACATATGTCATATGTTACAATGACTTGGTGCTGTGTGTGACCAGATACCAGAAAGATTTTAAATTTTCAATCTAGAATACCTTCGCAGTATATTATATATGCGTTTAGATTTATTGCACAATTTTTTTTATGAAAATTGCTGTGTCCTCAATTTTTTATTGATACATATTTTCTCATGTTACTTACATGTGTGTGTGTGTGTGTGTAACCAATTTACAGAAAAAAAATGATTTTCATTCTGAAAACTTTTACTACGTACTGTATTTGCACATATGGGTGCATTGTAAAATTTTTTGTATGATTTGTCTTATCCTCAATTTTTTGGTGGTACACATTTCTTCTTTAGACCTCAACTTTTTATGCTTTATTGCATACATTTAGTTCTGTTCATAGCAACATAACGGAAATTTTATGAAATTTTATTTGCCAACTTTAACATAACGTTGTTTGTGAAATTTTTATGAAAAAATGCTTTGGTATCAATTTTTAAACAAATCCCCCCCCCCCCCCCCCAAATCATTTGCCAACTTTAACATAACGTTGTTTGTGAAATTTTTATGAAAAAAATGCTTTGGTCTCAATTTTTAAACAAATCCCCCCCATCCCCCTTTGATGGCTTACATTGTGTTACATACAACTTGCATAGTGCTATATGTGACCAGGTATCAGAAAGATTATAGATTTTCATTCTGAAAATTGTTCACAGTGTATTATGTGTGCATGTAGAATAATTGTTCAATTTTTATGAAAATGTCCTTGTCCTCAATTTTTATATACACATCCCTCCTCCTTAGAACTTGAACTGCCTGGGTAAGAATCCCACTCGGGACAGATCCTAGTGTGAGAAAGTTTGTCAGTTCGCTTGCCGAAGGTTGGTGGTTTCCCCGGGCACTCTGGTTTCCTTCACCATCCCAGAACTGACTGCCTCAAAATAAGTAAAAGAATCTTGACAGGGGTGTAAAACTCCATTACTCCACTCCTTAGAACTTGACCATGTACCTGATGTTACCTATACTTGATGCTTGTGTGATCAGATGACAGAAAGCTTTAAGATTTCATTCTGAAAACATTTCACAATATATTGTATGTGCATGTAGAATAATTGTTCAATTTCTATGAAAATAATCATTGTCCTCAATTTTTATACACATCCCCCCCTCCTGAGACCTAAACCATGTATGTCAAGTAACCTGTACTTGGTGCTTTTGTGATCAGAAAACAAGGACGTTTCAAGATTTCATTTGAAAAACCTTTACAGAATATATGTACATATGAAATATTTTTTCAGTATATTTTATGTGTATTTTTTTAATTAAAAATTTCCTTCTCAATATCTATACACATTCCCCACTTTATAACTTATCATATTAATTTTTTTTCGAAAATACATACAATAATATCACCTTTAGCTGGTGAACTCTTTAATATAATTGACATACAAGTAATCTGTTCTATGATCATAAACCTCATTGAAGGTGCTTACTGGCTGGTAGAGATCTTTAAAACAAGGTTGTACTGGTAGTTGCCTCAATGTCTCATGTATTGATAAAAGTGTTGGAAATATATAAAGTGTTATTACATTACATGGTTAGCTCAAATGGTTTTGTATGTTGATGCGATTGTACATTAAATAATTATCTATCTTTAATTTTGTTTACTGCCAGTTTAAAGAAATTTCTCACAGAGTTATCAGTTGACTTGCCAGGGAACATTGAACTATGCTCGTTAGTCTGCCAGTTTACGTTCATTATTCATTTTCTAAGATTGGATTGTCATAAAGTCCCTTTTCGCATTTGGAACATCAAATGTGCACCATATTTAGTGGTTCAAGGGAAGTAACTTATCAAGGAGGTAAACCTTTATTAGTTACCATTTAAAAACATGATGAGAGGAACTGTACATCACACAGTATACAAAATTAAAGTTAAAAAGGACAAACAAGTGCTGTTTTGAAATAACAAAAAAGTTTTTTTGGTTGGTTATATTAACTTACAACTTATATACTCCCCCAATCCCCATGAACAAAGTTTAAGGCATTTGTATTTTATATGAATCATCTCATCCATTTGTCTATCTGCCAATGTGTCCTGTGTATCTTTAGCATCTGTTGATGAATTTCAATCAAACTTTCTACAAATGTTTTTCAGCAAACAACAAAATGTAACATACAAAATGTAGGTGAAAGGTCAAGGTCACCAGATCAAATCATACAAGTAAGGCAATATTGGGGAAATCAGGGTCACCAGATCAAATTTTAAGCAACAGGTAACATACAAAATATGGGTGAAAGGTCAAAGTCACCAGATCAAATCAGACAATTAGGCAATATTTGGGAAGTCAGGGTCACCAGATTAAATTTTAAGCAACAGGTAACATACAAAATAAAGGTGAAAGGTCAAGGTCGCCAGATCAAATCAGACAATTAGGCAATATTGGGGAAGTCAGGGTCACCAGATCAAATTTTAAGCAAAGGTAACATACAAATTATAGGTGAAAGGTCAAAGTCGCCAGATCAAATCAGACAATTAGGCAATATTGGGAAAGTCAGGGTCACCAGATTAAATTTTAAGCAACAGGTTACATACAAAATATAGTTGAAAGGTCAAGGTCACCAGATCAAATCAGACAATTAGGCAATATTGGGAAAGTCAGGGTCACCAGATCAAATTTTAAGCAACGGATAACATACAAAATAAAGGTGAAAGGTGAAGGCCAGATTAAAACATAATTTAAGAGACAATAGGCAATATTTGGGAAGTCATGGCCATCAGATTAACTTTTAAGCAACAGGTTATGTTAGGGATGGTGTATTTGCCCTTCAAATGACTGCTCTTGTTTTAATTAATAACATGATGTAAAGCCTATTAACATTATCTTGAATGTGGCTTCTCTTTCCTAGCAACTTATAATTACAAAATTAATTTGTCATTGCATAATATTTAGTAAATATCATGATCTGTTTGTAAGATTAGCCCGAATTAATTTAATTAATTTTTGTGATGTAATTTAATGAGTCTTAAAACTTTTCCAGTCTTAAATTTTATAACAGTCAACCGGTGATTAATTTTTATTTTAATTTACTTTAAATTTTTCAAACTCTTATGATCAAAGATTATAACCAATTTTTATTAACTTTTTTTTCAGAAAAATCTGTAAATTTTAATAAAAGTTTTTTTTACAGAAAATTTATTAATTTGCTACTTAAATCATGTGATACATAATTATAATGGGTAGTATAATTATGGCATACATGATGTACAAATTGATGTCCTCAATATTTCCGGAAGAACAGCTGGGAGTTGTCAATTCAACTCAATTCATCTTTTTAAATCTTCAGACTATTATAGAATACATTCTATTGTAAATTGTGCATATATAAAGCTCAAGTTGATATCCTCAATATTTCTACAGAACAGCGAGTCATCATTTTAAATTATCACGCTTTAACAGGAAATAGTCTTCCATATTTAATTTGGCATAAATGATATACACAAGCTTTCACAGAAAACAGCCTATTTTAGAAATTATGGAAAACATGATGTTCTAATTGTTGTCCTTGATATTTCAGCAGAACAGTGAGCTGTCATATTAAATAATCACGCTTTCACGTGAGATAGTCTTCCATGTTAATATTGTCATAAATGATATACCCAGTCTCTCACAGAAAACAGCCATCTTTAAATATAATGGCATAAAAAATGTTCAAACGATGTCTTCAATATTTTTGCACAATAGCAAGTCATCATTTTGAATTGTCACACTTTAACAGATTACGGTCTTCCCTAGAAATTTTGGCAAAAAGTTTATAAAAAATAGATGTCCTCAATATTTAATTGCATGAAGCTTATGACAACTAACTGCCTTACAAAGAAGTGGTCCCATTGTTGTATCATGCTTAATGTTTTTCATAATACACAATTTGTAAGATATGTAAAGGGTAATTTTTTTTGTGAATGAGAGGTCATGATTTGATTGGATAATTACATTAAATTACCATTGGTTGTAACATTTTATCATCATTTGATTGGATAATAAAGCATGTATTAAATTGTCATTGGTTGTAGCATTGTATCAACATTGTATATAAACATTTGTTGCCAGATTGCAATAAAATTATATTTTTCATAATTTATGTATTTGCTTTTAGTTCAGAAATTTATTCCAGTGATAGAAGATTTTACCAACTGAGCCTTGAAAGCGAATACTGCCTCATTGGCTCAGTTGTAGGGTGGTCTGCCTTGATAGTGCAAGTTCTTGTGTTCTAACCCTATTCATAGGACTTTCAAATTTCAGATGTTGCTTGGCACTTGGCATTAAGAAGACAGAGTATTGACTAATTCACTCAGTGCAAGGACTAGGTGACTAGCATCTTATCAAAAAGTTGCTCATTCACTCAGTGCAAGGACTAGGTGAGCTAGCATCTAATCAAAAAGTCACTTGTGTATGAACTAGTTCACAGCAGACCATAATACACATTCTCACATATGGCATAAAAACCAGCTTGTTATAAGATTAATACATGGAGATGAATAACCTTGCTCTTGTTGCAAATAGCTGAAAAATTAACGATTTGAAGTTAAAGACCATAACAACAAACCAATTTTTAATCTGATTAAAAAATAAAAAATAAGAATCTTAAGAAGTTTATGTAGTTATGGCCTTTTTTGGACCCAAAAATAAAACAAAAATCTAAATATTGAATTGTGTATTAATTGGAAGTTTGTATTTGAGTCAAGATGAATCATGTCAAATTAACACAAGATATAAATTCTTGACGACCAAGCATATTTCTTCAATAAAGGGCTTTTTTTTTTTTTTTTATTTATTTTTTTTATTCTTTGCTATACCGGTATGTTACAAATATTTTTTGGAAAACATGTGCACAAACAAGAAAAAAAAAATCATTATTTGATGATGATTAATTTATGACTAAACATGTCAGTTGTGAAAATACAATTCTCAATTTTGCACTGTACATACAGTGTCAAAATTTTCTGACAATTGCATAAAGTTAAAAAACTGTAAAATGCTTTCTTTACTGTATTTAAACACAGTAAGAGGAATACAAGAGTTGAGCAATAATGTTTTATGCCCTAGTCAAGATCTCTCATTTACGTGAAGTAGTCAGTTCTGGGATGGTAGAGGAAACCAGAGTGCCGAGAAAAATCTAACTTACAAATTTCTGACATTAGGATCTCCCTGAGTGGGATTTAGCCAAGGAATTGAAAGGCACTGTGGGAATGCCATACAGCTAATTTTGTGAGATTTGACCTTGGAGGTGAAAGGCATTGTGGGAATGCTGTAGAGCTAATTTTGTGAGATTGGACCTAGGAGGTGAAAGGCACTGGGGGAATGCTGTAGAGCTAATTTTGTGGGATTGGACCTAGGAGGTGAAAGACACTGTGGGAATGCCATACAGCTAATTTTGTGGGATTGGACCTAGTGAAAGGCACTGTGAGAATGCTGTAGAGCTAATTCTACAAAGTTTTCTTTAAAGATTCACTTCTGTTTCAGTTTATTTTTATTTCTTTAATTTTTGGCCCTTATCATGTAAATTCCTTTTTAACAGAAGCTGGGCACCATTTGAAACTCATTACCACTCATCATTACTGGTTTCTTTTATCTTTGGCTTTAGGCCTTAATCAGTTTGTCCAGTGGCAGTTTTAATATAACACATCATGGTTTGTGATGTTTATCTGCAACAAGTGTGCTAAAGCTACCGGTAGTTGTTTGAGTCTTGATTAGTTTAATAAGCTGAGAAGTCAAAATTTGATTTTTAAGTATTTTTAAATTTGTGATGAAAATGAAATTGAATTTGTCAAAAGTGAATAGAATTCTGTTATATTGAAGCACCTTATTACAAAGCTATCAATTTGTTAACAATTTATGTATGTGATTCATTTTGAATTGTTAAAAATTGTGTTAATCATTGATGAAATTACCGGTAATCAAAACTCTTTAAACAACCAGAATCTGGTCATAAAAACTGTGCAGTGATAAATGTCTAAACCACAGAACTGGCTGCCATTTGTCACAATATTCAATGACATTTCAAAGCCTGCAGTTGTTATTTTCAATAACATATATAAACAACTTTATTTATCTATTAATGCTTGTATTTGGTACTTTGTTTCCTTTTTTTTTCATTGTTTCATTTCTTTGGCTGCATTGGTTGTACATGTTTCTTAGCTACAAAATTACATAATCATTCATCCAGGCAATGTTTATGTAAGCAGTCATACAATCGAATCGATTACCTTAATGACTGAGTATTCTTTAGTATATGCTTACATATCTCAGTGCCTCTGTTTTTTTTTAATTATTAGTTTTTTTGCATTTCATATTAATGGAAATATTTCTACAAACAAATAAACTAAGTTTCGTCAAATAAAATAGTACCACCACCTTGATGAGAACCTGTCATTAATTCCTTACTGGTGATAGAGCTTTCTTTGGAATCTCCCATTCTTAAATGTGATTGTGATATAAGATAACAAGAGTGAGTACTTCCAACTAGATTGGTCTATCCCGTAAAAGGGGTGAGGCAGACTATGCCTTTAAAAACACATTAGCTGTGTTAAAATAAGCTTGACTGATTTCCGATTTCATTCTAGTTGGTAGTACACCCTCTTACTAAGTTTCATCAGACTCAATATAACAGAAATTATCACATGTTCAACACTGACCAATCAGATTGCAATAATGCTCAAATTTCTGTCACACATCAACTTTATTGTAGGTATTTCTACAATCAACACACTGACCAATCAGATTGCAATAATGCTCAAATTTCTCTCACACATCAAACTTATTGTAAGTATTTCTACAATCAACACACTGACCAATCAGATTGCAATAATGCTAAAATTCTGTCACACATGAAACTTATTCTAGGTATTTCTACAATCAACACACTGACCCACTGACCAAGTTTTTATCCAAGTCTGATCTATATTACAGAAGTTATCAGCCATAAAACAAAAGGACAGCAGTAAGTATGTTTCAGCAACATTCAAGATTTAACATTCTTCAATAAGGTGGTCAGTTCTGGAATGGTGGAGAAAACCTGAGTACCTGGAGAAAACCACTGACCTTTGGAAAGCAAAATAAAAAAATTTCAAACTAGGAGGGATTTGATCCTCTGTGGTAACAGGGGCTGTAATCCATAAAAGTGGTCTGAAGATCACATAAAAAAGGACATTGCTGATTATGATAGCATTGTGAACCCCTAATATCATCTGCATCTCTTGTAGGCAACACATAAGAAAAGGTTCCATGTAAATAAGCTTCAAAATTGTGAATAAATTCAAAATAAAATGATTAAAAAAAATATGAAACTTGATATAACCATTTTATCAAAATCAACAAATTAAATTTGTACTATTTGCATGGGTAATTTACAGGTAGTGAATTTGTAGTGTCTGACATTTTTTGCAAGTCTTCAAGGGAATCCTCTGAATTCTTCAATAAAACATCACTTGCTGGATTTGGCATATTTGAGTTGTTTAATATGTCCTGCGACTCATCAACACAATGGTTTGAAGTCTCTATAATATTATTAGTCACTGTATTATGTGTTTCAGAATTGCCAGGCACACTCTGTGATTTTTCTTCATTTTCTACTGCAAAAGAATGCAAAATACATCAAAACTAATTCAAATGTAATTCACTCTGATCCCTAAATATTCATATATATGACTTTGACTAGGAATAGGAGGATTTATTAGATGCTTAAATTAAACTGATCTTAATGACATTTGAAATATATTAATAAGCTGAACTACTATTGCAAACCAAATAGTTCTGTTTTAGTTACCACCTTATATTAACAACAAAATGGCTGCTCCTACCCTAAAAGGAACGTGAGAATTTTTTTTAGCCCAGAAGTATTTTTGTAGTACTGTACAAGAAAAAAAAAATCTTTCACATCACCAGTTACTGCAGTCTGGTATTTATGCCTCAGTCAAGATTTCTTTTACTTAATATTAATACGGTCATTTCCAGTATCAGGAGACAAATACCAAATTTAGACCAAATTTAGACAAGCAAACTTACTAAATTTTTTTACACCAAGAGCTGCTTTTGGGGAATTCAGGCCTCAGCAGTAAGGGGTGAAAAAAAATCTGTAAATCTGCCTTTCAAACCACCAAGCTATCAAGACTTGTAATTATATACTGTAAATCAGGAAATTAATGTGTCATGAAATTAATGCAAATTGCCGATTTTGAAGCAAAATGCGTATTGAAATTACCGGTAATGCGATTTTTTAAATTTCAATTTTTAAAATTTTTGCCTATTTTTTATCTTACAATTATAAACATTAAATTATAGACTCAGAAATTATTATATTATGTCTTCCTTAATTAAAAAACACGTTATAAAGAAACTTTCGATAGACATTATTAAAATAAACAGTGAGGTGTGCCGAGGGTAAATTTTTATGCGCCTATGACCCATTGTTTTAAATTAACCAGGGTGGTAAAGGATTATCAGAACAAAGAAACGCGCGTTTTTTTAAAATAAACAAACATACTCAAATATAACGCTTGGAGTTTTTTTTAAAATAAAGCGTTCGAAATTAGGACATCCAGGTTGGCATGTGTACAACTGATGTTCGTCTTCAACTCATGAGTTTTAAATGTAAGATTACTTATAATCACAGTACTTTCAATTTTATGTTCCAGTCAAAGTTCAAAATGATGTATCAGTCACGATTCGACCCAAAGCAAAATTCCCAGTAGGAAAGAAACAGCAAAAAATAACCGCTAAATGAGAATGTGCTCTAATTAATCAGTTAACATAACAACTTCCGGTTAAGGGAGGTAACTCAATTTACAATAAATATACAGAATACCGACATCGGAAAAAAATTGCGACAAGAAATTAATGCCATTAAACGGGCCTTGCATTTTTGGCATTAACTTATTGCTCGCATTAATTTCCTGATTTACAGTATATTGGAATTCCCCAAAGCACCATGTGGTACCTCATAACGCTTGTGCGGGACAATTATTTCTATTGAAAATGGAATCACATACATGTATAGTGAGTTTCCTATAATAAAAACTTTTTTTTTGGAATATTTGACATAAACATTATCCATTTCATTCGGCACAAATGTTAAGAGGCACTGATCATGTGGTATGCTGGTGGGTTCCATTACAACAAACCTTTTTCCTCCTCTAAAAGTTGATAATCACCACTATGATCAGATAAAATAACATGAAGAGTAGGATATTCTATCACACATTTTCCATGTAGATTGTCTTTAAGTGTCTTGTCTAAATCAAATTTATAATATCTGAAAGGAATAAAAAGACACAATATTAATGTGTGGCATGCTAGATCAACGGTGAGCAAACTAGATCAAAATTAATATTAGGTTGACAGGTGGCCATGTTGACAAGCATGACTAAAAGTCATTAAATCAACAGTGAGCAAACTAGATCAAAATTATTGTTAGGTTGACAGGTGGCCATGTTGACAAGCATGACTAAAAGTCATTAAATCAACAGTGAGCAAACTAGATCAAAATTAATGTTAGGTTGACAGGTGGCCATGTTGACAAGCATGACTAAAAGTCACTAAATCGATAGTGAGCAAACTAGATCAAAATTAATGTTAGGTTGACAGGTGGCCATGTTGACAAGCATGACTAAAAGTCACTATATTGATAGTGAGCAAACTAGATCAAAATTAATTGCAGGATTGAAGGGTGGTCAGAATTTATGTGTGCCATGCTGGAATGAAAAGTGGATAAATATGTTAAATTCAATGTTAAGCATACTAGATTGATTGACTGATGGCCAAACAGATCAAAATTGTGTGGCTTGCTGGATTGACAGGTGGCAAACTAGATCAAAATCAATGTTAGAATGACAGGTTGCCATGTTGACATGCATGATTAAAAGGTGATCAACTAAAATGTGCTAGATTGACAAGTGGCTAACTAGATCAAAATTAATGCTCTGGATAGAAAGGTGGTCAGAATTTAATGTGTGCCATACTTGAATGAAAGATAATGGATCAATTTCAATGTGTAGCATGGAAACTAGATTGGTTGATAGATGGCCAAACATATTAAAATTAATGTGCAAGATTGAAAGGTGGTCAGAATTCATGTGGGCCAAATTTAATGTGAAGCATACAAGATCAATTGATAGATGGCGAAACAGATCAAAATTAATGCTCTGGATTGAAAGGTGGTCAGAATTTAATGTGTGCCATACTTGAAAAAAAGATAATGGATCAACTTCAAAGTGTAGCATGGAAACTAGATTGGTTGATAGATGGCCAACCATATTAAAATTAATGTGCAAGATTGAAAGGTGGTCAGAATTTAATGTGTGCAATACTTGAAAAAAAGATAATGGATCAATTTCAATGTGTAGCATGGAAACTAGATTGGTTGATAGATGGCCAACCATATTAAAATTAATGTGCAAGATTGAAAGGTGGTCAGAATTCATGTGGGCCAAATTTAATGTGAAGCATACTAGATCAATTGCTAGATGGCCAAACAGATCAAAATTAATGCTCTGGATAGAAAGGTGGTCAGAATTTAATGTGTGCCATACTTGAAAAAAAGATAATGGATCAATTTCAATGTGTAGCATGGAAACTAGATTGGTTGATAGATGGCCAACCATATTAAAATTAATGTGCAAGATTGAAAGGTGGTCAGAATTCATGTGGGCCAAATTTAATGTGAAGCATACTAGATCAATTGCTAGATGACCAAACAGATCAAAATTAATGCTCTGGATTGAAAGGTGGTCAGAATTTAATGTGTGCCATACTTGAAAAAAAGATAATGGATCAACTTCAATGTGTAGCATGGAAACTAGATTGGTTGATAGATGGCCAAAAAGACCAAAATTATTGCAATGCATTGAAAGGTGGTCAGAATTTATGTGTGTCATGCTGGAATGAAAGATGGGTAAATACATGTACTGTAAATCAAATTCAGTGTGTAGCATACTAAACTGATTGATAGATGGCCAAACAGATCAAAATTATTGTGTGGCTTGCTGGATTGACAGGTGGTCAAATATATAAAATGGTCAAGAATTTATAAAGGTGTTAATTTCAAGTTTGGCTACAACAAACTGGCATCTTTCTTTTATATCCTGATTAACACTCATATGTAAAATGACGAAATTTCCAATTTATTTTCTTCAAAAATTAAACAAAAATAAAAAATATACATTAATTTTAGAAACAATATGCAAACACAAAACTAGAAACACAGATAAGGCCATCTGTCAGTTAAGTATAATGTTAAAGCAGTACAACAGTTATTATTTTAAATCAGTCCAATAGTTATGCATCATTATAAGCATTTACATGTACGTAACTGCATGCAAGGCTGCACTGATAATATGGTTCCAGTAGTCTCCCTTTGGGCATGTAGCAACATGTTAGTGATTTTAATTTAGATTTAGGTTTTTTTGTCATAATGGAACATACTATATTCTAATTAAAATAAACATTAAACTTTCTGATTTTGAATTGAGACTGTTATAAATAAAACTATTCTTACATATGTAAATAATTTTTAAACTATAGTAACATGCACATATTTTAATCTACCAAAACGTAACCAAATAACAGAGAAAATTCCTATGAAATACAACAGAAAAGGGGCCATGTGCTGGGCCCCCCAAAATAATTTTCTGTGGACCAACCCTGGTCCAATCTATTTAGTGTTTAGTTTTGAAAAAATCTAGTTTCTTTCTCTTTCTCTATGATAAAATACTTTTCTCATAAAATATAACAACTGTAGTTATTGTGTAAACCTAATTCTTTTTAAAACAAACCATTTTTTTTCCCCAAGCCCTTTGGCTAAGAAAACCCCTATGAGTAAAATTTCTGGATTGAACATTGTACAAAGTTGAACATTACTATGATAATGTTGTACAAAGTTGAACGTTACTATGATAATGTTGTACAAAGTTGAACATTACTACAATAATGTAGTACAAAGTTGAACGTTACTATGATAATGTTGTACAAAGTTGAACATTACTATGATAATGTTGTACAAAGTTGAATGTTACTATGATATTATGTTGTACAAAGTTGAACGTTACTATGATAATGTTGTACAAAGTTGAATGTTACTATGATAATGTTGTACAAAGTTGAACGTTACTATGATAATGTTGTACAAAGTTGAACGTTACTATGATAATGTTGTACGAAGTTGAATGTTACTATGATAATGTTGTACAAAGTTGAACGTTACTATAATAATGTTGTACAAAGTTGAATGTTACTATGATAATGTTTATGATAATGTTGTACAAAGTTGAACGTTACTATGATAATGTTGTACAAAGTTGAATGTTACTATGTTAATGTTCTTAGTAATACCTAACCGATGGGGACAAAATTTTTGCAAAACATTGCAACATTGAAAGTGTTACTATGGTTACATATAAATATTCCAACCTGACTGATGATGCTGGTCTTCCCTCTGCCTTCATCAACACATGGTATCTTTGATTACATGAACTGTATTTCTTTAATCTGTGTCTAATTACAGGATCAGATTGAATGGGGTCAATATATGGAACTAGTATGTCCTCCAATTTTGTATCCTCTGAAATTCTTTACAAGGAGGAAAAATTATTAATGAATACCTATACACTCAAAATGAAATAATTTAATAAAATGTGTGTGTGTGTGTGTGTGTGTGTGTGTGTGTGTGTGTGTGTGTGTGTGTGTGTCTACATGTATTCAACAGGAAAGAGAGAGAGAGAGAGAGAGAGAGAGAGAGAGAGAGAGTATTTAGTCTACATGTACTCAACAAGAGAGAGAGAGAGAGAGAGGAGAGAGAGAGAGAGAGAGAGAGAGAGAGAGAGAGAGAGAGTATTTTGTCTACATGTACTCAACAAGAGAGAAAGAGAGAGAGTTAGAGAGAGAGAGAGAGAGAGAGAGAGAGAGAGTAGAGAGAGAGAGAGAGAGAGAGTATTTTGTCTACATGTACTCAACAAGAGAGAGAGAGAGAGAGAGAGAGAGAGAGAGAGAGAGAGTATTTTGTCTACATGTACTCAACAGAGAGAAAGAGAGAGAGTTAGAGAGAGAGAGAGAGAGAGAGAGAGAGAGAGAGAGAGAGAGAGAGAACAGGGGTATTTGATAGATACATTTCATTTCTACACCAATCACATATAAGAAGAGACATCATTTAAAACTACCAAATAATTAACAGATCTTACCTCTTGGCTACAAACTTTGCTCCTGCTTGGACAAAGATCAACTCAACTTGCCAAAGTATACATTTAGTCCTGAAATAAACAAAGCTTTTAAATAAAATCTTTTTTGTAATGACAGCGAGACAGTGAAAACAATTTTTTTAAATCTCTTCCGAAGTAATTCCTTCAATATGTAATCAAAACTGAAGTAGGACGAGAATCTACAAGTTTTTGGAAAAATTCTTGACTTGAGCTAACCTTTGAAAGCGTACAAAATGTGAGCCCATCAGAACTTTCACCAGGATTGCATTTTACTGATGATCACGGATTACATACTTTTAAAGAAGTGTTGAAGGATACAGGGATTTTTCTGGCCACTCACAGGGTCTGGTAAAGGGACCCATTCCCAATGCCAAAAAGCATACATTTTTCCCAATTTTGTAGGGTATAATTCCCAAATGATCCTGCTTTGAGAAACTTAAGAAAAAGTGAAAAAACTCTATATTTTTGGTGTAGCTTGTATAACTTTATAATAACCTGTATTTATGCACATTTTGATTTATACTCAATGAGGATCTGGTAGAATGGGAGCAACTCATGAAACAACTTTCTCAGATGTTTGTATTGAAGCCAGTCTTTGAAGATATTGTGTTAATGTCAGAGTGATTTGGTACAAATGAGTAACTACTAGCATGTATCAAAATAGTAAATATTCCAAGCAAAATATTTGATGTGCTGACAATGTGAAAATTTTTAAAGTTTAATGAAAAATTTTCCCAAAATGTCGATTTTGTCAATGATTTTCCCAATTTCATCCCAAGGTCCCTTTCCCAAAATGGCCAGGAAAATCCCTGGATACTAGTTCCCTGATATCATTAACAAGATTTTTTAACTTTTAGTTTTATTCCTGATGTCAACAACATGGCCTTTGTAATTTTATTTAGAAAAACAAAAATTAATTATTTTATGGTTATTGTTTAATCTTTATTTTCTTGATTCATCCACAATTTCGATGTTAAGTTTGACACTGGTTAAAATATATAGATTTTATGAAGTTCATCCAGCAAAATTTAACAGTACATGGTAATTGGTTTATAAATAGTGATTTCAGTAAATAATAAAGAAAGAAATAATCAGGACTTGGTAATTTTTTGCGGGTTTTCACAAGAATGCATTTTTTTCAATATATAGTTTTAGAATTTTCAATACATACAAATTCCTAAGATTATCAAAGAAAATTTTTCAAAATTCTCAGTCACAAACCAACAGCAACAACTCGGTCACAAACCAACAGCAACAACTCGGTCACAAACCAACAGCAACAACTAGGTCACAAACCAACAGCAACAACTCAGTCACAAACCAACAGCAACAACTCAGTCACAAACCAACAGCAACAACTCAGTCACAAACCAACAGCAAAATACTCAGTCACAAACCAAAAGCAACAACTCAGTCACAAACCAACAGCAAAATACTCAGTCACAAACCAACAGCAAAAAACTCAGTCACAAACCAACAGCAAAATACTCAGTCACAAATTAACCAACAGCAACATCAGTAATATGATGCCTTGGATGAAAATTGTAACAACAAGCAAAATTCTAAATGACACTACAGTCTTACTTGACAACTTTTTTTTTTTTATTTATTTTATTTTGTTTTTGTTTTTTTTTTTTTTTGTTTTGTTTTGTTTTCTTTTTTTTTTTTGTTTTTTTTTGGTAACTTTTCTAAAACAAACTAAGATTTCTGGTGTTATCACTGTATAACTTCTAGATCACAAGTCCAAATGAGTGATTAATGATTTAAAGTTACATCAGCATTACTGTAGTTATTTCCCACTAATTAGTCTAAAAGAACATATGCAAACAAAGTATAAATTGACATCACACTAAGACCACCTGTATAAAAGGGCCAGGTTTATGCTGCCTTTGATTTATTGTGATGTGTAACAGGAGAAAAATGCAGGATCGGACTGAGAATTTAACCCGGGACCTTCTGCACTATAGGCAAGTGCTTTACAATGAGCTACCCAGACCACCTCCCCTATTACATGTATTTTTGAGTTTCCCATGGTCCTAAAATTCCTTAAATTCCCTTGGATGGTACCCCAGACTGCTATAGATGTATAAGGTATGATATATCATATAGAAAATCATCTATTACATATATTCTTATATTTAAAATGTATATTTTGATGTTTTTTTTTAGTCTCCAACAAAAGAAAGTGGGGGAGGACCTTATTGTTTTTGTACTTTTTCTTATTATTATTATTATTGATTTATTATTTATGTATTTATTTATTTATTCATTTTATTTATTTATTTATTCTTTTTGTGAATGGAACATCAACACCTACTTTGACATATAACACGTAGAATTATGTTTTCTCTTTGACATTGGGTAAGGAAGTGTTTTAAGGTTGATCCCCCGTTTCTTGGCTTCATCTGTTAATTTCCAAACCTGCAAAAATACAACATAGAAAGTTTGTGAAAAATGTCTAATAAAAAATATCATGCAAAAATACTTCTGAAATACTTCTCAATTAACTTGAGCTGCTTCAATGGCTTTATTTTAATGCAATTAATATTCATACAACAAGGGTTTTCCCTGGCACACAAAATGATGCGTTATTACAATTGCAGTGTTTACTCCAGCTTATTAGAACAGCGGGTCATCAATGACCCCTTACATGAAAAGAGGGGGTTATTTTTCAAAATGAAGGGGTCATGCATGATATTTTTAGAATAAAAATTACTTTTTTGATATTTTACAAGGGAATATTGTGTTAGAGGATCTGTACTAATCTGCATCAATGTTTAAGTTAAGTGTTTTATTCCAAATGTTACCTATATCTGTAATATTTGAAACAGTAAAATCGAGACAGTATCCCAAAACAGAAATTACTGAATGTCAAGTCAACAGACCATTATCATTCATTATTACCAGTATTATCCATCCCTTCCGTTATGCCTGTTCTACGTATGATTTTATTATTTTCATAAATCATCAAAGGATTTCTGTTTAACCAAATTTTATTAAAATATCGATTTACATTAGCTTTTTTTAAGTTGACCGTGAGTCGTCGGCAAGTAAGTTACTACCAGATGCCGCCTGGTCATGTTCAGAGCTCCGTGCAGGACTTTGACAAAAACTTTGTCAAACGAGATTGTTTCGACTTTTCTTTTAAGCCGATGCAAAGAGCACTTATATTGACTTTATAAATTAAGCGTTCAACACAAACATTTCAAAGATTAAGAATATAGATAGGTTCTTGTATCAATATTTAGCTTCCTGTAATATGGTACGAGTCATGTGGTACGACAATACGGAATTTCTGCTCAGTACTTTCGTTTTCAGTCGTGTCACCTTTTATAATTTACAGTAGCCGATTTCAATCTACATAAAAATGGTTGCGTCAAAAATAACACAACAGCAAAACCAAGTTGCGTCATTCATAAAAAAATAGCATCAAAAACGCAAGAAACGCACTCTGGAGAAAACACTGCAATTGTTTATCATAAATGTCCCATAAAAACATCAGATGCACCCATAACAGGGCTCCACAAATGCCAGTAAGGTCAATCGACGGTCAGCAAAGGGTACATCTACCCCCTCCCCCCTCCATCCCCCTATCAGCAAAGGGTAACCCTACCCCCAAATGATCGGCAAAGGATAAAAGCAATCTTACAAATCCAGGTTTATTTCTTTTCCTTTTTAAATCATCTCTACAAGCATTGTCTGACTTTCTTCCTATTTCTTCTAACCATCGGTAATCTACAAATTGAAAAAAGAACATGTGTCAAGCAATTCCTGGGTTATTCAGAGGTTTCAATTTAACCCTTGACGTTCATAGGATGAATTTTACTTTTTTCAAAATCTCCCAAAGGTTAATTGCTTTTTTTCTGAAAAAAGATAAATTCAATTCTAAAAAGTAAACAAATTCAGTATTTCTTTAAAATTTTTCATGTTCATTTTATTCAAACTTGCAAAAACTACATGGCAATAAAAAGAGAACCTTTCACAAAAAATTAAAAGTACATGTATTTACTTGCATATATGCAACGACATTCACCAGAAAACAGAGAAAATGTTGTTTCCAATGAAATATGGCAATATACAGTATAAAAAGTTAAATAAAAGCTCTGTATATGCTTATTATGTCCCTTTATGGAACAATGTTGAAGCCATTTTATTTTATTACAGAGATGCATCAAAGTATTATGGATGTACATGTACAATATATTTTTGAGTAAAATGAAGTGATACAAAGTTTTTAAATTCTAGTGAAGTCTTATCATTATTTTGGAACAAACAAACATACAATACATACATACATACATACATACATACATTACATACATACATACATACATACATACATACATACATACATACACACACACACACACACACACACACACACACACACACATACATACATACATATATATACAGTGTTTTCTCCAGAGTGCATTTCTTGCGTTTTTGACGCGATTTTTTTATGAATGGCGCAACTTGGTTTTGCTGTTGCGTTATTTTTGACGCAACCATTTTTACATAGATTGAAATCAGCTACTGTAAATTATAAAAGGTGTCAGGACTAAAAATGAAAGTACTGAGCGGAAATTCCGTATTGTCGTGACTATCGTACCATATTACAGGAAGCTAATTATTGATATAGGAACCTGTCTATATTCTTAATCTTTCAAATGTTTGTATTGAACGCTTAATTAAAATCAAAATGTTCTCGTTTGACAACATTTTTAAATGACTTGTGTCAAAGTCCTGCACGGAGCTCTGAACATGACCAGGCGGCATCTGGTAGTAACTTACTTGCCGACGACTCACAGTCAACTTAAAAAAGCTAATGTAAATTGAGATTTTAATAAAATTTGGTTAAACAAATATCCTTTGATAATTTATGAAAATAATAAAATCATATGTAAAACAGACATATCGGAAGGGATGAATAATAATAATGAATGCTAGTGGTCTGTTAACTTGGGTTGATGGTAGAACATTCAGTAATTTCTGTTTTGGGATACTGTCCCAATTTTACTGTTTCAAATATTACAAATATAAGTAGCAATTGGAATAAAACACTTAAACACTGACAGACAGATTAGTACAGATCCTCTAACAAAATATCATGGGCCCTTTACTGTAAAATATCAAAAAAGAAATTTTTATTCTAAAAATATCATGACCCCTTCATTTTGAAAAATGACCCCCTCTTTTCATGTAAGGGGGTCATTGATGACTACCTGTTTTAATAAGCTGGAGAAAACACTGTATATATATATATATATATATATATATATATATATATATATATATATATATATATATATATCAGGGCTCAGGAAAACTTTGACTGAGGTGTCGGACATTTTTTCAAAGCTACTGCACCACCGATGCCGATGCAGTGAAAAGCAAAAAAAAAAAAAAAAAAACCGTATTACTGACTGTGTATTTTAATAATTTAAGAAGATTTTTGATATCAATATAGTATATTTTAAAAAGGGTTTAACTACCACGTTATTTAAATATATATGGTCAGACTTATGTGTTGATTTTGAACTGTCGGCGTTGACGACACATGGTTTGACGGCCATCTTTGTTTATTGACAATCGCGCATTTCCGTTTTCCCGAAGTTACACGAACTTTACTGAACCTCATTTTGAGACCTCTTTGAATTTATTTAGACTTTTTAAAAATTATTTGTTTATAACTAAACAGTTTGCCAAGACCGTACTATGCGCGTTGTATTATTAATATTATTTAACATCCTGCGTGGAACCTCTTTGAAATAGTCCGACGACCATGACCTTCAGTTAACAGGTGTTTATGGCTTCCGTCTGTCAAGCGATGTGATTACTTAATAAACAACTTATCAACAAAAGTAATGATGATTCGGACGATGTAACAAAAGGAACAGATTGAGACCATGAATTTTAACTGATTAATAAACAAAAGCCTAATTATTAGATCTGTAGTGTTTATTGAAAATGATTGACAGGTGATAGCAAAGAATACTCGAGTAAAATAATGACCGATAAACATATTTATTAACTGAATTCTATTTTAAACTAAAAATGTCCGACAAGCTACATATCACATCGGACAAAAATATTTTTTGTCGGACATGTCCGGCAAATATGACCGTTTCTGGACCCCTAGTATATATATTATTCTAAATAAAACAAATTTAGCAAGATAAAAATTGTAGTTTACCATGTTACATATCACAGTATTGTTAGAATTCAGTTGTATACTGTGGTATAAAATGTCTCATTTACTCAATAACCCAACACTATCTTATCATATAGAAAATACAAACCATTCAATAAATCTCTGTCCTTGAAGACTGACTATACAGAAAATACAAACCATTCAATAGATCTCTGTCCTTGAAGACTGATTATACAGAAATTACAAACCATTCAATAGATCTCTGTCCTTGAAGACTGACTATACAGAAAATACAAACCATTCAATAGACCCCTGTCCTTGAAGACTGACTATACAGAAAATACAAACCATTCAATAGATCTCTGTCCTTGAAGACTGACTATACAGAAAATACAAACCATTCAATAGATCTCTGTCCTTGAAGACTGACTATACAGAAAATACAAACCATTCAATAGATCTCTGTCCTTGAAGACTGACTATACAGAAAATACAAACCATTCAATAGATCTCTGTCCTTGAAGACTGACTATACAGAAAATACAAACCATTCAATACATCTCTGTCCTTGAAGACTGACTATACAGAAAATACAAACCATTCAATACATCTCTGTCCTTGAAGACTGACTATACAGAAAATACAAACCATTCAATAGATTCCTGTCCTTGAAGTTTTACTATATAGAAAATACAAACCATTCAATAGATCTCTGTCCTTAAAGTTTTACTATATAGAAAATACAAACCTGCAATAGATCTCTGTCCTTGAAGTTTTACTATACAGAAAATACAAACCATTCAATAGATCCCTGTCCTTGAAGTTTTACTATATAGAAAATACAAACCTGCAATAGATCTCTGTCCTTGAAGTTTTACTATACAGAAAATACAAACCATTTAATAGATCCCTGTCCTTGAAGTTTTACTATATAGAAAATACAAACCTGCAATAGATCTCTGTCCTTGAAGTTTTACTATACAGAAAATACAAACCATTTAATAGATCCCTGTCCTTGAAGTTTTACTATATAGAAAATACAAACCATTCAATAGATCTCTGTCCTTGAAGTTTTACTATATATAAAATACAAACCATTCAATTGATCTCTGTCCTTGAAGTCTGACTTTACAGAAAATACAAACCATTTAATAGATCCCTGTCCTTAAAGTTTTACTATATAGAAAATACAAACCTGCAATAGATCTCTGTCCTTGAAGTTTTACTAACCATTTAATAGATCCCTGTCCTTGAAGTTTTACTATATAGAAAATACAAACCTGCAACAGATCCCTGTAGTTGAAGTTTTACTATATAGAAAATACAAACCATTTAATAGATCCCTGTCCTTGATGTTTTACTATATAGAAAATACAAACCATTTAATAGATCTCTGTCCTTAAAGTTTTACCATACAGAAAATACAAACCATTTAATAGATCCCTGTCCTTGAAGTTTTACTATACAGAAAATACAAACCATTTAATAGATCCCTGTTCTTGAAGTTTTACTATATAGAAAATACAAACCATTTAATAGATCCCTGTCCTTGAAGTTTTACTATACAGAAAATACAAACCTGCAACAGATCCCTGTCCTTGAAGTTTTACTATACAGAAAATACAAACCATTTAATAGATCCCTGTTCTTGAAGTTTTACTATATAGAAAATACAAACCATTTAATAGATCCCTGTCCTTGAAGTTTTACTATATAGAAAATACAAACCATTTAATAGATCTCTGTCCTTAAAGTTTTACCATACAGAAAATACAAACCATTTAATAGATCCCTGTCCTTGAAGTTTTATTATACAGAAAATACAAACCATTTAATAGATCCCTGTCCTTGAAGTCTTACTATATAAAAAATACAAACCATTTAATAGATCCCTGTCCTTGAAGTTTTACTATACAGAAAATACAAACCATTTATCAGATCCCTGTCCTTGTAGTTTTACTATACAGAAAATACAAACCATTCAATAGACCCCTGTCCTTGAAGTCTTACTATACACAAATTACAAACCATTCAATAGATCCCTGTCCTTAAAGTTTTACTATACAGAAAATACAAACCATTCAATAGATCCCTGTCCTTGAAGTCTTACTATACACAAAATACAAACCATTCAATAGATCTCTGTCCTTAAAGTTTTACTTCACAGAAAATACAAACCATTCAATAGATCTCTGTCCTTAAAGTTTTACTTTACAGAAAATACAAACCATTCAATAGATCCAGGTCCTTGAAGTCTTACTATACACAAAATACAAACCATTCAATAGATCCCTGTTCTTAAAGTTTTACTATACAGAAAATACAAACCATTTATCAGATCCCTGTCCTTGAAGTTTTACTATACAGAAAATACAAACCATTTATCAGATCCCTGTCCTTGAAGTTTTATTATACAGAAAATACAAACCATTTAATAGATCCCTGTTCTTGAAGTTTTACTATACAGAAAATACAAACCATTTAACAGATCCCTGTCCTTGAAGTTTTACTATACAGAAAATACAAACCATTTAATAGATCCCTGTTCTTGAAGTTTTACTATACAGAAAATACAAACCATTCAATAGATTCCTGTCCTTGAAGTTTTACTATATAGAAAATACAAACCATTTAATAGATCTCTGTCCTTGAAGTTTTACTATATAGAAAATACAAACCATTAAATAAATCCGTCCTTGACGTCTGACTATATATAAAATACCAACCATTCAATAGATCCCTGTCCTTGACGTCTGACTGTATATAAAATACAAACCATTCAATAGATCCCAGTCCTTGACGTCTGACTATATATAAAATACAAACCATTCAATAGATCCCTGTCCTTGAAGTCTTACTATATAGAAAATACAAACCATTCAATAGATCCCTGTCCTTGAAGTCTTACTATATATAAAATACCAACCATTCAATAGATCCCTGTCCTTGACGTCTGACTATATATAAAATAAAAACAATTCAATAGATCCCTGTCCTTGAAGTCTTACTATACACAAATTACAAACCATTCAATAGATCCCTGTCCTTAAAGTTTTACTATACAGAAAATACAAACCATTCAATAGATCCCTGTCCTTGAAGTCTTACTATACACAAAATACAATCCATTCAATAGATCTCTGTCCTTAAAGTTTTACTTCACAGAAAATACAAACCATTCAATAGATCTCTGTCCTTAAAGTTTTACTTTACAGAAAATACAAACCATTCAATAGATCCCTGTCCTTGAAGTCTTACTATACACAAAATACAAACCATTCAATAGATCCCTGTTCTTAAAGTTTTACTATACAGAAAATACAAACCATTCAATAGATCTCTGTCCTTAAAGTTTTACTTTACAGAAAATACAAACCATTCAATAGATCTCTGTCCTTGAAGTCTTACTTTACACAAAATACAAACCATTCAATAGATCTCTGTTCTTAAAGCTTTACTATACAGAAAATACAAACCATTCAATAGATCTCTGTCCTTGAAGTCTTACTATACACAAAATACAAACCATTCAATAGATCCCTGTTCTTAAAGTTTTACTATACAGAAAATACAAACCATTCAATAGATCTCTGTCCTTAAAGTTTTACTTTACAGAAAATACAAACCATTCAATACATCTCTGTCCTTGAAGTCTTACTATACACAAAATACAAACCATTCAATAGATCCCTGTTCTAAAGTTTTACTATACAGAAAATACAAACCATTCAATAGATCCCTGTTCTTAAAGTTTTACTTTACAGAAAATACAAACCATTCAATAGATCCCTGTCCTTGAAGTTTTACTATATCGAAAATACAAACCATTCAATAGATTCCTGTTCTTAAAGTTTTACTATACAGAAAATACAAACCATTCAATAGATCCCTGTTCTTAAAGTTTTACTATACACAAAATACAAACCATTCAATAGATTCCTGTCCTTAAAGTTTTACTATACACAAAATACAAACCATTCAATAGATTCCTGTTCTTAAAGTTTTACTATACAGAAAATACAAACCATTCAATAGATCTCTGTCCTTGAAGTCTGACTATACAGAAAATACAAACCATTCAATACATCCCTGTTTTTAAAGTTTTACTATACAGAAAATACAAACCATTCAATAGATCCCTGTTTTTAAAGTTTGACTATACAGAAAATACAAACCATTTAATAGATCCCTGTTCTTAAAGTTTTACTATACAGAAAATACAAACCATTCAATAGACCCCTGTCCTTGAATTCTTACTTTTACTCTATTATGGACCTCTCCTGAGGGAATCGTTCTCCGATAGTGTTGTCTGGAGAGGTATACCTTATATACCCTATACCTTTCCAGACAACACTATAGGAGAACGGTTCCCAAGGGAGAGGTCCATAATAGATTTAGTACATCACATGTCTTTCTTTTCCAATCTGAGCAAGAATTAATTTTCAAATTAAGTATTAACTTTATGGTCGTAAGCCATTTTGTATCAGACGACAACCAAAACAGAGCGCCATCTGAACAAAGGGGAGTAATTTGATTTGGTTTGCAGGGGGTCATGCGAGGGACTATACTTGGATGTCGGGGGACTATACCTAGTATAGTCCTGTTGCTATGTGTTGTCAAGGACAGGCAATTTCTACATAAAATATGATTGATGTAGTTATCCAATGATTATTCAACAAATTAACATGTGATATACAAAATAGAAATACAAACCATTCAATAAATTCCTGTCCTTGAAGTCTTACTATTTAGAAAATACAAACCATTAAAAAAATCCCTGTCCTTGACGTCTGACTATATAGAAAATACAAACCATTCAATAGATCCCTGTCCTTGAAGTCTTACTATTTAGAAAATACAAACCATTCAATAAATCCCTGTCCTTAACGTCTGACTATATAGAAAATACAAACCATTCAATAGATCCATGTCCTTAAACAGTGTTTTCTCCAGAGTGCGTTTCTTGCGTTTTTGACGCAATTTTTTTTATGAATGGCGCAACTTGGTTTTGCTGTTGCGTTATTTTTGACGCAACCATTTTTACAGATTGAAATCGGCTACTGTAAATTATAAAAGGTGTTGAGAATGAAAACGAAAGTACTGAGCGTAAATTCCGTATTGTCGTACCACATGACTATCGTACCATATTAAAGGAAGCTAATGGTTAATATAGGAACCTGTCTATATTCTGAATCTTTGAAATGTTTGTATTGAACGCTTAATTCATATAGTCATATGCATATTAAGCGCTTTTTGCATCAGGCATACAAGAAAAGTCGAAACGATCTCGTTTAACAACATTTTTAAACATTAAACGACTTGTGTCGAAGTCCTGCACGGAGCTCTGAACATGACCAGGTGGCATCTGGTAGTAACTTACTTGCTGACGACTCACAGTCAAATTAAAAAAACTTATGTAAATCGAGATCTTAATAAAAGTTGGTTAAACAAATATCCTTTGATTTATGAAAATAATAAAGTCATGTAAAACAGGCATATCGGAAGGAGTGGATAATAATAATGAATGATAATGGTCTGTTGACTTGGGTTAATGGTAGACCATTCAGTAATTTCTGTTTTGGGATACTGTTGCGATTTTATTGTTTCAAATATTATAGATATAAGTAGCATTTGAAATAAAACATTTAAACATAGACAGTCCGAGAGATAAATACAGATCCTCTAATTACAAACAAAATATTTCCTTTATTGTAAAATATCGAAAAAATTTATTTTTATTCCAAAAATTTCATGACCCCTTCATTTTGAAAAATGACCCCCTCTTTTCATGTTAGGGGGTCATGTCATCAATGACCCCCTGTTTTAGTAAGCTGGAGAAAACACTGCATAAAGTTTTAATATATAGAAAATACAAACCATTCAATAGATCCCTGTCCTTGAAGTTTTACTATATATAAAATACAAACCATTCAATAGATCTCTGTCCTTGAAGTTTTACTATATATAAAATACAAACCATTTAATAGATCTCTGTCCTTGAAGTTTGACTATACAGAAAATACAAACCATTTAATAGATCTCTGTACTTGAAGTTTTACTATATATAAAATACAAACCATTCAATAGATCCCTGTACTTGAAGTTTGACTATACAGAAAATACAAACCATTTAATAGATCTCTGTACTTGGGTTTTTACTGTATATACAAAATACAAACCATTCAATAGATCTCTGTACTTGGGTTTTTACTGTATATATAAATACAAACCATTCAATACATCTCTGTCCTTGAAGTCTGACTATACAGAAAATACAAACCATTCAATACATCTCTGTCCTTGAAGTCTGACTATACAGAAAATACAAACCATTCAATAGATCCCTGTCCTTGAAGTCTGACTATACAGAAAATACAAACCATTTAATAGATCTCTGTACTTGGGTTTTTACTGTATATACAAAATACAAACCATTCAATAGATCTCTGTACTTGGGTTTTTACTGTATATATAAATACAAACCATTCAATACATCTCTGTCCTTGAAGTCTGACTATACAGAAAATACAAACCATTCAATACATCTCTGTCCTTGAAGTCTGACTATACAGAAAATACAAACCATTCAATAGATCCCTGTCCTTGAAGTCTGACTATACAGAAAATACAAACCATTCAATACATCTCTGTCGTTGAAGTCTGACTATACAGAAAATACAAACCATTCAATACATCTCTGTCCTTGAAGACTGACTATATAGAAAATACAAACCATTTAATACATCTCTGTCCTTGAAGTCTGACTATACAGAAAATACAAACCATTCAATACATCTCTGTCCTTGAAGTCTGACTATATAGAAAATACAAACCATTCAATAGATCTCTGTCCTTGAAGTCTGACTATACAGAAAATACAAACCATTCAATAGATCCCTGTCCTTGAAGTCTGACTATACAGAAAATACAAACCATTCAATACATCTCTGTCCTTGAAGTCTGACTATACAGAAAATACAAACCATTCAATACATCTCTGTCCTTGAAGTCTTTAACAGCTTTGAATTCAGTTTTATTTCTTTGTCCACTACAGCCACTGGTCCTTTTGTGTTGTTTGACACAGGGAAGAGAGCAAGTCTTGACCAGACAGCCTGGACATTTATACTTTGGTGGACTTTCACTGCACACTGCACACTTATTAATACTAAAATATAAAAAATGTTACAATTGCATACAAAACAGGAACTTAATGTTTTATCTATGTGTAACAGAAAAGAAAAAAGACAGGGTTTGGCCATGGATAGAACCCACAACCTCCTGAGCTATAGATTAGACTAGTGCTTACCAACTGAGGTATCCAGATTGATACATATATAAAATATAATGAACTTTGTGATGTTCCTTATTATGTTTTCATGATTAAGAAATTACATATTTGTAAATAAAATTTAACATATCTTATTCAGAAATTTAAAAAATAAACACTATATCAACTTTTTTTATTTGGGTCATTTAGAAATAACCTATTTAAATAAAATGCAACAGGGTGCGCTGCATCTGTCATGTTATTTCTCAATGACCAAGTGATAATCAGATCAGGTCAGATAACTCTATTTGCTTGCTATGAATAATCTATGCTAGGTAAAATAACACATCTGTTAAACCAAATTTCTGAATTATCCCCCTTGGGATAATTAAAACCATTGCATTTACAAACACATTATATTGAACTATTTCTCCATCAAATCAACAGATCATACAGAAAGAATGTCAAACAATACCTGAAAATATCTTAAGAATCTTGTACAAATTCACGTGATATTAGGTAAAAAGAAGGAAAGTGTGCAAGGGGAGACAATCTGAATCCCATTAGGGAACAGAAAGCTACATCTACATCACTTGTCTATTACTGCAACTGCCACCCTTAACCATGAACATAGTACACGCCAAATCAATAGCTATTTGGAAAGCATATCTCATAATATTGTAAATTCACGACACAGACAAATCGGTCTTTGAAAAAAAAATTGCGACTTGGATTTAGACTGATAAATTTTGACATTCATAAATAAAAAATCGATTTAGATCTACATTAATTTCAGATCAATCTTTTTCAGTTAATATGACATATCACAGTCTTAAAAACCTGTCAATAATTTACCTCATGGTACGACAAATTCGTCAAATTGTCACAAATTCAATAAACCTTATTGGATATCCACATCAATATATATAAACAAGAACATGTGCTTTTAGACAACTGCACACGGTTGTATTACGTCAACACAAAAAAATGTGACGTACAAGCACCTGTTTAACCGGAATGACTCTATTCTCTACATTATTCAATTCGCTACAACGAAAATCGATATAAATATCCAAGGTGTTCCGAGTGACTGTAGCAGACGGAATTCTAATGTGATGGTGATGTTGTCAGCTGTCAACTTATAATATTGACTTTTTTTGCGTTGCTTGATACTTTAGCAGATCAGTTCATTCGGGTTGGATGTAAAGATTTTCAGCAAGTTATATTTCTATCAATACCATCTCTGCATATTCATCATGTAAAATTTGACTTTAATGTAGTACCAGAAAATTTATTTACAGAAAAAATGACATTTACAGGATTTTGTTCCAATTATTTTTTAAAATTTAATTCCGTGAAATTAATTTTATTTTTCTCGATGACAGTTTGTTTGACATGGGGTTTGAAACATAAAAATTTGACCATCGGAGGAATATTTCCTATGAGTGGAAGCTGGGCAGGTGGATTGGGGTGTCTCCCTGCAGTGCAAATGGCTTTGGAAGATGTCAACAACAGGACGGATATTCTACCAGATTATTACCTTGAAATGGATCACAATGATAGTGAGGTAAGTACTCTGTTTATTTTTCAAAACCAAGGGCTGCTTGGTTGTAACCTGTTTTCGCAATAGAATAGAACCACAGCTGGTTCACATAATTGGTTCACAGAGACTTCAATAATAGTTTCACATGTTTTAACTGTAAACAATGAATAATCTGTCATCCATGCTTAAACTTTTGTGGAAAGGCTTACTTTTTTACCTTCCACAATATTCTCAATTTTGACTGAAATGGCTTTAAAAAAAACCCAAATTATAACCATTTAAAACATATCTATTAAAAAAAAATTTTTCAAAAACTTTTCATAGATGGAGGTGGAGGTAGAAAAGAAAGTCTTACCCTTTTTGCTTCAGGGTCATATTCAAGAGCTTGGCTTTCCTTTACACACTAAAATTACACTTAAAATGGTTATGTTTAGTGTCTAAGAATAAGTGCCTTTTGTCAATAAAAGATATAAAAACCATCAATTATGATTGTTGTAACTGCATTTTAAAGTTTTTTTTTATTTGTAGCTACAACTACACCTGTATCTTGTGATGCCATGATATATGAATTACTAATTGATATTGACAAGGTTGAACAAAATCCTTTTGCTTATTAAATTTTCCTATATTCTGATACTATGGAAAATAAACCTCTGTTTTGGAAAAAGTTAGAAAATTATGTCATATTTTATGAAAATTATGAAATTTATGAAAATTATTGGAGTACTTAATCATTACTAAAAATTGCATCACAATTTTAAAATATGTATTCAATATTTCATTGGTTTTTGTGACAGTTGAGGGTGTGTTATATGTATTTTGTTCTGTACCACATTTCTTTCAGCATTTTATTTGTAAATAAATATATATATATGCTTTACAGAAAGGTTTAAAATATAAATCATTATATTTAGTTTGTGCTTTTAAGAAGATAATTAAAAAAAATTTGATTGGAGAAAGCATACAATAAATTCTGAAGTTAGTCCATTTTATAAAAAATGCATGTATTCTCAACCCACCCAACAATAGAAAACCACAGAACAGTATAAAATAAAGTTAAACAAAAGAGTTGAGTTGAAGTGAGTAAGTAATGGTGTTTTACTCCCCAGTCAAGTATCTTTCACTTATATAAAGGCAGTCAGTTCTGGAATGGTAGAGGAAACCAGAGTGTCTGGAGAAAACAACTGACCTTTGGCTAGCAAACTGGCAAACTTTCTTAAATAGGATCTGCCCTAGTGGGATTCAAACCTAGACAGTGAGAGGCACTGTGATCAATTAATGTGCGATTTAAAAATTACCGAGGCCCCTTCTACAGATGAAGAAAAAAATGTCATAAAATTTATCAGAAAATAAACACTTTTGTAAGAATTATTGGAGAAACTTTTTTAAATTTTTGAATATATAAAGTGAAAGCAGAGTTTAAAAATCAATCTCACTGCTTGTTGAGTTTTAATCCTAAACTGATTTATTTCAAGAGTTGCAGTGAAAACAACGAACCCTATTATGAACTAACCTGAGTACTATTACTACTATGGAATAGAGGTATATTCATTATCCTGACACATGATAAGAAAAGTATTTTTTTTTTAAATATTTTTGAACGATGTCATATTTTGAATGGGTACATTCTTGGTTAAGTTAACACTGTAATATTCACACTGATATTCCACAACCAACATAACATCACATGATTCAATTGTGTGCAAAATTTTGTACTTTAGATTCTGTGTTAAATCAGAGCAGATGATCACAGCATACCTACTGAAATAATTAGTTTAGAGAAAAAATTCTGATGTCAAAGAATTCAACTGGTGTCCAGAATCATTATTAATTAGTAATTTTATTTTTAAAAAAGTTATTTTGGAAAATTATTGATGTAAAAATGTTATAAAATTTATCTAAAAATGAACACTTTTGTAAGAATTATTGAAGATTTCAAAAAAAAAAAAAAAAAAAAAAAAAAAAAACTCTAAATATATAAAGTAGAAGCAGAATTTCAAAATTAACCTTACTGCTTGCTGAGTTTTATTCCTGAACAGATTTATTTCAAGAGTTGTAGTGACAATTAAGGTGCATATTTAAATTGGAATACATGTATAGTGAGAGTTGATTTATTTAGCTATACTGCAATTGTTACAGTGCCATAGGAAGTATGCAATGATGTTTAACAGTTTTACAGAATATATTTTTGCTTTTTATTACTTAATGCTAATGCATGTTTAACAAAATACAAATAAAGAGATTTACATTTTAATTATACAATAACTAAAAGGAAGTGGTTTATATTGTTTAAAGTCAAATAGATTGTTTACCAAATTCAGGTTTTTTTTTCTCCTAAAATCAATAACCATATATAAAGAAATAATCCATCTTATATTGAAAACAATAAATTAAGGCATATTGTTAATACTTGTTCTTTTGATTTTTATATATATTTGTTTCTTCTTATACATTAATTTTATACTTTTATTTCATATTTTTATAAAGAAATATAATATATTTACATTTGTTTCATATTTCTTCATTTTTTACATCTGTTTAGAGGTTTATGAACAGCTATTGTCATAATTTGTTACTGTTTAAATATGTGTATTTTTAATGTGTATGGAGAACACAATTGTATCATATGTGTGCTGTATAGTGCTCATATCTATGATGGTATTCCAATAAAGATTACTTTATATACATTGTTAACAAAACAAAACAATTCAGTTTCTTCATACATTTTTCATCATTTGTATTCTTTTGATTTTTAATATCAGAATCATTAATTAGAATCTGCAAATGTTCAGAATTAAAACAAAGGGAGACAACCTTTTATCAAATCATTAGATCTGGCCCCAGTTTCACAATCATTCACTCAACTGAGTGTACAATCAACTCAAATTCGGGAAACTGTATTTCAATGTCAATTTCTAAGACATTACACAATTAAAATTAAATATCTAATGTAATATTTAAACTGTTTAGTTTAGGTTTGTTGAACAAAATGAAACATTGTCTCATAAAACTTAAAATTTCAAAAACATTGATGAGAGAAAAATGGGAATATTTGAGTTGAGTGTACACTCAGCTGAGTGAATGATTGTGAAACTGGGGCCTGAGGTAATATCAAGGGTATAGGAGTATTCTGCTGTTAACCCAAAATTTTTTTTTCTTTTATTTAGCAATTACCCGGTAAACAAATCTTAGTTGTTAAGTTTTTGATGTGATTTACTATCAGTTTTGTCATTGAATTTGCTTTGCAATTAATTATTAATTTCTAAGAAATTTTATTATAAGCATTTTTTATTCAATTTATAACTTTAAAATTTAAACTATATACTACAACTAAAATAATTTTACTAAGTGAATTTTTAAGACAATGCTTTTAGTGAAATTAAATATGAGTTTATAGAAAAATCATGAAATAATAAAGATTCTAAATTTATATGTATTCTGGTCTCAGAGCATGATTCTCATCTGGTACACTTTTTTGCCATTAACCCCCAATTTCTTATAAATGTGATTCATTGAAAAAAAAATTATTTGTGACTTAATTCGGCCCACCACATCATAATTCAGTAAATGTTGTTTATTTGAATCTGAATTTATTTGCAAATTGTTTAAAAAAAAAACTTAAAAAATAAATATACACAAATAGTATAGTTATTATACAACATGTGAGAAGAGTCAAACAAGTATGAGGAAAGAGTTTATATTATCTTTTGAGTGAACATCTTCTATTACAATCATAAATGCCGGGCACCATTTATAAAAGTTTGTTAGTTTTTACAAATGACAAAAGTGTAAAAAACAACAAAAAAGAATTGAAGGTTGTAACTTAATAAGACTCACCTATTAACTGTTACCAGAAACGGAAAGATGCAGTGGCCCAAACTGGGACTTACATCTTAGACATTTTCAATACTAGCAGTACACTCTACCAACTGAACTACCTAGCCACCTATTAAGCCTGGTCCACCACATTGCTGTGGTTCCTTATAACTACCTAAAATAAAAACCTCTAAGTGTAATGAATAAGAGCTTGGTAATTTTATGGTTTGCATGTATGTAGGTCTACTGATTTTTACTTTTTATTGGCAATGAATGTATTGATGATAAAGTCCAAAAATGTGATTTGAATTAAAGTTTAGAGTAACTTGGCCATCACACTTATTTTACAATCAACGACTTAAAACGTAATCACCAGAATAAGGTTTACAAATCAAAATTGAAAGTTAATCAGCAAGGATCACTTTTCTGACTTTATGCTTTGACATTAGATGTTAAAAAAACATGGTTTGACTTAAAAAATAAAACCCTTGATAAACTAGGCATTATAAATAATGACTTGTTTTTTTTTTTTTTTTTTTTTTTTTTTTTTTTTTTTTTTTTTTTTTAGTATTTATGTTTGTAGGATTGAGTAAGCATTTACCTTATTTCGTTTATAGTTACCGGTAAGTATTTTTTTTTTTTAAGATATGACTCTTGGGTGATCTTTTGATCTGAAAATTTCTTGTTTTTATGACAACAACAACAAAAAAAAAAAAAAGAAAAAAAAGAAGACAATTGACAATGTAAACCCACTGATTATCATTAGCTTACACTAATTTAGAAATAGACTTCAAATCGAAATCATTTTAAGCAGTCATTGCACCATTTATTTTTACGATTTCTAAGAAATTCTTTGATAACTTCTCTTAGAACTAATGAGAGGAAAGTTCTCTGAAAAATCAGAGAGCACTTAATATTGCATCACAATCAGGAAGCAATCAATGTGTGTAACATTTGTAAAGATTGAGAATTTAGTATCTCTTTTTCCTCCTTTTGATAATTACTTTTATAGTTATTAGTGTGTGTGTGTGTGTGTGTGTGTGTGTGTGTGTGTGTGTGTGGGTTTTTTTTGTTTTTGTTTTTGTTTTTTTTGTTTTTGTTTTTTTTTTTTTTTTTTTTTTTTTTTTTGTATTTAAACATGTTGAAACAGAAACAGTTTCTTAATGAATCTTCTTAAAACAAGGAAGTATGAAATATGAAATGGTGTTATTAAAAATCCCAAGTCACTTTGTTTTGACTTAATCACTCTTATCTCATAATTTCTTGTGAATTCTGATATTTTTCTCCTAAGAAATTTTTGTTTGGCCATGACCAAGATAATGTATATTAATGTCAACAAGCTCAAACCATTTTACTGCAACCAATCAATGGTCCATGAAGAGTTTTGTAATTTGGTTTATATATTTACAATTATCAGCAGGTCGTGTACTTTAATGGAAAAGAACTGCAGTGGTGCATTGGAGAAAGTGCTTGGTTTTTTTTTTTTTTTTTTTTTTAAACAACTTGACTTGTTTTTTATTTATGAGATCAAAAGGTAAACTAACCCTCTACTTGGCAATCAGCTGTCTAGAAGAAGCTTTCGGCTAGTCTGTCACTTTAAATATAAAAGATAATATGTCTGGTTAAAAACCATTTATGCAATTGAATATAACCAAACCTAGTGCTGTTTTGTCTAATGTGGATAAAAATGAAGCAAATTTGTAGAATATCTTATATAGGGACTTAGAATGAACAACATTGTAATTTGAAAGAGCAATAAATGAAATTACAGAATAATGGAAAAGCATTGCAATTAGTTTTTACTTCATTTTGATTTCTCTCTTTAGTAAGCAAGCCATCATTATGTCCAGTTTTTAGTATCAGGTTTCAAGTTAAAGTGTTTTCTGCAATAATTAAGCAATTTATGAGATTCTGAGTTAAAAGGTGTGCATCCAAGTGATTAAAAGCACAGATTCTTTTTTTATTCAGAGTTTTTGGGTTTAACCCCCATTAAGGCTGCTTGATATGCCCTTGAACAAAAGATTTTAAATATTTATTGCACAAGTGATTCTACTCTAATCCTGAATGAGTGACCCCTACTGTAGCTCAGTTGGTAGAGTGCTTGCTTCATATGTGGGAGGTCAGGGCTCGAACCTCAGCAGGCATGGTATGCTAAAAGAAACCTCCCAGCACATTGCCCTAAAGCACACTGCAAAGGTCAAAATGTCTACCTACCTCACCTATAGTTAGTGACGTCTCGATATAAGTGAAACATTCTTTACTGGGATGTAAAACCCCATTAAATCAAATCAAATCTTAAATGATTGGTTACGGGCACTTTTTGTTTTAAAGGAATGTTGATGCACTTTCAATATCCATAGTGACTATTCAGTGGTTTTGTTTGCCTAAAATTACTACCGAATAAAGGTAGTTTCCCCTTGAGAAATAAGACTAAAATTTCCCAATTTGACAACTAAAATTCCCCAAAAGGCAACAGTGACACAAATCAAATAGTTTTAAGTTAAATCCAGTTGTCCAAAACTGTTCTGACAGACAAAAAATGTTAGATATTGTCACAATATAAGATCTTTGCAATGAATTTCAAAATACTGAGTGTAATTTGTGACATAAAAAGGAAAGGTAGAAGGTAGTTTTTAAAAACCATAGCAAAATCACTGCTATTACTGGTCAAGGTCATATCAACATAGGAATACTAAAATTATTAATTATCTTGAAAGCTATTAATTTCATGCATAGGCATGTATATTAGAATATTGTAGGTATTGACATGACAATCATAAATGCTTCAAGGTCATATATGTTCAAAGGTTAAGGACATAGCTGCATGAGTATACTGAAATTGAATAATGATTTGGAAATTATTCATTGTTCTACAGTTACTTCATGCATATTATATAAGCTACTTATAAATGAAATGTGAGTGGATATATTTCTGATTAAGTTTTGTGGGAGTTCTTAACTTGAGAAAACTTTTAAAGTTTCTGTACTTAATATATTGTCTATTGCACTTTGCAAACAATATTTGACATATCTTCAGGTGAGCGTTAAGGCCCATGGGCCTCTTGTTTAAATGCCTATTGATTAGATGTTTGTTCTTATTGGATGAATAAAGATGTCTTCGAAATTTTTTTAAGTCAGTTAATTGGTTTGACTTACACCATGATCATTTTGATGTAAAAAGTAAAAAAAAATTGTCCTACATATTTTCAAAGTCAATTAATTGTTTCCACTTGCACAGGCTTGAGTGAAATCAAGCAATTATTTAAAACTGGCCTTTTTATTGGTAGGAAAAATGCAAATTGTAAGTCGATAAATTGGTATGACTTGTACAAGTTTCAGTGAAATCAATCAATCAGCTAGAATTTTATTTTCAAAAAGAATTTTTGTTTTGTTCCATTTGAGGAATTTTTTTCCTTGATTTTATAATAGAAGACAGATTTATTTCTTGACTTTTAAAATACAACTGACTAGAATTAATAGAATATTTTCTGGCTTTGACTCTTAATTAAAAAACCTTAAGAGTTGGTACTCTTGAGTAACATTATTAATGACAAAAACCTGAAAGACATTGAATGTGTAAAAATCTAATTAACTATTGAAATAAGTGAATTCAACAGAAGATGACATTTAAAAAACATGGAATCTTATGTAATTTCAAGGATGCTTATGTAACTTTAAGTTTGTTTTCTTTCTTTTTAGGAAAAAAAATGGTTTATTTAGTTTAAATTTAGTTCATGTGAACTTGAGGAAGTTTATTTAAAACTGTGATATTATGAAGTATTTTGGAAGAAAAACTTTTTCTTTGGCAAGCAAACTGACAAACTTTTTCACACTAGAATCTGTCCATGCAGGATTCAAACATAACATAGGCAGTGAGATGCAGTTTGGTCTGTAAATGTGCTCTTCATCACACTAGGATCTGTGCTCTATAGACCACCTTAAGCCACTGAGGCTCCAGTTGACACAGGAGAGCAAAAGATTGTGGAAACAGTAGACAATTGAGTGAAAGAACATCATGTTCTTGTTGCATTGTTTCACAGTCCAAAATTCATTGGTTGCATTGTTTCTCAGTCCAAAAATTGTTGGTTTCAATCAAGACGAACATGTGTTGTAAATTTAAGCAAGTCATCTTTGTACTTCATTCTGTCACCTTTTTTCTCTGATAAAAAGTTTTTAATTTAAATATGAAAAACCTATGTCTTGTGTGTTCCAATTTGCACTGATGTCTCAAAGTTTGTGAGATGATGTTACAAATAATTTATACTCAGAATTTAGTTCTAGAATTGCACAAATAAAAATGGATGGTTGGAAAGGTACTTTATGCCTTACCTTCCCTGTCAAGATTATTGAATGCAGATATCTATAGGCAGTCAGTTCATAAAAAATAGAGTAAATCAAATACTGAAAAACTAGAGATCATTTCAAGTGAAATGAAAAAAAACTTTCTTATACATGTACATGTATTACAGAAACTGAAACAGCCTGATGATCAGCATTGTCATATATAATTGGGCATTCTTATAAAAAGTCTTTGAAAATGCTAGATGTAGTTAAAACCTTTCAATTTCTAAATAAATTCATTTTTTCATACTTAAAATTGTTATTAATCATTGATACATCTGATTTTGTTTCTGATAAAATGTCTCCTAACTGTGGCAAATAATGTTCCATATTATGGCTTAAAATACTGGATCATTTTGTCTAATGACATGGATATTCATTTTTCAGTTATGGCATATATGATTACTAAATCTGAGCCTCTAGTTTGTGAAAAGCACCATATTCAATAAGTGGGCACTTAAAATCATTTTCACAAAAAACATAAGATCAATTGTACATGTATATGGCTTAAACAGCAATCATTGCAAAAAAAAAAAAAAATTCATCATAAAAAAAATTTAACCTTACAAAATTCAATACTCAGACATTTTTTTATCAATAAAGAAATTGGTCAAAAGAAATAAAATTAATATCGTAAAGAACAGTTAAAAGTCTTGCCTTATGTAGGCATTATAGGACCAGTTTTTTATATCAATAATGAAAAAAATATCAAATCAATGTCTCTAAATAATCATTCCTTTTTACCCAAACAATCAATTTTTGTAACATTTTGTTTCATGTTTGATAGTGTTGGCATTTATATTCATGACAATTTGGACAAAACTGACAAAATCATACAATAAAAAATGAATATTTATTGTAAATTAACGAGTCTGGTGCCATTATTGGTGGTTTGTTAGTTATTGAATGTGATTTTAGTGTGTTGATAGAATTGAATTTATGGTATCATAATTGTTGGTCACTTGACACATAACACCTCAGGAGAATTACATATAGAAATAATGTTATTTATCAGATTGTCACATTAATGGATTTATTTGGCTGTGTTAGATTCGGTTTTGTCTTGAGCTTAACAGGCTATAGCCAGCTGAACTAATGACATAGCAAAGTATTTGCCTGTACATCCATTAATTAATTAATCCATCCATCCATCCATCCATCCATCCTTCCATCTTTTCATTCATCCACCCATCCTCTAACTCTACATGCATTTACTGACCCATCCAACTATCTATCCATTTATTAGTCCATTTCTCTATACACTTATCCTTCCATCTGTTCATTCATCCACCCACCCATCCAACCATCTATTTATCCATCGATCCGCCAATTCATAACTTGGCAGGATTGGAGTGTAGTAATGATGTTTTGTGCCCTAGTCAAGACTATTTAACTTATAAAGAATGATGTTGGAGGAAAACCCTAGTGCTTAGAGAAAAACCCCAAACTTTGGCAGCTGAACTGACAAAATAAAGAGTAAATATTTGTATAAAAGATTTTGTAGTGATTGACTAGATGAACATCTCCAATCAAACTGGACTTTGTGAACTATTTTGTTAACATTATAAGTTATACAGGTTTTTGGCAGGTTACACGGCCCCATGTACCCTGCCAAAAACCTGTAAAACATTTTGGTCACTCTTCAAAGCAAATTTTCACTACCAGTGAAAAAAATAAATAGAGCAATCAGGCATTTTACTAACATTTAATGTATCCTATGTATCTACTAACATTTTAAATTAGAATTCTGATTTGTTTTCATAAAAATACTCCCTGAAAGTTTTGACTGCCGATCAATTATTTTTGTTGGTATTTGATGGCACAAGCTAGTTTGGCTCTTTTAAGTTCAGTTTCATTTTCTTAGTGACTTGCGAACCTTGGCATCGCCATGTTTGTTTACTATAACCAAATGACACAATGTAAGAGTTACTTCCCTTATGCCACTAAATGTCATGTGAGTTTATGTACTCCGGCAGATTTACGAACATAGTTTCATGTACCCTGGCAAGTCAACCAATCGCTATGCAAGAAATTTCTTTGAAGGGTGGCAATTTAAGTTATACCAGTAGTTTAAGCTATGGTTTCTGGCCCATCAAATCTTATTCTCAGGAACTTACTTATTTAATTATTTACTGTAAGTTCTCTTTAAGAAAATCAATTTCTAAAAGACAATTACCCAGATATGTGGCTACATTTGTGGTGTCAGTTTTATATCATCTTTAAAGGTTAAATCTTCAGGCTATCAATCACTGTTCCCCAGAGAATTTATAAGTACCATACATGAATTATTTATAACCAGTTTCTGGGGCATCAAACATGTTTAAACTAATTAAAGTTGAACCACCTGTTACAGAATGTCATTTGAATTGATTGTGGACAATTACATATGTTCACATTTAGTTTGGCTTGTCCTACAAATGACAAGTAACTTCAGTGACAAAGTTTGTCATGACTCAAGCTGTCAAAGCCAGGATGTCCAACTGATATGGGTTTGACCACATTATACTTAAGGAAAGGTATCTACTGTCTGGTTTGACCAATAATAACTATTTAGAGAAAAATACTTAAATTATAATAACACTTCTTACATTCTCGATAGAGTTTCAGTTAAAAAATCAATCTCATCATTACAGTTACACAGACTCTTGACTGCATATACAGTGTCAATTCTATACCTCTTCAAACTGATAATATTCAATTTAATGTCTTCAAGCAATCAATCATGGGTCCCAAGAGAGTCTGGAGGTATTGCTTATATACTGATAGCTGTATATTCTAAGGTATAAGTATGCTTAAAATGTTAAAAATGGAATTAGTGTTGAATTAGTAGTGTACCCACAACCTTGATCTGCTGTTGGGGCAATAAATTGTGGCAAGGTTGATGAAATCTATTTTTTTTTTTTATGTTTTACTGCAGAAGTCAAGTTAATCATGGCTCCCAAAAGAGTCTAGAAGCACCAGTAATGCGCTTATATATATATATATATATATATATATATATATATATATATATATATATATATATATGTTTATAGTTATGTGTTTCTGATATATATGGTATCAGGTTTGGTTTAGTTGTTAAAATTGATTACTGCTAATGTTGAAATAGGAGTGTACTAGTGAAGATGATACATAAAAACCAACTTTCTAAAACTTTGGATAATAGAGACCAATGAGTTGGTCATGTAAGTGTCAGTCTGATAATCTCATAACCTGGGGACAGAGTGCAAATTTTTTTACACTTAGTATATGACCCAATTTTGGCCTTTGTTAGTGAGATTGGCATCTGTGTTTAACTTTTAAATCCAGAATACAAGGAGCCATGGTGGCAAAGTTTGTAAGCCTTCAAATTCAACATGGCTTACCGCTGGGTTCAATTCCTGAACCAGGAGTTCAAAATTATATTTCAAAATGATAGGTCCAGGAACCTTTACCTTTATTTTTTTTTAGGTCTCAGATTAAGATAGACAGGTCCATTATCACCACTGGAAGGTCTGTATGTGCCAAAATCAAAAAAAAAATAATAATAATAATAATAATAATGTTGATCAATTTTGTTTATATTCTTGATTAAACAAATAGATCATATACAACTTACAAACACTCAAGAGATTCTGTTTTTATTCTCGGAAACGATCTGCCAACAACAACTTTGACAAATTGCAATAAATTAAGTGATTTTGAGACTGTTTTTAATACACAAAGTAAAAGTACTAGCATTCTCAATGTTTAAATACACAAAGGAAGTGTATACTTAAAATTGTCCCGACATAAAAAATGGCAGATCCATCAGACTTTTACAGTAAAAATTCCAAGGGTTCCAAAGTAAAAATAAAAGGTCCCAGACCTCAGACCTGGGGAATTTTGAATCCCTGCTGAACAGATTCCTAAGTTTTGTGTTATTTACCCTCTCTCGTTCACTTCTTGTTAGTACAGTGAACTCTTTACAACGGTTCCGTTTATAACGACATTTTCAGTTAATGGCAAAAAATTGTTGGGAATCTGTGTTATGTCTTATACTTTATAATGGCATATTCAGTTACAAACTAAGCTTGTTGTTAATTAAGAACTTTTCATGCCATAAGATCAGCACTTTGATAGTTTGGCCAAATCCAAATGCCAAATATGAAAAACTGACATAAAGCTGTGTGCTTTGTAAACCCATGGCAATAAAAACAGTATAAATAAATGTACAAATTTATTCTCATTGGGAAAAGATAAAAAATCACTTATTTAATGTAAAACAACATGCAATATATCTCCATCAGAGACATCAAATTAATAAACTCTTCAACTTATCTCCAGTAAATAACCACCACAGGAAGTCATTTTCCTTCATATTTGAGAATTCAGAGATTTTTGGTCAATAAATTCTGGCATAATAAAGGATTTTGGCAATAAAATGAGGAAGACTTTAAAGAAAAAAAAATAGAAAGAAATAGACTTTGGAACTTCAAAATACTATTGCATTAAAGTAGGTGGCAGATGGATTAATTGGCATTATAAGTAGGTTTTACTTTACTACCATACAATATAAAGAGGTAGTTATTACTGGAAAAAATTATTTCCCAAACTGAAAAGGGATTTTGTCCATGAAAAAAATCATTTTGAAAAAGTGAGATTATAAACAAACATAAACAAACACACAAAACTTCTGTAAACAAGTTAAATTGTAAGATAATCTGAACCCCAAAATAATTGCAGCCATAATCAAAGGCTTAAAGTGACTATAGTTATTTATTTATTTTTTATTCTGGTAACAATATTAAAGCTGCATTAAGTTTTCCAAAGAAAAATTAAAATGGTGCTAATCTAATTAATGATGTTCCTAATGAACATTATACATTTGGTTGAATGATAAAAGCTTGAATAAATACAGAAACAACAATAATTTCCCAGTGAGATGTAGCATGTGGGGTCTAATATTAGAACATGGTTACGTCATGAAAAAACCGGGTCATTTTAAACACAACTTTCAAAACGGTGAAATACGATAAATTAAACACAGAAATTTGTTGAATTTGTCATTTGTGACTTAGTAAGGGATACATAACACCATTTCAAATACATCTGGATATTAATGATAGACAATTAATGCAATATGTCACGTTTCACCTTCAATTCATGGGTTTTTCCATACATCCGTCCGTGTTCATGCGCCAAGCTCATAATAATCATCTTTAAACATTGACCAACCGGATAGAGGATTTCGTTTATTTACAGCCAAAAGGAATAAAATTTTAGAAAATGAATCTCACAGATTGTGATAAGAAGTTATCTATTTTTAAGAAAATATATTTTTAGAAAATCAAAAAAAAAAAAATTCAGAAAATTGAAAAACTTAATGCAACTTTAATAAATTCCCAGGATTTTACAGCCAAATTGATGGTAGCTTTTATTTTTCAAATTGGCTATAAAATCATTTGCATTTCATCTATTACTTCACCATATATATAAATATATATCAAGTATTGATGCAAAACTAATAATAAAACAGTTCATTGCAATACAGTTGTATAAATTTTTCTACAATATTTATCTTAAATATGATAGTACAACTTCGTCATACTCTCCTTCTAGCATAAGTGCAAACCATGTCTTACAGAGTTTTTAATATTCTCAAATCAAAGTTTACTTCACAAAAAGATAGTGATTAAACAACATATTTTCAGAAACGTTAAAAAGCTGCTGTTTTAGAACCCAAAAAGCCTATAAATAGTGCAAACCTATTAATTTGTGAGCTATGTTTATCATTCTGGCCCTATCTAAAACAATTTATTTCAGTAGATCATTGTAAACTTTTTGCGTAAGTTTGCTTGTTCATGATCAGTTGAAATGACAAACTAATTTATTGTTGTCATTAATTTTAAATTTTAAATTTGCACCAGTACAATATGCAGCTTCCATTAATGTTTAAGACATTGTATTTGTAAATTGTGCTTTAACAGAAAATTGATGTGTTAAAATCAGGCAAACAGTATTTTTAATGAAAGAATTAACTGTTAATATCTACTTAGATGCATTGACCTTCAACACACTGTAAATTGTTCAATATCATAGTTTAACTGCATTTAAAAAAATCAGATGTGATCAGTAATATAGAGTCAAGAAAAATTTTTTCATAAGCTGAGATCAGACTTTTTTTTTATTTGTAAATTTATCAATTAAGATCTATTTGTTGATGTATATTTAGCTCAAACTTATTTTATATTGAATCAAGAAATTTCTGACCTGATCAGTAAAGATATTATAAGTTAGCAACCATTTGATGAACTAAAATCAGGCTGTTTTTTATTGAGAGAATTTACTATTAATATCCATTTCCATAGTTACCCTAGCCATTAAATCATTTTACTGGTCAATATAAAAAAATTGGGACTTGACTAGTTAATTTATAAGTAAGCAAGCATTTGTTGATCTAAAAATCAAGAGAGAATTTACAATTAATATCCATTTGTATAGTTACACTGGCCTTCAAATCACTTTACTGGTCAATATAACAAAATTTGGACTTGACCAGAAATGACTTTAGCAAGCAAGCTTTTACGTTGGATGTTATCAGATCAGCCATTGATTTCCTTTTCTTCCGTAATCAGCATTTAGGGAACTTTCACAATTTTGAGTATATTTTTGATGAATGACTTCAACAGATCAAGAATAAATGATTTGTTTTTCTAGTTATTGACCGATAGTAGTTTAAGTGTGAAACTGAAATCAGACTTTTTATTCCAGCATGGTCGGAAGATTAACATTCAATCAGGAGAAAGTTAATATTAGACGGTTTATCTTGAGGTTTACAGATCAATATTAATGTATGTCTTTGTAAATTATGGTTATTCTTCACCAAATTGTTATTTGTATTTCAGAAGGACTTCAATAACTTGAACATCATTTTTTTTTAATACCACAGATATATTAGTATTATATATTAGTACATTATTATGTACTAGCCCTTTTAATTTGTTGTTTCGAAATTTGTACACACACACACACACACACACACACACACACACACACACACACACACACACACACTGTTTAACTATACATGTATAAAGTTTTCACACACACACACACACACACACACACACACACACACATGATGTTAAACTATATGAAGTTTTCAATATAGAAGAGGTCCTTGCTCAATATACCCCAAAATAAAAAGAAATACTGTCAGTGGGCCAACTTCGGCCCTTTTTTATGCCCCGTACAATTAAATGGCTCGGAGATAAAGTGTTATCTTATGCTGTGGCTTTTTGTCATTCTATCATTCCTTCATCACTAGTTTTACAAACTATTTTCTCCTTTTAATTGAGATAATATTAAGAAGTAAAAAAGTGTTAATATTTGTTTACTTGGAGACTGTTGAGGCAGTCAGTTCTAAGATGATAGAAGAAACCACACTGTTTTAGAGAAAACCACTAATCTTTGACAAACAAACTAACAAACTTTTTAACTGTTGGATATTCCAGATCAGGATTCGAACATAGTCAGTGAGAGACACTCTGAGCCTTTAAGCATTCACTTTAGACTACTTGGCCTCCAAAGCCCTAGGAGGTAAAAGAATTGGCTGCTTGGTTAGACTTCTGGTTATAAAGGGACCAGACAAGATTGTTTCACAAATAATGAGGCCATCAGCTCTAGAATGACGTAGGAAATAAGAGTACCCAGGATCTTTTAAAAATGATCTAATTTTTCCACAAGGATCTGCTCTGAATTGGATATGAAAGACAGCAGTGTGGCCTATAAGCTAAAGTTTCTGAGTGCTTGCCAACAAGCCATGACATGAGAATATAAGCACAAATATATATACAAGTCGTTTTTTGTACAGTTAAGTGTATTTTATCATGCATTTCCAATAAAACTGATTAATATTATCTTGATCCTATTTATTATAAAGTTAGCACCAAGATGTTGTTTGAATGATGATATGACACATGTAAATAAAGTTTGATAAACCTTTAATAAATCCATGTTTATGTGAATAAACATACACAATTGTTATTCAACAAACCAGTCAGGATTTGCCTTGTATATTAAAAAATGTTCTAGGGTAATATAATCATCGTCTGTTTTAACTGGGGCTACTTTTATTAGCCTAATTCATCGGGCCATGCTTTCAGTACTGGCATTCTCAGAAAGAGAGTAAAGAGTACAGTTAAACCCACTAAAGAATCAATCCTATAAAAAGTCCATCTGTCTGTCTCATCAACCTGTCTTTAAAGTCTGATTTTTATAGTCTTTCTTAATATTTTAAAATTTCTTAAATAAATACATGTGTATCAGCCAGTTTCTCTGATATTATGGTGTATGACGATTGTCAATAAATAATTTAAATATAAATTTTTGAACACTGTATACCATGCAGTAATGTATTGTACTAAAATCACTGATAATATAGGAAAATGAGGTTTCTAGAGAAAACAACCCACCTTAAGTAAACAAACTTAAAAAATTTTCACCAGAAGATCTGTATGAATGCTATTTATTGGTGCCATTTAATAATAAAAAATCCTGTATATGATTTGTTGTAAGCTCTTGTATTTTACACTGTTATTATAATGTGTTACAGGTTCAGGTACCAACTGATAAAACAATTCTGGTTGTTTAGCAGTCATAGTATGTCTCAGTTGTAAATTGATACTGATTTCTTTTATAACTGCATTTACATGAACAGATGTTTCTTGCTTTTATGTTTGCAAAGTGAGTTGATCTTGACTATCATTTAAGGTCATATAAACTTTAATAATAAAACCATTAAACATGTTTGTGTCAGGAACCAGAAAACTAACAAGCTAGGAACTTAATATATTGCAGCAGTGCAGGAGGTTCAACTACAGAGTTGCAAAATAGGTTGACCTATTGAACTGAAAGACTAGAAAGCTTGAATCTAGATTTATTTATAGCATCAAAGTATGATACCATTCAAAATTTGCAAAGCTGGTTGACTTTTACCTTCATTTAAAGTCAGGTTGACTTTAAATAGTAAAAATTGTAAAAATCTTCTTGTCATGAACTTAAAGGCCTAGAAGCCTAAAACTTCTAATGAGGAATCAGTACATGAAGCCCTACCGAATTTGTTAAACTAATAAACATTCAGAGCTTCATTCAGCATCCTGAGGATAATTGAGCACTCAGTAAACATAAGCCTAGTTAAATGTCTCCAGAGTCAAGTTTCACAATAGTTCTTTAACCAAGAATTTTCTTAAATTTTTAAAATTTTGGCAATCTTTTTTTTGAACTATGAATAAAAAAAATTGACAAAACTAAATACAGATGTTATAAGCTTAAAGGAACTTTCAAAATGACACCTAAAATTCCTTTTTATCTTAACAATTGATAAAATAATGAAGATTACAAATTTACCAGATTTAAGTTAAGGAAAATCTTAGCTAAGGAATGATTGTGAAACCAGGACCAGGAACTGCAAAAAATATTAGAGTCTAACTTGCATAATTGTCATAAAATACTGTAATAAAGATTGTGTATAATGTGAAATGTTTTCAGGTGAGCAAAAAGGCCCACAAGACTCTTGTTTAAGTCTATACAGCAAGTTGCATTTTAAAAGGCCATATGTGATGTATTGTTATTGTGTTTCATTGCAAACATTTTTTTCTTTTTCTGTCTACCAAATTGTGAGACACATTTATTTGATTAATGCAATGATGAACTATTACATTCTTATCATGTCCTAAAGGATAACAAAAAAATATATATATATAATATACAACTGACATTGATTCCATTTCTAATTTTGATAAAAAACAACCTTAATCATTCTGTACTTGTTAAATGACCAGAATATCCTTCTTGCACCTTCAGTTGAGGGATGGGTTTCAGTCTGTTATGTAAAATGATCAAAATATCCTTATTGTACCTTCATTTGAGGGATGGGTTTCAAGCTGTTGATCATGTTATGTCGTCATTGGTCATTTGATGATGAGGTCACTGTGTTCTATTTTGTTAGTGAAGGAATATTTTTCAAATGCAACTGTCAGCTGTTGAAGTGTTTTTGGAGAATATATCTGTATATCTCTGACATGTACATGTATTTGGCAATACAGTGCAGGCTTAAAAGAAAATAAACCCATTTTATTAGCTGTCTGTTTTTAAAACTGTCAAAAGAAATTGGATTGATTACAGCATTATATTGCATTGTACTTTTTGCGCCAAGTTAATATAGTGTAAACTTTTTTAATCTCATCAGCCTGAGTTAGTAAAGTGCTCTATAGTCTATCCCATAACTTTGTATCTGCTAGTTCTCTATAACTGTTTGGCTGAGTGTTTTAAAGTGTTAAGAAATCACAGAGCCCCTTACTGCCTAGATTGAAATCCCACTCATGTAAATCCTAGAGTGAGAAAGTTTGTCAGGTCACTTGCTGAAGTTCAATGGTTTCTCTGGGAACTCCAGTTTCCTCCACCATCTAAGAACTGAAAATCTAGATATAAGTAAAATAAATATTGACTAGGGTTTAAAATACCATAAATTTACTCCACTTTATAAGTATTGAAGGGACTGACTTTTAGTTGTGTAGATCTGTTCATTGGAAGTTGTAGTGTAGATGTACATGTGTGCTTTTGGTTGTTGAATATTAATTTTCTTGGAGCTATTCCCCTTTTTAATGTGAGCTTTACTTTGAAATTGTATAACTTTGAATCTGCTACTCCTCCAAAGTGATTGAACATACTGACTTTAAACTATGTTGACCAGTTTATAAAAGGTTGTAGTTTTGCATGTATGTTTTAAATTGCTGAATGATACATTTTATTGAAGTTTCTGTGATAATGTGATTTGGGGAATGGAATAGTCTAGTCAATCTTTGAAAAAATAGGGTCAGACCTCAAAGTAATTGCAACAAAAAATATTTTTATGTGATTGTTTTAAGGAATTGTGTTTTTATTCACCATAAAAAATATACCAATTTCAATCCAGTGCAATTTGGGTTTTTTGCCAATTAAAGTTATCAATAGCATTTTCTTTAGAAAAGGGAGATAATTCTGTATTGTGATCCTAAATTTTACACAAAAATTTTCAAAAACTTCAAGTTTTCTCAGATACTATATGAAGTACAACCTAGAAATAAGATGGAAATTTATACATAGACTTAAAATAGATAATTAAAGACAATTTAGAATGTAATATTTAAATGGAATGTAAAAAAAATTAAATAATTTTGTTGAAAGAATTTATGCAAAACGCTGATTAAGGGCATGTTAATGAGATGGAAAAAAGATTTATTCACTTCAAATTTATTTTGTTATACACAGTAATGATAAAATAAGTATATCTCAGGTTAAAAACATATTTTTTCTATACTTCTACTACATAACTTTGAGTATTCTTTTATTAATTCCTCATCTCTATAGAAACGTTAGATTGTGACAGACTTAAAATAAAATGCAACTGAATGAAAATGGGCCAATGATTTCACTTTAAATTAAATCAGAAATGTTGAATATACAAATGGAATCAATTATGATTGATTAATTCCAGGGTCTTTGCTTTACTTTTTGTTAAAATAGCAAAAAACATATAATAATTGGACTAAACCTCCACCTGTTTTACAGGAGTTATCTCCCTTGTCTATAGAAATCCCCATAAGAAATTAAAACTTCTCATAAACTTGTTTCCCCTTGTCAGATTTTGGTAGACTTTTTACTATAAACATTTCATGTATTTGAGAGCATATTAGTAACAAATTTTGTTCTGTTGCAATTAGTTTGAGGTCAAACTGTAGATTGACTAGACTAGTATGCTTGTCTTTGGCCTACTGGCCCTGTGAGCTAGCACCTTAACAAAAAGTCACCCTGAGTGCATTATAGTACAATGCAGACCATTATACAGACACACATTATCTTAGGCATACACAGAATTGTTCTTAGGCTAACCTGTAGAGATTAATTATCTTGCTTTCCTGAAAAATAGCTGGGTATTCTGGTTTCTTCAACCATTACAGAACTGACCATCTTAATACAAGGAAAAAAATTGATTTAGGTGTTAAACATTGCTACACATTTAAAACAATTTTGACTTGGTGTCCTTTGCTCTTGATTTGCTGATTTTTTGGTAAAAAAAGTTCCATCCCCAAGTCTAAAAACCCATAATTATCCAAAATATGCTGATGTTGTTACCTGATTTAAATGAATTAAGTACAAATTGCAAATTTATATATTCACTATTTGATTGACCCAAAAATTGACTGAAACAATGCTTATTTCTCCAAATCCAAGAACCCCTAGACCTAAAGGAAGTGTGATAGCTTTTGACTGTGTACAGGAATTAAAAAACCCCTGTCTATATAGAATATTTACTGGTCTGGACAAGTTAATAATCAAAACTCTGAATTTATAGTGAACCATAAAGCTTCTTACTACTTTGATGATCCAGACCGTAAAAATAATGATTTACTAGCAGTATAAAGGGCCTTATAATAGGTAATCTTAAGTGGAAAAATCTTAAATGTCGTAACACCATAATTGGATTGTCAGATTGTGACAAAAATAATCCATGCAAGAGAGATTTAGTGATCATGTAGACCTCTGAAACTATTGATTATGAAAGTCTTAAAACTTGATAGGCATTAATCCAGAAGATAGCCAATACCAAAAACTGTCCAGCAAAGCTGCAAACCATCCACCAGTCCTAAATATTCCACCTAAAATCTCATTATACCAAACAGAGAACCTATCAGGCATATGTTGTCCATAAAAAATACTGTTTTTATTTTAAGCCTGAAAATTCTGTGTGATAATGTATGTTACTTTTAGAGCCTTTTTTCACAAAACTTATCATATAAAACTATGTATATTATCAAATACCAGTCAAACTACACCATTTTTTGTCAAATAAAAGCATCTGCTTTATTTATGGGATTTTGGATATATATATATATATAATATATATATATATATATATATATATATATATATTTTATATATATATATATATATATATATATATATATATATATATATATATATACTTTTGATTAGTTGCAAGTTACACAAAATTTTTCCTGAAAATTTGATTTTGTTTAATATATATACTTAAAAAGTTGGAATTTTTCAAGCTGGAAATGTAGAGGACAGTGTGGTATATTGTTATATGTCACAAACATCTACCGTATTTCAACTTCTAGGGATCTTGGATTCTATTATTGGGTTCCAACAATGAGTGTGTATTGGGGTTAAAAAACACAAACCAAACTGCATATTTTATTGGAAATATTTCTCTGGATATATAGCATCTTACTTAAGATACAAATATATATAATTGGTTAAAATTGGACAAAAACTTTGTACAGTGTTTGGAATGCATACAATGAATTCAAGGAGTTTTAAGTATCATTTAGATATCATCATAGTATCATCATAGATTTGACTTAATATAATATAAAAAAAACAACATGTTATGTTTTTGAAAAAAAAAAAAAAAAACTAAATGCTTATTACTAAATAAATTGTGATGTAAATAAATTAAATTAAATTAAAATAGAAAGATTTGAATATCTACCCTTATTAATTTTGTTTACAAACTTACAAAATTTCCTCAAAAATCTAGATTTATACATTGAGAGTACAGAAGCCAGTTCAAAGGTCACCACTTTAGTAGATAATAGTAGGACTTGTTTCCTTGATCAATATGTAATCCATTAAATTGTTTTATTTGATTAAAGTGAAAGCACGGCTTCTATTGCTAAACAACATGATCAAAATGAGAGAGTATAGAATTTTGTGTCAGCCTTCAAGTTTTCTCGTATATCAAACCAACCAGGCGAAAAATATCAGTATGTTTGTTGAATAATTATAAGTTTTGTAACCTGACCATGTTCGGCAAGAAATAATGCTAAAGAAACTATAGATTACAATTCCGAAAGCATCCCACTTCCCCTTCCACTTGCCCTTTTTGTACACATTATTTCTCAAAAACTGCACCTCTAGTAATTTGTTTTTCAGGTATGACCAGGATTTGTCCTTTTCCTCTTTTTAAATATATCTTTTTACTCTCTTTTGTTTTTCATACAAATCCAAGCTAGTTGAAGTGGCAAATGTTACAAATATTTGTTCAAAGAATAATACATCAAGAGGCTGATGTATATGATATCCATGAGCAAGTAGAACAAAGGAAATTATTTGTTTTTTCTTGGCCATTCAATTACATCTTTGCTCAGCCAAATTTTTATGTGATTTTCATATGAAATTCATCCTCATAAATTTCAAATGAAATTTTGAAATGAAATTCATGTAAAAAATTTGTCTGTAAACAGAATCTGCAACTACAGAAGAATGCCTTACTAATAGAACTTACAGCGTATTGTTCTTGTTTCCTGATTAAAATGTATTATTGAGTTCTTTAAGACATCTATATTTGACTATCCTGTTTTTTGAAACTGAACCACCTGTAACAGGAGTACTATCTCTTAACAAGTCAGGCATCACTAGAGAAAACAAAATATGGTGGAATACCAACTCCTGAAGCACTTCAATCCCCAATAACTGTTACTGTTTGAGATTTTGATAAAGTCTCTAATTTAGGTTGAAAATTCTGAAGAAGTCACCACAAAAGGTGGGTTTGTTTTATGTCTTGGAATCACATCAGTGTTAAAATAGATACCGGTAGTTAGCTGTAGCAAACTCAATGGGTTTGCTTGGTAAGCTATTATTCCAGACCATCTATTTGATATAACAAATTCATTAGTTTGTTTTTCCATGGTTTCCTATTACTGAAGATTTTTAAAACACAATCTAATTATCTTTCTATAATCAAAATTCTTTAAATAACTTGATTTCCTTTACACCGAAGGAAATAACTTCCATTCACAAAATAAAAAAAATAAAAATAAAAACATAAGGGTGAGAAAAATTTCATTTACCAAAAAAAAAAAAATAATAATAATAATAAATAAGAAAAAAGAAGAAGAAAAAGCAAAAGTCTGAGTTAAGCATCATCATCTGTCTTTTTATTATTCTACATAGGAACAAAATTAATATTGATTACTTTCACATGCAAATAACGGTCATGATCTCTCTAGTATAATCTTTCTACTTATTGTTCTACAAATGTAAATAAATGTTTTGTTACATTTGAAAATGATTTGATATGTAAATGATGAATTCACTTCAAAAATAAATAAATAAACATTTTGGATAAGGTTGTGGAATGAAACAGTAAACAAAGCCAGCTGACATACAAAATTGCTTAATACAACACTTAAATATGAATCTATATTGGTATTTCGCTTTAAAAGAAAAAAAAAACATGTTGATACAGCAAATAACTTTCTCAATTTATAACTTGTTACATTATTGCTGTGCTTATTTAACTGGCTAGTTTTGAAATCTACAAGTCACCCAGGGTCAAGGTCACCTGAGTTGAAGGAGTGTTAGTTTTATGTCCCAGTCAAGATTTTTTCATTTTTGGGAGGTGGAGGAACCCATATTGCCCTAAAAATAATCACCGACCTTTGGTAAACAGACTGACAAACCCTCTTACCCTAGGATGTGTTTTAAGTGGGATTTTGAAATAGGAAGTGAGAGTCACTGTCACCCATAAGTGCATACTAATGCCTCATACCACCCAAGTCCCACATCATGAAGCTGTTAGTTTAAAAGATTTATCAAAATTGATTTTTAAAAAACTCTATTCACCTTGATAGTGTGTGGTAATTAAGAGATGGAAAATTTTATATGGATTTATTTTGAAAAAATTTTCAAATGCAATGGTAAATAATTCATAACAAAAGAGATTTCTAGAAAATGGATACATGTACAAAAATAATAAATTTGCTGCAATTCTGGTTTTGACTAGTGAATATATGCAATATATATATGAAACTATAGATTAGAATTCCTAAAATGTCATTCAATCTATTCTGAAAAAATACCTGCATCCCTTATAATGACACAACAGATTTTGGGAAAAAAAGATAAATATGAACCAAATAAATAAATAATAAATAAATAAATAAATAAATAAGTAAGTAAGTAAGTAAGTAAGTAAGTAAGTAAGTAAGTAAGTAAGTAAGTAAATAAATATTTTTTTAAAAAATTAATTTATATTTTTTTTTGGTTGAAATCTCACCACTTTAAGTTTTTGATGATAGACATGCAGAACAGGAAAACCATAGACTATAATTTCTTAATCCTAACCATTCCATTCTGAATTTTTTTGTGGCCATTATGATGACAAATTCTTCATGACAAAACGATTTATGAAAAATAGATAATAAAAATATGTCTGCTCAATATGGTTGATGTAAAAAAAATATGTCTGCTCAATATGGATGATGTAAAAAGCCATAAAATGTAGAAAAACAAGATTAAAATTGAACATTAAAAAACCTAATGTTTTGTAGAGTTGTCACATTTTGATCAATACAAAACAGAAGTCATTTGTCAAAAGTGAAAATGGCATGCCAAGAGAGTAAAGGCTTCTATATTAGCACATTTATAATTAAACTTGTACAAGCATATTTTAACTCACGGACACGCTAGAAATATATGTTCTAATTTAAAATAACTTAAAATATCAAAACATGACAATTATTTGATAATGCTGACTCATTTTTGAAAAAAAAAATTTGTAAATGTAAAAAAGTATAATAATATATAATATATAAATTTAATAAAAATAAACATAATAATCCTAATAACTTTAAATATACCATTTATGGGTGAATACTAGTTATTTATAAAAAAAAAAAAGTATTTTGATCTAAATTGGCCAATTTTTGGTATCAATTTAAAACTTGTGGACAGTAAATCTGATATAGAGATTGATTTCAAAATTTATTGGCCACAGACATGTAGTTAAACAATCAGCCATGTTAAAAAAAAACTAATTAAACATGTAAAGCTTGACCAATGGTCAACAATGTAACAAATTCAAAATTTACTAGCCATAGACATGTAGTCAAACAATCAATCATGTTTAAAAGTCTCAATTGATTAAATACAAGTATGTAGAGCTTGACCAATGGTCAACAATGTAGCAAATTCAAAGTTTGCTAGCCATAGACATGTAATCAAACAATGTATCATGTTTAAAAGTCTCAATTGATTAAATATGTAAAGCTTGACCAATGGTCAACAATGTAGTAAATTAAAAATTTACTAGCCACAGACATGTAGTCAAACAATCAACCATGTTCAAAGAACCAGTTTCAATTAATTAAACATGTGAAGTTTGACCAATGGTCAACAATGTAGCAAATTTAAAAAAAAACCTGATTACCGTGTTTATCTAGACTGATGGTCAAACAGTCTGTCAGGACATATTTAGATAAGCCTGATTCAGTTGGTTGTTATATATGTATATAAATAAAACACAAACATACCAGTACATGTCCAAATCACAACCCCCAAAAACTATGAAAACTGGTCAGTTTAGTTGCACATGTGAGCTTCTATCAAGTTTAAGTTTAAATTTATACCAAATTTTTTTTAACAAGTTGTCTTTTAGAGATACCAAAATGTGCATGTACACTTCTTTAAACTTCTTAAAAAGATAATACATATTTTTTTCTTCCTTGTATGAATCAACTGCTTTTGATCATAACAACTTAGAAGCGTTACTTCTAGACATTGTGTCAGTATTTCAATTTCAGTATGATCGAATTATGTGCCAGGTTTTATAGATAGAAGCCAACAATCAATAGGATGTAAATTTGTGATGACGCTTACTCTATATAGAGAGAAAGTTAATTAAAAATAATTTTAAGAGACCTTTTAAACAGTTTTACCACTTGTTACATCTTGACAAATAAATTCCTTGTAAAACTGTCTGTTTTTACTGCGTCTTACAGTAAAACCTTGATTTATTGTCTTCATTTGTTCAGTCCAATTTCGGCATTTTTAAGAGGCATGGCAATAAAATGAGTGAGAAAAACTTAACAGAAATAGATTTTGAAGAATCAGAAACTTGGATGAAAAACTTTGATCAAGCTTTGTAAAGTTCTCATAAATTTTGAAAGACGTTTATACTATCAGAAACTTGGATGAAAAACTTTGATCAAGTGTTAAAGAATTCTCATAGATTTTGAAAGATGTTTATACTATCAGAAACTTGGATGAAAAACTTTGATCAAGTTTTGTAGAGATCTGATAGATTTTGAAAGATGTTTATAATACTATCAGAAACTTGAATGAAAAGCTTTGAGGCCTAAAATAAAATTAACTTTGTTTGCTGTTGACCGCCCGACCCACTTGAAATGCCCCTACCCAAAAAATTTTATTGCCATCAAATTTTTTTTTTCTTTTGCTTTTCATACCAGGTAAAAAAACAGTATGTAAGGGCAATAACCCAAGCAAGCAACCTGTGGGCAGGTTTACACATTAGTGAGGAAATTCCACTTTCTTCATGGGAGAAGACACAAGTGTTTTAACATGTGTTTTAAAAGAGACATATGAAACCAATTTAACCTTTTTCAAAAGTGTAATAGATTAAGTTTTCAAAAAAAAATTTTTTTCCTACCTACCTACCTACCCACCTGTGGACAGCATGAGTCGGAAAACAGCAAACAAAGAATTTTTTAAGTTAGGCCTGATCAAGTTTTGTAGAGTTCTCATAGACTTTGAAAGATGTTCATACTATCAGAAACTTGGATGAAAAACTTTGATCAAGTGTTAAAGAATTCTCATAGATTTTGAAAGATGTTTATACTATCAGAAACTTGGATGAAAAACTTTGATCAAGTTTTGTAGAGATCTGATAGATTTTGAAAGATGTTTATACTATCAGAAACTCGGATGAAAAACTTTGATCAAGTTTTGTAGAAATCTTAAAGATTTTGAAAGATGTTTATACTACAGTAGATTCCACTTAATTACATACCGGTTAATTGCATATTCGAGTTAATTGCATAAATTTCCCTGCACCAAACCATTTCCTATTTAAACAATGTAAAAATTCTGTTTATTTGCATAAACAAAAGTCTAAATTCCGCTTAATTGCATAAAAAATTCTGAAAATTATGCGATCTTGGTCTGAAGTTTCATGATTACAAAATATATTTGCCGACAATGCAAGGTAACCTCAAGAGGTGTTTACATTATATAAACATGTGTACAGCTAACACCAGGTGAGATATGAAGCCAGTTAATTAGTGTTCACTTTGTAGAGTAGTCATCCAATTGGTCTGTCAATACGCGTTTGTCAGGAAACGTAATTAATTATGTTAAACCAATTAAAAAGGGCTATAACAGGTGAAAAATTTGTACCCGGGTCACACAAGTTTTATAACGATCTTTTTTAACTGAAATTTATTTCCATTACATTTTCTAAACCCAGACGTGGTTTTACTGGAACTTCGGTGCTGGGTTTTTTAAACAAAGATTAAATAAAACCAAAAACATTTTTTTTAAATTAATGTTTTTGTTAACATGGTTAAGGAATGTGTATGCACGTTGACTGATATCTCAGAGCAAGTTTGATAACGCGTATATACAGTTCTTTTAGGGTAAACTCAATAAACCATACCTCAATCAAATGCTTTATTCTTTATTTATTATTTCCTCTTTAAAATAAACTGGTTAAAATCATCATTTACGGCTGAAAAACCCATTATGTAGCAAGTTTTGTCGGTATACAGATTCAACATCAAAGACATTTTTTCACTTAAGGAAGTGACGTTTTATTCATTAATTTCATTGGATCAGACCTAGTTACACATAACAACGGGAATTCAGAAACTTGAATGAAAAGCTTTGATCAAGTTTTGTAGAGTTCTCATAGGTTCTGAAGGATATTTATACTATCAGACACTCGGATGAAAAACTTTGATCAAGTTTTGTAGAAATCTTAAAGATTTTGAAAGATGTTTAAACTATCAGAAACTTGAATGAAAAACTTTGATCAAGTTTTTTAAAAATATCTTATTAAATAGAGCTTCATTCTGTTTTTCTTACAATAAGTATCAAACTTGATAAAATTTAACCAATCACAATAAGTGTCAGTGTGAAACCTAAAAAGTGACTCTGTTTTAACTATGGCTACTCAATTGAAAGCAGTTCTATATATAAAGAAAATTCTTATTTTGTGAGTGCTTTTAATTTTTAAGTTAAATTATAATTACTTCTAGAGGTTTGTTTCTCTTTCAACTTATTCTTAACACAACAAAAAAAGTCAAGTATTTTTTCATCAGTAAGGACTATATGATACCCACTCTAATGAATTATGTGCTTAGATATAAATATAACATTATTTTCTACAAAAGTACACTCTATATTTGATTTCATTGCCATGGAAACTCAATGCACTCATAGATTTACATTTAAAATAGAAATGATGAAGTATAATATTTGATATATTGCCTCCAAATGATAGATGTTTTATTTCAAACATATCTATTCTTCCATTTGTCAAAATCTGCAAGTCAATATCTGTTTTTTGACCTAAGTTTAGTGTAGTGACTTATATTTTAAGGATTTCAAAGTCTACTGCCATCCAGCTGTAGAAAAATATATATCCAAACTTTGGATTCCAAAGTCTTATGTTTTCAAATCGGAGCAAATGGCTAGACCTGAAATACATGGCTCCGAACGGCTTTTTTATAATACTGATGTTGCGTTTCCGAAACGGCAACATCAATATTATAAAAAAGCCGTTCGGAGCCATGTATTTCAGGTCTAAGCAAATGGCATGTTGTGGTATCAAAAATATATGACATTAGGTAAAGTTTTCTTCATCTCACATGGTGTGTAAGTCTAATACTATATATATATATATATATATATATATATATATATATATATATATATAGTTCTATCATAAAATGCCACATATAAAAAAGATTACTTTTTATCTGTTTATATATAAATGATGCCGCAGTCAACTATCTTTTGATGTCTTTGTGTGAGATGTTCTTGGGTGAACACTGTCACAGAGAACCCTTTTTAACTGAACATCTCCAAGAAAAAGATTTGGTTCAGATTACACACCTGTTATACATTCAGAGGTTTAATTTGACATACTGTTACATCACAAATATTCATGGGGTATTAAATTTCACATTTTTCCTGGGTTTGTGAAAACCAGTATATGAAGTTTCATCAAAAATGTTTTAACTGCTATTGCCCCAAATTGGTTTTACTTTTACCAAACTCAATTCCAAGAAATTTTCTCCCCAAAAAAAATTTTTTAAATCACAAAACCATAAAATTTTAACCCAAAGAATATTAATGGTTCTACAATATAATGCTTTTAAGTCCTAAAAATTCTTACAGTTTCAAAAGGTTTTCTGTTGACTTAGTGTTGGGCTTTCACTGATTCCAGTTTGTACAAGCATACATTTAAAATGTTTTTATCAGTAAAATAACAGTGACAAAGCAAAAGAAATAAATACAGCCTTCAAATTTAATTTTAGATAATTATTGTAAAAATCAATAATAATTTAAAATATCAATTTCTTTGTCTATAGCTAGTTTGTTTTAAAATTATTTTTTCTTAACTGTAAAGGGATTTCTGGTAAATGGTGCTTTATTTGTTCCTATAGAAATCCTAGTTGTTTATCTGTAGAATGTTCTTTAATGCAATCTAACAACTTATTCATTATGTCTGCATATCAGCAAACATCTTGTTGTTACTCAAGACAGATTTTTTCAGAGGCATCTCCTCCTTTGTTTCTTATCTGATTAGGTTAACATATTGTCAACTTGTCGGGATTGACCATGAAAAGTTCCCTTTCTCAATTTTTTTCGGAACTCCGGACTCCAGAAATCCAGTTAAAACAACCTGGACTTCAATAAAAACAAATATGCCCTTAGGGCATCTCCTTGAATTAAACTAATTATGAACCATTTGTCTGCTTCATTCTAGATTTTCACCCTTAGTTACCTAAGAATCTTAATACTTTGAATAAACACATATTAGAAAATATGCTTAAAAGCATCGTTCCATAAGAGAGAGAGAGAGAGAGAGAGAGAGAGAAATGACATTGATTAATGTCTGTGATATATGATAATTAATTAGTGTTTTGTTCCTGTCTGTATCTATAATCATGATCCTATCACATGAATACAAATTTCAAAATAATCTGGAAGTCATTCATTTTCTTTTTATCTACTTACTGTATCATTAATGCATTTTAATTACATGTATTTTTTTGTATCAGTTCATTTTTAAAGGTCAGATTTAATGTTTTTTCATGGTTTTAGAAATATAAGTTATTGTTGTAAACAGTATGAGAACAATATTCATGCCTTTAAAGGTGTTTATCTAAACAAGGGTCTTCTAAATTAAGCTAGTAAGTGCACCAGGTTAGTTATAAATCATGGTTTCACCGGCATGAAATCATTGACAGACATCTTCAAATTAAGTCATTTCTGACAAGATTTATAAAAGAATATCTGACATACATATTCATTAAGCCAGCTGGTTGGACTAGAGCAATTTAAAAACATATCTCTTGTTTAAGAAACTGGTTGTTTTCGGCTCAAGCACACAACTGTTGAATCATGAGTCTTATCACAAAAATAAGATTGATTGCAACCCTGTTTTCTTGGCCTTCAAATAAGCAAAATTTTTGATACATTTATTTTGTTAAAATGTACTGAGTTATCACTAAAATAAGATAGATTGCAACACTTTTTTCTTGGCCTTCAAATAAGCAAAACTTACATTTATTTTGTTAAAATGTACTGTGTTATCACAAAGATAAGATAGATTGCAAAACAAACTTCTTTTTTTTTTTGGCATATAAATAACTTACTGTTTGATACATTTGTTTGGTTAAAAAATATGATTTGTTGGTTTATTATTTGGTAAAATAAAACTTATTTTTAATTTTTCAGTTTTTCTTTATTACTTGTAAAATAAGTGGAATGGTAAGAGCCTTCTAATAGCACCTGAACAAATAAAGTCACAGTGAGTGTGAACTTGTACAAAACAGACCATAATACACACTGGCACATCTCATTCATACACAAATTTGATTTTAGATCAATCTATAGATCATTAGAGTTGCTCTGATGGAAAAGTTGAAAAAATTGCTGATGTGAAGTTAAACAACATACTAACCAACCAAACCATCTACATTTGGAGATTTGTTGACTTGTGTTTTAAATTCAATTTTGTCTTTTATTTTAATGATATTTAGATTAAATGGAAAAAAATTGTCAATGAACATTTGATTGCTACTTTTAATAATTGGGAAATGATAAAAGTTCACAATCACAAAGTTTTATTGATCAATTTTATATTTGTTATATGGCTTAGTAAAATTGAAAGCACATTCAAAACTATTCAATCAAAACTTCTGTTTTGAACAGTAATTGAAAAAGAAATTTAGCTTTGTAATATCTTGTCATTAAGAATACAGTAAAATCTGTTAGAGACCAGTACTATACTATAAAATCCAGTTTTCCATTCAATTCAGTATTTAATGTTCCTTGGCTGGATATTTTAACCAAAGAAGAACTTATATTATAAAGACTGTCTGATTGCCAAGGCTAATGTTTCTTTACTGCATATTTCAACTAAAAGAGACCTGGTGACCTGTCTATTTACTCCATTATGGTAAAGTGAACTCCTTAATTATTTCATATTTTAACTAAAAGAGACTTGGTGACCTGTCTATTGGTTCCATTATGGTAACGGGAACTCTTTTCATCATATTCCAACTAAAAGAGACCTGGTGACCTGTCTTTTGACTCCATTATGGTAATGTGAACTCTTTACATCATATTTCAACTAAAAGAGACCTGGTGACCTGTCTATTGACTCCCTAATGGTAATGGGAACTCTTTACATCATATTTCAACTAAAAGAGACCTGGTGACCTGTCTATTGACTCCCATATGGTAATGTGAACGCTTTACTTCATATTTCAACTAAAAGAGACCTGGGGACCTGTCTTTTGACTCCATTATGGTAATGTGAACTCCTTACCTCATATATCAACTAAGAGATCTGGTGACCTGTCTATTGACTCCCTTATGGTAATGTGAACTCTTTACATCATATTTCAACTAAAAGAGACCCGGTGACCTGTCTATTGACTCCCTAATGGTAATGGGAACTCTTTACATCATATTTCAACTAAAAGAGACCTGGTGACCTGTCTATTGACTCCCATATGGTAATGTGAACGCTTTACTTCATATTTCAACTAAAAGAGACCTGGGGACCTGTCTTTTGAGTCCATTATGGTAATGTGAACTTTTTACTTCATATTTCAAATAAATAGACTTGGTGACCTGTCTATTGAGTCCATTATGGTAATGTGAACTGCTTAACTTCATATTTCAAATAAATAGACTTGGTGACCTGTCTATTGAGTCCATTATGGTTATGTGAACTGCTTAACGTCATATTTCAACTAAAAGAGACCTGGTGACCTGTCTATTGACTCCCATATGGTAATGTGAACTCTTTACATCATATTTCAACTAAAAGAGACCTGGTGACCTGTCTATTGACTCCATGTTGGTAATGTGAACTTTTTACTTCATTTTTAAACTAAATAGACTTGTTGACCTGTCTATTGAGTCCATTATGGTAATGTGAACTTTTTACTTCATATTTCAAATAAATAGACTTGGTGACCTGTCTATTGAGTCCATTATGGTAATGTGAACTGCTTAACTTCATATTTCAAATAAATAGACTTGGTGACCTGTCTATTGAGTCCATTATGGTTATGTGAACTGCTTAACGTCATATTTCAACTAAAAGAGACCTGGTGACCTGTCTATTGACTCCCATATGGTAATGTGAACTCTTTACATCATATTTCAACTAAAAGAGACCTGGTGACCTGTCTATTGACTCCATGTTGGTAATGTGAACTTTTTACTTCATTTTTAAACTAAATAGACTTGTTGACCTGTCTATTGAGTCCATTATGCTAATGTGAACTGATTAACTTCATATTTCAACAAAAAGAGATCTGGTGACCTGTCTATTTACTCCATTATGGTAATGTGAACACTTTACTTCATATTTCAACTAAAAGAGACCTGGTGACCTGTCTATTGACTCCATGTTGGTAATGTGAACTCTTTACTTCATTTTTCAAATAAATGAGACCTGGTGACCTGGGTATTTACTCCATTATGGTAATGTGAACTTTTTACTTCATTTTTAAACTAAATAGACTTGGTGACCTGTCTATTGAGTCTATTATGGTAATGTGAACTGCTTAACTTCATATTTCAACAACAAGAGACTTGGTGACCTGTCTATTAACTCCATTATGGTAATGTGAACTCTTTACTTCATATTTCAACAAAAAGAGATATGGTGACCTGTTGGTTGACTCCAGTAATGTAATATGAGCTCCTATACTTCATATTTTATCCTTGTAGAATGCCTATGTAAGGTCTGTCTGTTTATAAAGTCCATTATGGTATGTCCTTCATTTGTTAAGAAACTGCCTTATTGGCTTAGCTGTAGAGCATCCACCTTGAGAGTGGGAGTTCATGGGTTCAAACCCCGGCAAGGTCATACATAAAACTATTAAATTTAAGATATTGCTTCCTTGCCTGTCGCTAGGCACTAAGAGTATAAAGTAATGACTGGTTTACCCAGGAATGGGGAGGGGGATGGGTTAATTGCTTGTCTATGGCATACTGACTTGTTGAGCCAGCTTCCCCCAGTGTGCCCTAGTGTAAGGCAGACCATAATACACACCAGCACTTACACAGACTTATATGAGATAGAGATCAGTAAACTTGCTCTCATCGCAAATAGTGAAAAATTGCTGTTGCAATGTTAAATAACATTATAACAACAACAACTTTTGTTAAATATTCTTTATAGCAGGTTGAATACTGTAAATGGTATGATGAAGAAGAAGAATACATTTATCATGAAAATATGTCATGTACAAGAACATGTTTTAACTATCACCTTCCATTCAGACTTGATAATAGTTGGAAAGAGTTAGATTTCAATTCAATGTAACCATGTACTGGCCAACCTTAAGACTTTTTTCAGCCTTTTGGTGTCTGGTTGTATGCTTGATATAGCAGTGTTTCTGAGAACACAGCAAATGGACATGTAGTAAATTGAAAATGTTTTCATAAGGTATTAATATCATTTGATAATGATGAAAACAGATACAGGTACTCACTATTGACCTTGACCTTCATTCAAATGGGTGTTTATATTAAAAGGAAAAAATGATTGTACCATTGACCTTGTCCTTCATTCAAGTGGGTGTTTATATTAATTGAACCATTGACCTTGACATTCATTCAGTGGGTGTTTATAGTGATTGTTGGTTGTTAAAATGATTCTTTCACTTAGTTTGAACCTGGCAGGTGCAATAGAGTAGAAAAATAGGTTAAAAGATGTAACAGAATTTTTGAAGACTCTATAGTGAAAAATGTCATGCTCTAGACAGTTCAGTTGTAACCACCATGGCGGTTTAATTTCCATTCTATTATCTTTTTACAAGTGGTTAGAACAGTTAGATGGAGTAAAGTGGCGTCTTATTGAAGATTATACACGAAATGTGCCGTAGAAACTTAATCTATACATGAATATAAAAAAGACCTAAAACGGATATATGACGATGTTCTTGTAACGTGGTATAAATTTTACAAGTTAATATTACATCAAGCCTTCCCTGCAATTTCAATTTGTCATATTAATCTCATTCTCATAGTATTGGCAATTGAAAGGATTTTGCAAAATAGCGGAAATGTCTATCTACGTTACTCACCAGATTCCCTGGTGAGTTTGTTAATTAGACAATCACGGTCAATAAAATGAACGGGTTGAAATCATAATTGAATTATATGCTTAATGTAGTACCTGTCCGATTTCTGTGTTACTTAATCTAAAACCATATATATAAATATTGATGCATTTTCTATCAAGCTCTTGTATAAACTGCTTCTGTTTTTTATGCTTTTTTACATTTTAAAAGTAGGAAATGCTGTTTCTTTCTCTTTATTATGTAATTAAAAATAAAGAAAATGCAGAAAATAGTTCATAAATAAGTCTGTCTCTGTTATACATGTAACATGTATATATGAATCTTAAATATGTGTCTAAGAGAATTTTATATTTGCTTTTGTAGAGGTCTGGTTACCTCTGTTGGTAGAGAATGCAGTTATAGTGTGGGAAGGTCTTTTGTTTAGAACATGATCTGACCCAGCATTTTTCTTTATTCTGTTAAAAACTTAGTGGCACTTTTGGCCATATAGGAGTACATCAAAGGGTCTTTTTTGGGGAGTTTTTCTGCAAAGGCTTGAAAAACTTGAGCTAAAAAGGGAAGGAATGCCTTGGTCTGTGTAGCTAAGTTGGCACTAGCTGTTATATTGGAAGATCCTATATTCCAGCCCCCACCTGACTCTGCATATTATATTTCTTGTAAGAAATATACATATTGTATCTGTTTTATGATTTAAAAAATTGTATTAAATAGTTTTTACAGAATGTTCTACTAAGGTGTTTTTTAGCCAAGTCTTTTACAGTTTTCTCTTTACCAATAACCTTGCCTAATTAAATGATATTCATTGTAAAAAAAAAATCCTTGCATATTGGTAGGGCTGCAATGAATGATTGATTAAGGCCTAAGTCTTTAAACTCAAAGTAACCTACTGGTTTGGGTTCAACTCTTAAGTAAGATAGTATTTTCCTTGTCATAGGCCCTTACTGGTTAGGCATGGTACCAATGCAATGGCCTGAGATGTCTGCAAGTGTTTATCTGCGTTATTGTTGGGGAGTGTGCTAGCACTTTAAAGATGCCATAAATACACATTATTACAATGCAGATCAGAAACACACACTCAAACACCACATTAACTTGTGTTAAGATTAATTCTAGAGATTTAAATAAAATTTTCTTGTCAAGAATAGCTCTAGAAATTTCCTATAGTGATGTAAAACAACATTCAACCAACATACCAACCAACCCAACAACAAACCAAACAACATAACAACCATCATACCAACATACCAACCAACCAACATACCAACCAACCCAATAATAAAACCAACCAACCAACCAACCAACATACCAACCAACCAACCAACCCAATAATAAACCAACCAACCAACCAACATACTACCAACATACCAACCAACATACTAACCAACAAACCAACCAACAAACCCAATAATAATCCAACCAACCAACATACCAACCAACCCAACAACAAACCAACCAACATACCAACCAACCAACCAACAAACCAACCAACCAACCAACATACCAACCAACCAACCAACCAACCCAACAACAAACCAACCAACATACCAACCAACCAACAAACATACCAACCAACCAACCAACAACATACCAACCAACCAACCAACCCAACAATAAACCAACCACTCATCCAACAAAACCAACCAACCAACCAACCACCATTCCAACCAACCCAACAACAAACCAACCAACCAACCAACATTCCAACCATGGTTGTTACTTATTTGAAATTTTGTCTATGACTGTTTGAGTGTTAAATGCCAATATAAACAAGCTGAAGATACACTGGGACTGTTTTTTTTGTTCATCTCATTAATCTTGACATTTGACCTATTAAAGATATCATAAACGTTTACATTTAATCAATATGAAATTGTATGTTTATATGTGTATAACTGTCATTTACATAAAATTTTCGTTTTAAGATAATTACTTATGATATCTATTTTAAAGCAGCAAGATTAGATATATATTATTAATTTTAAAAAAAAATTAAAAAATAACTGGTATACGGTACTTTATTCAATATTTGATTTATTTTATTATAAACAGTTTTTACCACTTTGTAAATAAACAGAAACCATTGATAAATGCACACATTTTTAAAAACATTTTACTTGTAATGATTCACACATGCTTTTCAGAGAGGAAATTAAGCATGTATTTTTCTAGAATTTAATCTACTTTTAATTTAATACTTTTGCTGATGCTTGTTTAGTTTCATGGTAACTTAATTATCATGTCTTTCAAAATGTTATTTAGCAGAAACTCACATGTCTATTTGTTTAAATAAATGGGATTTCTGTAGATTCTAATTATTGCCTGAAAAGAGATGCATTTAAACCAAATTCTCACATTGAATTTAAATAATATTCCACACAAGACTCGGGACTATAACTTGATGTTGCTCAGTCTTACACATATGATGACACCCAACCACTCAAGAAAATGACTCCCTCCATGATGGCTCGGTGTCACATAACAACACCCAGCAACTCAGTATAATGATATCTAACAAAGTTCTCAGGATGTCAACTATTTGATGCTGGCTGGATCTTGCACAACATGACAATGGAATATATCTCCTAGATAGTGGCTGGATCTCAAATTATGACATCTAAAGACCCATGATGACAACAACTTAATGCTGGCTGGGTCTTGTACAATGATGCATGCCAACTCCTGAAAATTACTCCTTGATGGTGACTTGGTCTCAAATTATGACACCTATACCTATAATGACTCAAGACAATGACCCCATGATGACAGATCCGTCACAATTTGGGAAAATGACTACATAATGGTGACTTGGTCTTGCATAATGATACCAAGCAACTCAGGATGACATCTTGATTCTGTCTGGGTCTCACACAATGACACAAAGTAACTCAGGACAATGTCTACATTATGCTGAGTCAGACTCATGATGATACTAGTTAACTCAGATAAATGATTCCTTGATGGTTGCTGGTGATCATTTCTTGATATTGGTTTCTTTGTTCTTGCATAGTTATACCAAGCAACTCAGGATGACATCTTGATTTTGTCTGGGTCTCACGCAATGACACAAAGTAACTCAGGACAGTGTCTATATTATGCTGAGTCAGACTCATGATGATACAAGTTAACTCAGATAAATGATTCCTTGATGGTGCTGGTGATCATTTCTTGATATTGGTTTCTTTGTTCTTGCATAGTAATACCAAGCAACTTAGGATGACATCTTGATTCTGTCTGGGTCTCACACAATGACACAAAGTAACTCAGGACAATGTCTACATTATACTGAGTCAGACTCATAATGATACTAGATAACTCAGACAAATGATTCTTTGATGGTTGCTGGTAATCATTTCTTGATATTGGTCTCTTTGGTACTGGCTGGCTCGACTCACATATTTACACTCATTAATTTGGGACAATGATTTCATAAAGCCAGATCACACACACAGTAATACCTGATAAATCAGGATAATTCAGGTGAGACAATTATTGATCAGTTCACATTATGTTTATCAAATCACTGGTTTTTTTAAAATCTGCAGTTCAGTATTTAAAAGAGCATTGCAAACATGATATAATCTTTTATTATTAAATAAAATTGGTTTTTCTGACATTTCATCAGATATAATTATAACTAAGATTGCAATGTTTTATGTAGTTTTAGCTAGTTAATGTGAGAAGTCGGGATTGTATTTAAACCAGAAAGCAACATTTGATGATTATTATATAAACATATAACTGTTATTAACAGGGCTAGGTTGACATTTACATGTTGAAGTAATTGTAGTATTTGTTCTACTGTTAATGTTTGTATGTGAGATTTGATCATTATGGCATATAAATGGGGATAATAAAATTAAAGAGGAAAATATGGTTCTGTGACTACCGGCTAAGCTGAATGCATACATGCCTGCCTGGCTTTTTTCCTAGAATCATTTAAATTTTAGCAAGTTACTTTGTTGTAATCATGGCTATTTCTTAATTTTTCCATAATAAAAAATGAAATCCTAATACTTTTTATTCATAATAATATACTTCTCTGGTCATTTAAAACCTGTTCTGTTTGTTCGTTATTGATCTGACATGAGCTATGAAGAGTAAAGGTTTCAGAAATTGTCAGTAGTTACCTATTATGGCATAACAAAAAGAATCTTTTAAAAATATTTACAAAGTATGACAAAATTCCTCCACAATTAAATCAATCAAATACTGACAAATCTTTCAAGAAACAACCTTAAAATTACTTAAAATGATTTACATGTACTACTTCTGGGAGGTTTTCTCCTTGAACCCGCCCCCCCCCCCCCCCCCAAACCAGGGCTTTGCAAAAAAAAGTTATAATTAAAATAATAAATAAATAAAATATATTCTAGTATGATTATAGATGTTCATCCAGTCAGTCATAATCGAAACTTCACTTTGGCACAGAGTATTCTTTACCACAAGTAACTAGACACCTAGTGATGCAGTTTAAGCTGATATGATAAAATAATATTTAAAAGTCAAAATACTTTTTAAACACAATAAACTGCTAGCAAGACAGAAACCATTTATAATAAGAATCAATACGAAACCATAGGCTGTATTGAGTGTAGATGGTGACCATGTTTGTGACAAGTACTGTATAAATAGGCCACTAGATAACTTTTAATGGGTACCATATAAAGCAGTGGGTTGAATGAAAATCAGAATAAAAAACTGTGTACTTTAAACTTATAATGATCTAATTAAGTAATAGTGCAGATAAGTGTAGCGCCATCATGATAAAAGAAATATAACAAATTAAACTTGTTATCAATTTGGTGACACCTTAAGTGGCATCGAATAGAATTTCTAAAAAGAGAGTTGGCATTAAATGAAGTTACTTGCACTTTTATAATTTCATAATTTCAGTAAAATGCAATTTTTCAATGTCAGAACCAGATTTTCTCTGACAGTAGATCAAGCAGCTTACAGCTACAATGATATATAAACAAACAGGGCTACTATCAATATCTGTCTTGTTTTCATTCAAATCTTATAAAATGTAAATAAAGATTATCTATATTAATTACAATGTTTTTAACCAAGCTGTATGTTGATTTTGGTTAAAACTGCATTGTTCTGCTTTCTAAAAAAATTGGATTGTTGACAAGACATTATTGCCATGTTGCCCGAAGCCGTCTGCCATTTTTGTTAACAATTTGTATTTAACAGGGTCACATATGCACCTAAATTTTCATTCAGTTAGGTAATATTATGTTAAAAAACAATTACGAAGATGTATATACAATGGTTTTACTAACTTTGGAATAATATTATCTTGGGTAAATATGTATATCCATTTTGATAACTGGATATCAAGCAATTTGGATCTTCCCACAATGTCTACTGTGGGGCCTTGGTGGAGGCCAGTTGGAATGCTAAGCACTAATTGGCTAACAGTGGATATCAATCAGTGTTGAACTTTAACCTGTTCAAAAGAAATCTACTTACTGCACATGGATTTTGGTGGAATCTTTGTAACTGGGTGAACTTTAAGCATGTTTTTTAGCTGTTATATAACTTAGAAATAAAAATAAAAATTCCTTTAAAAATAAAAAGTATTATGTGCACCACTTTTAAGATCATTGCTAGAGTGATTTTTAAACACCAGCTGTTTATGCAGAAATTTGGTATTAAAAGTCCATTTTTGTGTGCTTAAACCAAAATTTCAGTATGATCTATATTTTAATCAAAAATAGGACATAGCTAAATTGCTAGATCACATCTGGTTCCATAATTTTAGAAAGTTTTAGAAAAATCAGTTGTTTTTTTATTGCCCCAAAGATGCGACTACTGGTATATACTGTTTTTAAGGAAATTAGTGGTGTTAATCATTTCATTTCTGAGGTAATGTTCTGAAAGAATTTGGAACCTTTCTAGAAATTCCATTTTCTTATTGGACTGACATTTATTTGCAAGCATGGTTCCTATACACAACCAGGCTACCCCACTTCCAGACACTCTTCACAAACTTTGTATTCCACCTATTACAGGCCCACCTCCACACTCCATAGCAATGCTAGGTACAAACACTAAAATAAGCAAGAATTTTCAGAAGTCTGAATAATAACCTGTTACAAATATTGACACATCAGGCCTATCACATACCTTCTTCATGGCATTTAAAAAATTGGTGTTGTGTCATGGCATTTTAGAGATATATAGAAGAAATGTAAAAGTATTGATGTTTTTCTTGATTTATTAAAATTGGAAAATTTTACCAAAATAATAGATAAGAAAATACAGTTTTCAGTTTTTAAATGAGTGGGAATGAGTTCCATTTATGACCTAAAACCCTGTACAGTGTAACACATCTTAATCAGGATCAAGTCCCATAAATTTGAAAATAAAACATATGTGTATGGTTTAAATGTTTTAGATATGCATGCATTGAAGTAAATGACATCATGCAAAATGTCTAAAATATGAGTTAATCTTTGGACAAGCACTGGATTGATAAACTAAGTATCAATGGTGCCTCCAACCAGTTCAAATCCTACTAAGGCAGATCTTACAGTGTAAAAAAAAGGTTTTCAGTTTACTTGCTGAAGAATGGTTGTTTTGCTTGAATGCTGTTTTCTTTCTCCATTCCAGAACTGAGTGCTTTGATATAAATCTGGTCTTTTCAACAAGGTGTTGCTCTATGAGATCACTGATTATAAAAGTACCAGAAAAGTGTCAATAGAATATTTGAAAGAAAACGAATCTTGAAGCTGAATCTAAACGTAACACTCTATGAGATCACTGATTACTGTATTGCCAACAATGGTAAAGTGTTGGGTCATTAGAACATTTGAAAGAAAAAGATGCTAAGTGTACCTAGAAACATTTTAATTGCTACAGTATACCTCCTTTTCAGGTGTGATTATGATTAATATTCTTTATCACCTGAGATTGCAGGAAATGGCATATCACAAAATGTGAATAATCTTTGGATTAATTAATCATGTGCCAATGGTGCCTCTAACCACCTAGGTTTAAATCTTAGTAAGGCAGATCTTACTATAACAAATATTGTCAATTTACTTGCAAAAGAATGATGGTTTCACAGTTCTCTTCCACCATCCCAGATATAATTCTTGAATCTTCTCAACACGGTAACACACAATGAGATCACTGATTATAAAAGTACCAACATCGGAAAAGTGGTGGGTCAGTATAACATTTGAAAGAAAAAGATGCTTAATGTACCTGATAACACTTAATTGCTACAGTATAACTGCTTTTCAGGTGTGATTAGTTTTGCACTGTATCACCCGCGATTGCACCTGTTTACTTTTACAAAACAGGTATATCATTATATCATACAAAGATCAGTTTTATTTCCATTCAACACATTACTGTACATGTATTTTTATAAACATATAAGAACTTTAATTAACAGTGGTAAATGACATTTTCATGTTTTAGTTAATTTAGAAACATGGATGCCTGTAGTTTTCCACTGTCAATATTTGTATATAAAACATATTTATATACTGGTAATGTGACTTGTCACTTTAAGCATGTACTTTGAAATTTTAATTGCTTAGATACATTTTATAATCAATGATTGTCTTATTGTAACCAATCATTATTGAGTATAATTGGATTAGAATTGACAGTTATCTGTCATTTGATTGGTTATAAATATAAACAACATCAATTGAGGAGGACCACCTTGGTGACTTATTGGTAGAGCAGCAATCACAAAAGCAGGAGGTTATGGGTTTGAACCATGGCTGAGTCACACATAAGACTTTAAAATTTGAGATACTGCTTCCTTGCCTGGCACAAGGTATTAAGAGGATAGAAAGTAATGCATGGATTCCCCCTGCTGCAAGGATAATGTTATTAGCAGATGGTTTGTTGTCTTCAGTGTACTGACTCTGTAAGCCAGCTTCTTCAAGTCATCTCAAGTGTACACTAGTACAAGGAAGAAAAGGCTGAAAATGGTCCATGTAATTACAAAGTTTTTTCTGGTCAGCAGTTTATCATACAGGGGTTTTCAGAAAACATTTAGAACCTTTAACTTCATTTTCTTTCATCCTTTGCACCTCATACTGAAGTGCTAGGGAGTGTCTAGTCAGTGTAGTGAAGCACTCTTTTGCCATATTGAAGACTTCATCTTGACAGACATCTCTGATCAAACTGGAGATATTGAAGAGTTTTGGTAAACATTTTTTGTGGCACCATTAGTTAATAACTTATTTTTCAGAACTATTTCTTCCTGTTTTATTTCTATTCCACCTTTATATAAAATAATGATCAAATCTTTTATAACATCAATACTGAAACATTTATTATAATTACTAAAACATGAAAATGTCACCTAACTCTAGTAACTAAGGCTATATTTATATTTTATGAACATTAATTTGGTGTGTGGTTGAAATTTATACCTGTTTTGTCACAGTAACTTAAAGTACAGACTCTGGTTATATATTATAATCTCAGTAATAATTATGTGATGTTTGTCAGAAAACCAATTTTCTTTCAATAAAAAATGAAAAAATGTGAGCCCTTGCATAAAGAGACATTGTTCAAAGTGTTTTAATGTCAAAGTGTGTGGGACACAATGCCATAAGGTTGTTGTCCTGACTTGGTTGATGCCCCGAGTAATATGGGTGGTGTAGTCATGTATGAAACACAGCGTCATGGGATCATTGAACTGAGGTGTGTGTGTGTGTGTGTGTGTGTGTGTGTGTGTGTGTGTGTGTGTGTGTTTGTGCGAGGGGGGGGGGCATTATATGTAAGAACTAGAGAACTAGCTTCATTAGGTCATTGTATCCCAGATTACATGGGTTGGCATTTTGATCAAAGTGTAGTTTTAGGTTGATGATAGAGTTTTGAATACATCAATAATTTCAAGCTTGAATCTGCTGACATCTTGCTTATTTGAATTCACATAAAAGCATGATTCTGCATAATAGCACTATAAAAGACAAGGTGATTATTTTGCTTTTAATTCAACTAGCATTATTAGAGCAATAAAATTAAAAGTTGTTTAAAATCTAGGAAATGGCATCCTTAAATTGATCCTTTAAAAGCATTGTGAATCACTGTAATTACAATTTAAATGTAAAAATGTGGAATTTTCAGTATTTATGTTTTATCTTACCTAACCAAAAGGTTATGTTGGTTTATTGGCTTATGCCATAGTGCAGCATCTGTATGAGTGCACAAGCTTACTACTAAAACTAGGTCAAGTTGACCTAGGGTTGCAAATATCTTTGATAACTTCTTCTCTAAAACCAATGATCGGTGAAATTCTTATTTTTACTTTTAGCTCCACTGTACTGCAATGGTTCACAGTTAATTTGCTGTCGTGTGTCATTTGCCATGTGTTAACATTAAAAATTTTCATCCAAAACTACTCAGGGTCACCTGAATTAATTGAGGGAAGAGATGGGATGGGGTTGATTATACATATAGAATTACTGAGCTTAGTATATATTTACACACACACACACACACACACACACACACACACACACACACACACATATTCCAAGAATAATCATTATGGTAATCTTTGTGCATAGAAAGTATACTCAACAAAAAATTCAAAAACACAGTCAGATTTTAAATAAAATGTTATGTATTCACTAGCGCTTTCATGTTTTCTTAATTTTTTCAGGTGAATAATGTTACCACTTCATTCACCTTAAAATAGTGATAACATGAAAGCGTTAGTGAATGCATAATCTAACAGTGTTTCTGTTTGAACTTTTAGTTTATTTTTATATGAATTCATTTCAATTATTTTTAACCCTTAAAGTGCTATGTCCAAGTATTCTCGCTTCATTGACCTACAAGTATTGTACCTTAGTTAAATTAACCAAAAGTAATTTTATAGAACTTCTGTAAGTGAAACATCTCTGATTTCCCATGATGCTCTATTCAAAGAACAATAAATATGTTTTATGTACCGTAAAATGGCCGTCATGAGGAAATAACAGCCATAATGGTCTTTTGTAAATTACAGTGACAAATTTAATAATTATTGTAATCATTAATTCAGTATACATTTCATCTAATTGTCTTCAAAGGTTCTGTTTGTGGGAAATCAGTATTTTTATGGCATCTTCCTCTGCCTTTTTAGTTTGGAAATTTTAATCTTTATTATTATTATTATTATTATTATTATTATTATTATTATTATTATTTTTGTATTTTGATAAATATGAATACACTGTGAAACTTTTCTTTTAAAAAAAGGCAATTAAGTAAACTACAGATATTCATTTTAATATTTTATTTTCAGATTTTTCAGTTAGTTATGTAGGGTTCTGTCACTCATCATAAACCAAAGCCTCATGATAGTTAGTTGTGATTAAAACCCCTGCAAACTTAGTTTGGGGGAGTATAAAGGACTGCATATCTGTCTTTCTGTCTGTATGTCCATCTTTAGTATGTTTGCCAATGTAGAATTGTGTCAACTTCATAACTATCACATATCTGAATTGATTTTGATCAAACTTGTAACAAAGTTGAACCAAAGGAGACATACCACATTAAGATGCGTGGGTTAAAGGTCAGGGTCAAATAAAGATGTTGGGGACAGGGGATTTTGTTACTAAAGTTCTCTTTAGCCTGGTATCATATATTGTCCTTCATTAAATTTTTAGCATTTTCAATTTTTTTTCAGATTCATTGAACCTAATACGGTATTTTAGTCTACTTGTACAAATTATAAAAGAGCAAATATTATACCCCCTGTATCTGTGTTGGCATCAATATCTGTGTCAGTGTCAGCATCCAGCAGTGAAGTTTATGCAACAACTTCTAAAATAAATTTTGCTATTTTATATAGAAAAATGAATGTTTGTAAACATTAATCAATAGGTTGGATGTTTTTTGAAATAATATTGATGAAGTTTATTACAAATATCTAAAATATTCATCATAGTGTTTTTTATTAACTTTTTGGGGTAAGCTTTGAAAACATACATGATGGCTTTTTTAAATGTAATATAATACTATTTTCAGAAAACAAAATTTTTAATACACAACATAACAGCAAGTGGTACATACAATACATTTTCATAGACAAATATGTGTTTCCCCTTCTGCCCTTTTTCTTTGGTGAACTTGAGAACAGGTCTAGATTTTTTTTTCCCAAACTTGGCACAATTCCTAAAAACTATAAAATTAAGTTCAATTTAAGTACAATGTCATTAAAAAATTAAAAAAAAAATTTTTTAAAAAAGTCCATAATTGATTAATTAAAAATATATCCAGTTTTTTTTTACATTTTTTTTTTTTTTTTTTTTTTTTTTTTTTTTTTTTTTTTTTTTTTTTTTTTTTTTTTTTTTCTCTCAATAATATGGTAAATACTGTATTCCATTAGAATTGCTCTATTTTTAATCAATGATAAATGTGTTCTGTGTATATTTTATAAGTTATTAGTGAAGTTTTATTTAAATGCTGTTGTAAAAAAATTATGTATTCATTAATAAGAGCTTTTTAGGGGGCATTACCCAAGGTAATTTTTTTGAAAATATAGACGAAATTAGCAATGTAAATAACTTGTGTATATGTCTGTATTTCTGAGGTTAAAAAAAACCACATGGATAGCTAAGTACTGTATCACTTTTTCTAGATATTTAATGAATAAATTGTTTGAAGGAAATGATAGCTGACATTATACATCAAGGAGAAATTAATTGCTGTAAGAAAATGGTTGAAATGCTAAGGCTAATCCAATTATAGAATTAATTTGTCACATCTCCTATTCTCTCTGACACTGATTGGGTAGTGTTTTAATTAAAAACCTTTGCTTACAGTAATTCTTATCTTTGGCTATTTTTTCCCACATGGTAACTTTAGGATGACAAATTTTGTTATAATTTTCTATCTTGTATACATAACTTTAATTAATTCCCAAATACATTACAATGCTTTTATCTTAATTCGCAATTTTAATTGCATTTTCAAAAAAAAAAAAAAAAAAGAAAAGAACAAAACATCTTTAGGCTTTTATCCATATTATGGATTTTAACTACGTTATTGATGAATAATTTAGCTTGCCTTCACAGTTACTGATACTTTCATTGTTTACATTCTAAACATTTTGTGTCTAGCTCAATATTTGTTTAAAATTAAAATCAAATTATGTTTGCATTAAAACAAAGATTTCTTGTTACAATTTCCCAAAATTATGAGAAAAATGTTCGTCTGTAAACAGTATGGGGATCAAGTAATTTTGTAATTAAGGAAAACTATTGATATGAAAATTAAGACAAGCGTATATAAATGCCAATAGAACCATGTGACATCATGATTAAGTTTTCACTCAAATCTGCCATTTACTGACAATATTATATTGTTATAGAAAATTGTTTTTTGTATCAAGCTTTCTTTTTTCATCTTATTTATTGTTTTTTATCTTTTTAAAATTTTTGTCCTGTTATTTAAAGAAGTGAAGCAGATTCTGATGGTAAAAGGTAAAATGAACCTTAAGATTTAAAATCTCTGTTTTTTTATGTCCCCTTTCAAAGAAAGGAGGGCATTTTGTTTTGCTGCTGTCTGTCTGTCGGTCAGCCTTTCGCTCCACCAACAGTTTCCATTTATTTTCTTTGCAGAGATTGCACATACTGAAATGAAATTTGGTATACGGATTTATCAATAGAATATTTAAGTCAAGTTCTGTTTTGGGTACAAATTTTAGCAATTTTGAATGAGTTATCCCCCTTGGACTTAGAAAAATTCCAATTATTTGCATTCTCTGTTCATTTTCTTTGCAGAGGTTGCACATATTGAAATGAAATTTGGTATACAGATTTATCAATAGAATATCTAGGTCAAGTTCTGTTTTGGTTACGATCGAACAGTTTTTGACAGAGAAATCCCCCTTTGACTTAGAAAAATTCCAACTATTTACAGTTTCCATTCATTTTCTTTGCAGAGAATGCACATACTGAAATGAAATTTGGTATACAGATTTATCAATAGGAATACTGTTAATCAGGAAATTAATGCGAGCAAGAAATTAATGCGAAAAATGCGAGGCCCGTTTCATTGCATTAATTTCTTGTCGCATTTATTGTCCGATGTCTGTATTCTGTATATTTATTGTAAATTGAGTTACCTCCCTTAACTGGAAGTCGTTATCATAACTGATTAATTGGAGCACATTCTCATTTAGCGGTAATTTTTTGCCATTTCTTTCCTACTGGGAATTTTGCTACGGGTGGAATCAGTTACTGATACATCATTTTGAACCTTGACTGGAACGTCAAATTGAAAGTACTGTGATTATAATTAATCTAACATTCTAAACTTGTGAGTTGAAGATGAACATCAGTTGTACACATGCCAACATGGACGTCCTAATTTTGAATGCTTAATTTTAATAAAACTCCAAGCGTTATATTTGAGTATGTTTGTTTTTTTTTAAAATAAAACACGCGTTTCTTTGTTCTGATAATCTTTTACCACCCTAGTTGATTTAAAACAATGGGTCATCGGCGCTTAAGAATTTACCCTCGGCACATCTCACTGTTTATTTTAATAATGTCTACTGAAAGTCTGTTTATAACCGTGTTTTTAGATTAAGGAAGACATAATGTAATTTCTGAGTCCATAATTTAATGTTTATAATTGTAAGATAAAAATAGGCAAAAACTTTGAAAATTGAAATTTAAAAAATCGCATTAATTTCAATACGCATTTTACTTCAAAATCGGCAATTTGCAGTAATTTCATGATGCAATAATTTCCTGATTTACAGTATCTAGGTCAAGTTTTGTTTGGGGTACGAACGAGCAATTTTTGACAGAGTAATCTCCCTTGGAATTAGAAAAATTCCAATTATTTACAGTTTCCATTCATTTTCTTTGCAGAGAATGCACATACTGAAATGAAATTTGGTATATAGATTTATCATAAGAATATATTGGTCAAGTTCTGTTTCAGGTACGATCATGCAATTTTTGACAGAGTAATCCCCCTTGGACTTAGAAAACTTATAATTATTTGCTTTACTTTCATTATCTTTACAAAGGTTGATCAAATTAATTACTGTTATAGCATATATAATCAGGTTGGTTGAATATGGTTATATTGATAATTAATTTATAATTAAGAAGTACAGTCAAACCTGTCTGAAGGTCTATATGTTTGTGCAACCTATAATTCAAATTTCTTTTAGCTTAGACACATCATACTTGATAGATTTATGCATCCCAGATAGTACTGGTAGATGACCTCTATTGATTTTAAGTTCAAAAGGTCAATTTCATTTTCATGTACACTGCCCATAATGTATACTGCCCATAATAAAAGCTTGTGCACTCTATAATGTCTGTCCAAGAAGGGGGTGGGGGCATAAATGTTTTACAAACATCTCTTGTTTTTTTTCCTTCTTCTTCTTCTTCCCTTTTTGCCTACAAAATACTTGTAAAAAGATAGTTACAATAGTAAGGTACAAACTATGGTGATATTCAGTCTACTGAATTACTTGTGGTATTCAACAGAGTCTGTAGGATTTGGTAATAAATTGATTATAAAAATAGGTCTCAAATTTAGAATGAACTTTATGTTTCTGAAATCGTTTTACTATGTTCTATCCTTTAAAAATGTTAATGTTTTTAACAATTGACATTTTAAGTTGATTATTATTTATTTATTTATTTATTTATTTATGATTTATTTATTCTATTATGTATTTATTTATTTAATTTTAATTTTATTTTAGGAAAAAAGAGGAGTTTAGGGGAAAACAATATAAAAGGGAATTATTTAATATTCAAGAAAAAAATTTTTTTTTTCTTTTTTATTTTTTGTTTATTTATTTTATTTTATTTATTTTTTTTGGGGGGGGGGGGATCAATTCAAAAAAGGAATTATTTTTATTTTCTGGAAAATCAGTTCACAAAAGCATAAAAGTATTTTACTTCATGGAGACAAATAACAAAATTGTACAGAATATTCATGTAATTCAGGAATGAAAAAAAAAAACTATACAAAAGCACAAAGTACTTTAAAGCTGCATTAAGTTTTTCAAAGAAAAAATTAAAACGGTGCTAATCTAATTAATGATGTTCCTAATGAACAATGTTATATTTGGTTCAACAATAAAAGCTTGAATAAATACAGAAATTACAGTATTTATCCAGCGAGATGCAGCATTTGGGATCTAATATCAGAACATGGTTCCGTCATCAAAACCCAGGTCATTTAAACACAACTTTCAAAACGATGAAATACGATAAATTAAACACAGAACTTCGTTGAATTTGTCATTTGTGACTTAGTAATGGGATACATAACACCATTTCAAATACATCTGGATATTAATGAAGGACAATTGATGCAATCTGTCATGTTTCACCTTCGAATTCTAGGGTTTTCCGTACATCCGTGCGCATGCTCCAAGCTCACAATTACCATCGTAAAACACTGAACCAACAGGTCAGAGGATTCCGTTTATTTCCAGCTAAAAGAAATGAAATTTTAGAAAATGAATGTCACGGATCGTGGTTAGAAGATATCTATTTTTAAAAAAATATATGTTTAGAAAATCAAAAAAAATTAGAATATTGAAAAACTTAATGCAGCTTTAACACTGAACACAGAGCTCTTTATTTTCCATTACATTGAAAAGATAATGCAAGATCAGTCTTAAATTCCATTTTCACAGCATTTAGAAAAAAACAATTAGGTTGTGTCACATGAAATTTTTAAGGCAGTTTTTTAAAGGTAATGGTGAAAACTTTCAATTTTTCCATTTGCCTTCTGTTGCCTTAAAGAGAAATTATGAGAGATATATATGTGATTCTAACATTTCTCTTAAAAATTAGCAATAAAAATTTAAGGTTGGGCAAATATTATTGGTAGGCATGGCATTAAGAAATTAACACACAATTTTTTTTTTTACCTTTTCATTAGAAAAGATAATCCAAGATAAACCTTTATTTGTTTTCTACAGCAGTTAGAAAAAAAATCAATATTTTTTTTCTCTCAGTTTAATTGATACTATTCAATTTAAAATCTAGTTGAATTTCACATTACAATATAGATTCTGAATCTGATTAAACTTTAATTGCAACATTTCGAGGATAGAAAAAAAAAACAACATAGTGTTTAAATAAATAATATAGATGATGTCAAGTCTATAGGAGTCCAATGTTCATTCAAATATTCAGATTTTAAGTTTTAGACATGATATCTTAATAAAGTTAATCTCATAACAAACCAAATTTTAAACAATTATTTTTTGTTATTTTACTTTATTTTAGTTTTGTGTGGTATTGAATATAAAATAATTGTATGAGCTAGCCCTTGACAATAGGGCTCTAATATAGCGTATACATTATAATAGAAGAAAGAATGTCAAAGGTTTATTTTGTTGTGTCTGTTTGTTTTTACTATTTTGTTAAACTATTTTGTTTAATTATTTAATAAGAAGGAATTTATATTTAACTCATTATGTCGTACTTTTGAAATAGTTCTGGTTTTTTTTGTTTTTTGGCATTTTGTTGCAAAATCACAACAGAAACTTTTTTGAAAAATCACAAATTATTATATAACTACTATGGTAGCTCAGTTGTATGAGTGATTGCTTTGTAAGTGGGATGTCGAGGTTCAAACCCTGGCTGGGTCTGACCAAAAGTTGAAAACACAAAGTGACTGTTCTTTAGCAAATTCTATTAGGAATTTAGAAATAAAGTTGCAGGTTCCTTTGGGTGAGATCTTATAGATGATGCTCTGTTTCAGGCATAGCACATTAAAGAACACCCCCCCCCCCCTTGCATATTGCCCTAAGTGCACTGCAAATGTCAAAGTTTCTAACCACTTCATCTATAGCTGATGACATCTCAATATAAATGAAATATTCTTGATGTGTTTGTAACAGCATTTTTCTTAAATATTAATTACATGTTATTTTTACTTTCTTAAATTGATATGTTCTTGGATAATGTTCACATCTTGAAGAACTTAAAGATCATGCATCTAGGTCAAATTTACAAAACATATTTTGTTATAATTTGCAAGGAAGCAAAGAAATTTTAGGAACATTATAAAGGGGGGGGGAGTGTTGTATTACAACAAAACAAGGTGGATATAAAAAAGTTATTAATAAATTTGTTTTTATTTTATTTTACAGTGCAGACCAGGATTGGGAACTAAAGTTTTATATGAATTACTGTATACCAATCCAACAAAGATGATGGTGTTAACTGGATGTAGTATTGTATCAACATTTGTGGCTCAGGCTGCTAAGATGTGGAACCTTATTGTGGTAAGATTATTGTCATATTACTGGTAGGATAAGTGGAGTTCCCAACACCTTGCATGTACTGTAGTTAGTGCAGCAGATTGGTACAAGAAATTGGTAAAATTGTGGGTTTTTTTTTCAGGCAGATGTTAGAGATGATATTGGTACTGAATAGGGTGTAGAAAGTAAATAATTAGGCAAAAAATAAATGTCTGTCAACAATATTTTGTGTGACAAAGGTCAGCATACACCGAAAGCTTGACTAGACCTACTGTGACTAAAAATAAACAATTTTTAACAGACGGTTTTTTGTATAATTATTCACTGTCTACATTGTATTACTGTAAAATCACAAATATTCATGGAAGATTAATTTTTTTATTGAATAAATGAAAACCACAAATTCAATATCATCAAAATTTTTAATTACCATGGCTCCCAATAGGATTTATTTTCACAAAAACTCAAAGGCACAAAATTTTCTCCCAACAGAAATTTTTAAAATGGCAAAAACATGGCATTTTAACTCAATGAATATGAATGATTCTACAGTATCTTTCTTCAGAATAAAAGTTTACTGAATGAAACTTGAAAGAGTTGAGCATGCTTAGATAAGGAGCACTACAAATGTCATCACTATGGATTTGAATAAACAAACCTGCTGCAGATAGATGGAAAATGTTGATGTTACTGAAAAAGCTAGCATTTCTTTATAAAAAGAAAAAATGTGTGTGTGTGTGTGTGTGTGTGTGTGTGTGTGTGTATGTGAAATCAAACAAAAAGAAAACAAGAATGTTAAGGTGTGAAGTAATAATTTCTACGGTAAGAGTCACCATGTTTGTGTCAGTGAAATACGCAAATTTTTCAAAGAAAATCTGATTAACTTGAGTAAAGTTTGGTATTTTTCACTTTCATAGAACTAGTCGTAACTAAAAATCACTAAGTCCATCCACAACTACCATTAAATATTTCTATAAAAAAGAAACTTTGCTGCTTTGGGGATTTTACATGTTGAAAATGATGATGTTTACACTGGAAGTGATGTTTTTGGTGACACGTTACATTGTATGCATAAAATCCAGAATTTGCCTTGGTTTTCTACATATAAAATCATCAAAGCAGCAAACTGTGCTCAATAATATTCCATGGTAATATCTAGTGGATGCACATACCAATTTCTCGTTAAGTAAGAGAAAAATACAAAACTTCATTCAAGTTCATTGGATTTTCTATGAAAGTTTTGTATAAGTCACTGTCACAAAGTGACTCAAACTATACAATTCTGAGCTTAAAGTCTTTTATGTAAGGTAACATAAAATTAATTTCCCATTGGTTTCTATCTTGAATTAGATTTTATTTTTTAAAATAAATTATCCTGAATTTATTGCTGGACTGATTTACTGATTTAAATAAAGTTTTGTTTTTTTTTTTTTAAAAAATCCAAAAAACAAACAAAAAACAACAACAACAACCAAAAAAAAAAAAAAGAAGTTTAACACAGTATAAAAGTTCTACATTATTATTTTTTTTAAATATGTATGTAACTTAATATTTTTTTAAAATAAAAGAACAGAAAAAATATTAAAATATTGAGAACAAACTGTAACTAAACCTGCTTTTTTGAATGAACTTTTTTTTTTTTTTTTAAAAATTGGTCCAGAAATAAATTATTTATATACTTTTTAGAAAAAAAAATTAACATGGAAACCCAATGGAGAAAATTTCCTACCCTAAAAAACATTGGTCACACAATACTTTACATAAAGGAATTTATCTTTCTGCTGACTTAAAAGTCAATATATACCTTATTACAGAAAAAGTCATGAAACACTTCAATGTGTAAAGAAAGCGATACAAGGCTGTCCAGAATTATGATTGCAAGAAATATTGGGCTACTTCTTACAAGTGTAAATATTGGTTTAAATAGCACTTATCTTATTACTTCAGACAAATGCAACTAGGCTGTTGATCAGCAGACATTGCTTTGTGTTAGTCCTGTAATTAAGGGGCCACACATTGGATATATTATTTTTTAACTCGCCCATTTATGAAGTATAGAGGAGATTGTGGTATACTCCAACCCTTTGGAAGTGCCTTACCAATAGGTAGTTTTAATTTAGAGTAGTCTCGTGATTAAGGGGCCACACATTGGATATATCATTTTAACTCACCCATTTATGAAGTATAGAGGAAATTGTGGTATACTCCAACCCTTTGGAAGAGCCTTACCAATAGGTAGTTTCAATTTAGGGTAGTCTCGTGATTAAGGGGCCACACATTGGATATATCATTTTTAATTCACTCATATATGAAGTACAGGGAAGATTGTGGTATACTTTTGTTGGTGTTCATCTTAAAATCATAATGGTAGCACTAGCTGAGCTGTGTTTAATGTTTCAATTTTTTGTAAAATTATATTTGATTTGTGCAAGCCAGCTAAAGGTGCTCTACTTTGGAACACTGAAATCTATAGATGTACGGTACTTGTAGCTAAGTTAGTAAAAGTGTAATGGGTAGGTCTGGTATAAATAAAGATCCTATTTAGCTTTTGTTTTTTGCCCTTTTTTATATTTATTTGGGGCTTGTCCAACCCTTTGGAAGTGCCTTACCAACTGGCAGTACCCGTTTCAATTTAGGGTAGTTGAATTACAAAAATGAAGAGATAAGTGTGTAGGACTTAGGCTCATTAGGTGACCAAAGAATTTTGGACCCAAAAAATGGCTTTAGGTTACCTCACTATATCAGAAAGGATTTTAAGAAAACATTTAGAGTAAACTACATATTGTTTGTATTTATATTTGTTGTGATGCTTTTATAAAATGGCCATGAAAAAAAATCCTGTAAAACAAAACTTTATGCACCAACACAAAGCTCTTTTTTAAAAAATTCTCCAGTGTCAGTTGTCTTGGAAGATCCCATTGGGGAACATTCATTCGTGAGCTTCTTAGAAGTATTCACATTTTACATTGTTCATTTGTATTGATTAAACTAGAAGGAAAATTTAACATGTTATGTAATCTTGACATAATTATATTTATTTGTAAACAGTAAATGTACTTTGGAAGCGATTGGAATTTATTTGGGCAGAAATAACAGTTTTGTGATAGCACTTCAAATGTTTTTATGAGATTTTTAGGAAGTTGAATGTAATATTTGTTATTTTGAAGTATAATTATTGCATGCTATGTGTCAAAGTTATGTAAGAGAAGGGACAGATTATTCACTTTTTGTAAAATAACAACAAAAAAATCACCGACAGATACTGAATTCTATCCCAATATAATTTAGATAAACAAGATATTATTGCAAATTTGCATATATTTGTAGGTGTTAATTGCATATATGAAAGTGAGATGTAAACTCTAGCATCATACTGAGACCACGAATGAATCAACATTCTACCAGCTGAGTTTCTGTATAAAAAAGGACATCTTGCTAACATTTCCAACTAAAATTGCCATCAACTAAAACTGGTTACTAACTGTACATAAAACATGTTTCAATATGATAATGACATCTCTATATAAGTGAAATGATCTTGGCTTTAATGTAAAAATCATTCATTTGTTTTCACTCACTTGAATACTCACACACTTGCTCATTTGCATACTCATTCACTCTCTCACTCACTCTCTCACACACTCTCTTTCTCACTCACTCACTCACTCACTCACTCACTCACTTGAATACTCACACACTTGCTCACTTTCTTACTCACTCAATCACCCACTCACTCAATCACTCACTCATTCACTGAAATGCTCACACACTTAATAATTTGCTTACTCACTCAATCACTCACTCACTCACTTGAATACTCACACACTTGCTCATTTGCTCACTCAATCAATCACTCACTCACTTGAATACTTACTCACTTTCTTATAGAACTTCTTACTCACTCATTGCTTATTCATTTACTCACTCACTCAATCACTCATTCACTCAAATACTCACACACTTGCTCATTTGCTCACTCACTCAATCACTCACTCACTCATTTACTTGAATACTCACACACTTGTTCATTTGCTCACTCAATCAATCACTCACTTACTCACTCACTTGAATACTCACATACTTGTTCATTTGCTCATGATCTCTCACTCACTCACTTGAATACTCACTCACTTTCTTATACATTTTCTTACTCACTCATTGCTTATTCATTTACTCATTCGCTAGCCTGGCTCCAGTTTCACAAATTATTCACTCAATTGAGTGTACACTCAACTTAAATATTTCATTTTCCTTTCATGAATGCTTTAGAAAATTTAAGTTTTTAGAGACAATGTTTTGTTTTGTTCAACAAACCTACATTAAACAATTTAAATATAACATTAGATATTTTAACTATGTAATGTCTAATACATTGACACTGAATATCTCTTTATTTGATTTGAGTGTACACTCGATGAATGGGGCCAGTTTACTCACTCACTCATTGCTTCTTCACTTGTAAACTCATTTAATCTTGTAACATTTCCAACAATTTTTATTAAAAAATTGTATTTCCAGAATGTAAATTGCTGACCATCTATAGAACACAGATCACCAATTATATATATACTGTAGTCTTTTCTTTTGTTTATCAATATAAAAACAGTCTACCCTATGTATATACAAACAAAATCAATGGAGTTATTCATTTGTTAGGTTTTTACCTAATTTGTGCAATCTTAACTGCCAGAGATGATTTCTTTCTAGCATAGATCTTCCACATCAGATACTATAGTGTAATGAAAGATACAGATTGAATATACTGTGAAATTAAAGGATAAAAAGGTCAGAGGTAAAAAAAGGGATTTTGGCATTGACCAGAGCAATAAGGATGAAGATAATTGGGATAATAACAATTTGGATATTGAATTAAACCAATAAAGAATATATCTTGGTTATTTTGATGACATATCTCGGTGTTTGAATGCATTTTTGAATTGTGGGATGTTATATATTATAAGAGAAAACTTATTTACTTGACTTTGACCTTTCATATTCAAAATAAGTTGATTTTGAATGATTTTACCTTTATTTAAAAAATAATCAACTTCTTCATCAGTTAAGTTTAATTTGATTTAATTGGGTTTTACTTCCCAATCAAGAATATTTCACTCATATCAAGACATCACCAGCTATAGGTTTAGTGGCAAAATTTTTACCTTTGCAGTGAGCATAGGACAATGTGCAGGGAGGGTTCTTTAGCATGCCATGCCTGCCGAGACACTGGACATCAAATAAGTACTTTAGGTACAAAAAGTAAAACATGAACTACCAATTCAAACCAAGTCAATGTAACTTGATTATCATAACAATCCTCAACAACTTGTTTTTGTATTCATGTCAGAGCTGAGTTTTGTATCTTGTTGGTCTTTTGGGAACAATTTTTTTGGTTTTTACAACCCCTCTGTGTAGTTTAAAAGTTGGTAAATTGTCATAAATCACTGATACAGAGCCAACCTGAAAAGGTTAATGACAAGAAAAAATATTTTCTTGCACCTCATCAAGTAGACAATTGTCCAAACAAGCCAATTATACTTCCCTCGTATTTTAAGGGTCAGAAAAACGCAACAAGATATATCGGATATCTATCTATATACTTATAGTTTTCATAGTAAATGATAATCCATCCCAATCCAATACTGCTAAAAAGGTAATAGAAAGCTTTCTTTTTTATATTCATTTCAGAGTAAGGTTTGTATTTTATTTGGTCTTTTGGGAACAATATTCTGTCGTTAACAACCCCTCTGTGACTTTAAATGTTGAGGATATTGGGATCCTAATTTGATGAGTTATTATTGATTTTACATAAATACATCATTTCTAATCACAATCAGATAAATGGCTTTAGTTTATCTCCTAATGGGTTTGCATAGTGAAAATACGAAGGTCTTAATTAAAGAAGCAGACATTTTTAAATGATATTACAGTTAAATAATGTTACAGTTGTTGCGTACTTTCTGTGTTCCATCTAGAAAGAAGGGTTGACTCTTGGTATAAAGCATCAGCAGCAACATGAGATGTGCATATCATTAATCCGAGTTAGTTTGTGAATTTCCCAAGTTATTCTCGATATCTATGCTCCATTTGATTTGAGTGATTGTCAAAGACACTGCCTTGTGCATATCATTAATCAGAGTTAGTTTGTGAATTTCCCAAGTTATTTTCGATATCTATGCTCCATTTGATTTGAGTGATTGTCAAAGACACTGCCCGTGCATATCATTAATCCGAGTTAGTTTGTGAATTTCCCAAGTTATTTTCGATATCTATGCTCCATTTGATTTGAGTGATTTTCAAAGACACTGCCTTGTGCATATCATTAATCTGAGTTAGTTTGTGAATTTCCCAAGTTATTCTCGATATCTATGCTCCATTTGATTTGAGTGATTGTCAAAGACACTGCCTTGTGCATATCATTAATCAGAGTTAGTTTGTGAATTTCCCAAGTTATTCTCGATATCTATGCTCCATTTGATTTGAGTGATTGTCAAAGACACTGCCTTGTGCATATCATTAATCCGAGTTAGTTTGTGAATTTCCCAAGTTATTTTCGATATCTATGCTCCATTTGATTTGAGTGATTGTCAAAGACACTGCCTTGTGCATATCATTAATCCGAGTTAGTTTGTGAATTTCCCAAGTTATTCTCGATATCTATGCTCCATTTGATTTGAGTGATTGTCAAAGACACTGCCTTGTGCATATCATTAATCCGAGTTAGTTTGTGAATTTCCCAAGTTATTTTCGATATCTATGCTCCATTTGATTTGAGTGATTGTCAAAGACACTGCCTTGTGCATATCATTAATCCGAGTTAGTTTGTGAATTTCCCAAGTTATTCTCGATATCTATGCTCCATTTGATTTGAGTGATTGTCAAAGACACTGCCTTGTGCATATCATTAATCCGAGTTAGTTTGTTAATTTCCCAAGTTATTCTCCTTATCTATGCTCCATTTGATTTGAGTGATTGTCAAAGACACTGCCTTGAGCATATCATTAATCCGAGTTAGTTTGTGAATTTCCCAAGTTATTCTCCTTATCTATGCTCCATTTGATTTGAGTGATTGTCAAAGACACTGTCTTGTGCATATCATTTATCCGAGTTAGTTTGTGAATTTCCCAAGTTATTATCGATATCTATGCTCCATTTGATTTGAGTGATTGTCAAAGACACTGCCTTGTGCATATCATTAATCCGAGTTAGTTTGTGAATTTCCCAAGTTATTCTCGATATCTATGCTCCATTTGATTTGAGTGATTGTCAAAGACACTGCCTTGTGCATATTATTAATCCGAGTTAGTTTGTGAATTTCCCAAGTTATTCTCGATATCTATGCTCCATTTGATTTGAGTGATTGTCAAAGACACTGCCTTGTGCATATCATTAATCAGAGTTAGTTTGTGAATTTCCCAAGTTATTTTCGATATCTATGCTCCATTTGATTTGAGTGATTGTCAAAGACACTGCCCGTGCATATCATTAATCCGAGTTAGTTTGTGAATTTCCCAAGTTATTTTCGATATCTATGCTCCATTTGATTTGAGTGATTTTCAAAGACACTGCCTTGTGCATATCATTAATCTGAGTTAGTTTGTGAATTTCCCAAGTTATTCTCGATATCTATGCTCCATTTGATTTGAGTGATTGTCAAAGACACTGCCTTGTGCATATCATTAATCAGAGTTAGTTTGTGAATTTCCCAAGTTATTCTCGATATCTATGCTCCATTTGATTTGAGTGATTGTCAAAGACACTGCCTTGTGCATATCATTAATCCGAGTTAGTTTGTGAATTTCCCAAGTTATTTTCGATATCTATGCTCCATTTGATTTGAGTGATTGTCAAAGACACTGCCCGTGCATATCATTAATCCGAGTTAGTTTGTGAATTTCCCAAGTTATTCTCGATATCTATGCTCCATTTGATTTGAGTGATTGTCAAAGACACTGCCTTGTGCATATCATTAATCCGAGTTAGTTTGTGAATTTCCCAAGTTATTTTCGATATCTATGCTCCATTTGATTTGAGTGATTGTCAAAGACACTGCCTTGTGCATATCATTAATCCGAGTTAGTTTGTGAATTTCCCAAGTTATTCTCGATATCTATGCTCCATTTGATTTGAGTGATTGTCAAAGACACTGCCTTGTGCATATCATTAATCCGAGTTAGTTTGTTAATTTCCCAAGTTATTCTCCTTATCTATGCTCCATTTGATTTGAGTGATTGTCAAAGACACTGCCTTGAGCATATCATTAATCCGAGTTAGTTTGTGAATTTCCCAAGTTATTCTCCTTATCTATGCTCCATTTGATTTGAGTGATTGTCAAAGACACTGTCTTGTGCATATCATTTATCCGAGTTAGTTTGTGAATTTCCCAAGTTATTATCGATATCTATGCTCCATTTGATTTGAGTGATTGTCAAAGACACTGCCTTGTGCATATCATTAATCCGAGTTAGTTTGTGAATTTCCCAAGTTATTCTCGATATCTATGCTCCATTTGATTTGAGTGATTGTCAAAGACACTGCCTTGTGCATATTATTAATCCGAGTTAGTTTGTGAATTTCCCAAGTTATTCTCGATATCTATGCTCCATTTGATTTGAGTGATTGTCAAAGACACTGCCTTGTGCATATCATTAATCAGAGTTAGTTTGTGAATTTCCCAAGTTATTTTCGATATCTATGCTCCATTTGATTTGAGTGATTGTCAAAGACACTGCCCGTGCATATCATTAATCCGAGTTAGTTTGTGAATTTCCCAAGTTATTTTCGATATCTATGCTCCATTTGATTTGAGTGATTTTCAAAGACACTGCCTTGTGCATATCATTAATCTGAGTTAGTTTGTGAATTTCCCAAGTTATTCTCGATATCTATGCTCCATTTGATTTGAGTGATTGTCAAAGACACTGCCTTGTGCATATCATTAATCAGAGTTAGTTTGTGAATTTCCCAAGTTATTCTCGATATCTATGCTCCATTTGATTTGAGTGATTGTCAAAGACACTGCCTTGTGCATATCATTAATCCGAGTTAGTTTGTGAATTTCCCAAGTTATTTTCGATATCTATGCTCCATTTGATTTGAGTGATTGTCAAAGACACTGCCTTGTGCATATCATTAATCCGAGTTAGTTTGTGAATTTCCCAAGTTATTCTCCTTATCTATGCTCCATTTGATTTGAGTGATTGTCAAAGACACTACCTTGTGCATATCATTAATCCGAGTTAGTTTGTTAATTTCCCAAGTTATTCTCCTTATCTATGCTCCATTTGATTTGAGTGATTGTCAAAGACACTGCCTTGAGCATATCATTAATCCGAGTTAGTTTGTGAATTTCCCAAGTTATTCTCCTTATCTATGCTCCATTTGATTTGAGTGATTGTCAAAGACACTGTCTTGTGCATATCATTTATCCGAGTTAGTTTGTGAATTTCCCAAGTTATTATCGATATCTATGCTCCATTTGATTTGAGTGATTGTCAAAGACACTGCCTTGTGCATATCATTAATCCGAGTTAGTTTGTGAATTTCCCAAGTTATTCTCGATATCTATGCTCCATTTGATTTGAGTGATTGTCAAAGACACTGCCTTGTGCATATTATTAATCCGAGTTAGTTTGTGAATTTCCCAAGTTATTTTTCGATATCTATGCTCCATTTGATTTGAGTGATTGTCAAAGACACTGCCTTGTGCATATCATTAATCCGAGTTAGTTTGTGAATTTTCCAAGTTATTTTCGATATCTATGCTCCATTTGATTTGAGTGATTGTCAAAGACACTGCCTTGTGCATATCATTAATCAGAGTTAGTTTGTGAATTTCCCAAGTTATTTTCGATATCTATGCTCCATTTGATTTGAGTGATTGTCAAAGACACTGCCCGTGCATATCATTAATCCGAGTTAGTTTGTGAATTTCCCAAGTTATTTTCGATATCTATGCTCCATTTGATTTGAGTGATTGTCAAAGACACTGCCTTGAGCATATCATTAATCCGAGTTAGTTTGTGAATTTCCCAAGTTATTCTCGATATCTATGCTCCATTTGATTTGAGTGATTGTCAAAGACACTGCCTTGTGCATATCATTAATCAGAGTTAGTTTGTGAATTTCCCAAGTTATTCTCGATATCTATGCTCCATTTGATTTGAGTGATTGTCAAAGACACTGCCTTGTGCATATCATTAATCCGAGTTAGTTTGTGAATTTCCCAAGTTATTTTCGATATCTATGCTCCATTTGATTTGAGTGATTGTCAAAGACACTGCCTTGTGCATATCATTAATCCGAGTTAGTTTGTGAATTTCCCAAGTTATTCTCCTTATCTATGCTCCATTTGATTTGAGTGATTGTCAAAGACACTGCCTTGTGCATATCATTAATCCGAGTTAGTTTGTTAATTTCCCAAGTTATTCTCCTTATCTATGCTCCATTTGATTTGAGTGATTGTCAAAGACACTGCCTTGTGCATATCATTAATCCGAGTTAGTTTGTGAATTTCCCAAGTTATTTTCGATATCTATGCTCCATTTGATTTGAGTGATTGTCAAAGACACTGCCTTGTGCATATCATTAATCCGAGTTAGTTTGTGAATTTCCTTAGTTATTCTCGATAACTATGCTCCATTTGATTTGAGTGATTGTCAAAGACACTGCCTTGTGCATATCATTAATCCGAGTTAGTTCGTGAATTTCCTAAGTTATTCTCGATATCTATGCTCCATTTGATTTGAGTGATTGTCAAAGACACTGCCTTGTGCATATCATTAATCCGAGTTAGTTTTTGAATTTCCTTAAAGTTATGACCCTTGTAAATTTTCAGTAGGAAATTCTTCTCCCAAGTAATTCTCCATATCTATGCTCCACATGATTTGTGTGATTGTTAGTGCTTGAGATTGTTTCATATTACATTTGTTTCTTCTAAATTATGTTTTTAATCACATATTTCATTGTAAACAAGTATTTAAAAAAAAACTATGATACTCAAATTTGATTTTTTTTTCCCCTTACTTTTCACCTGTTGCAACCCACTGCAAAAATAGTTTCTTAATTATTTTACATACAGCAGTCTTAACCTATACTTAATTGGACATTTTGAATTGGATATTGGTTTTCTGTTTTTGCTTGTTTACAACCCAACTTTTAACACTGGTATGTATTTTTTAAATTCTGTTATATATGTAGGTAAATTTTAGATTTGCATTTATGGTTTACTTCAAAAAGGAAAATATATATAGGGAATCTGAGAAAACGGAACTTTATCTAAACTGAAAGCAGTCTGAACCATTGTTGTACACATATAATTAATTTTGTTTGATAATTACATTGTTCCCAATTTTCTGTTTGGTTTAAAATGTCATCTTAACCAATAAAAAGGTCATACTTAACTGCTTTGTGAAACTGAGATTTTGTCAACATCATAAACTGTGACATCTAAAAAATAAAATATGGCATGAATTTGATTTGAAGAAAAACATGTATTGTTTGAAAGTAATTTTTACATCATAAGGGAACTGAATTCAATTTTACTTTGTTTTTTTAGCAATATCTTTAATTAAATTATAAAAATTGACATCCACCAGGTAAAAAATAGTGACTATTATTTTCTTGAAAATTGGTTCAAAGGTAAAAAAAATTTTGTTTTACTGTCTTTGAAGAAATGTACTGCAAAGCTGTATTGCAGTTTTAATTCTTTTAACTTATATATATATGTATATATTCCAGAAGTGACAAACAAGTTATTAATTATTGAAAAAGTATAAAACATTGCAACAAGCCATAAGGTTTACCATTGATGTACAGGGCCCAGTTTCACAATTGTTCACTCAGCTGAGTGTACACTCAACTCAAATTCGGGAATATATCAATGTCAGTTTCTATGACATTACACAGTTAGAATTAAATATCTAATGTAATTTTTAAATTGTTTAGTGTAGGTTTGTTAAACAAAACAAATATTGTGTGATAAAACTTAAAATCTTTAAAATATTGATGAGAGGAAAATGGGAATATTTGAGTTGAGTGTACACTCAGCTGAGTGAATGATTGTGAAACTGGGGCCAGATCAGGTAAATCAGGTAAATATGTCATAGTCACTCTCTGTAATTAGTCATTCTATAGAATGGCTAAATATTTAGCCTTTCTATATAATGCCTGATCTATAGAATGTCTGAAATTCTATAGTCATTTTATAGAAAGCCTGAAAAAAAAAATCAAATTATAGGGATTGCCTAATGAGTATTGGGCATTCTCTATAATAATTATGTCAAATTATGGGGATTTCAGTTTAAATTGTGTGTTACAAGGTGATTTCTGAATAGTGAGTTGTTCTCTGAAGGATTAAACATATTGATGAACTGAAGTAAAGCAGTGAACAATATATATATATATATATATATATTGTTTTTGATGAACATACAGCCCTAATTTTTATATTAAAATCAGTTAAAGTTAATGTTATGAAATAGCTTACATTTGTATAACATCTTAAGAACCATTGCATTTGTCCAGAATGATTACTGTTTTTCATGAAAACATCAAATTACATATGTAATTAGTGACAAGTCATTTAAATCAAAACCAACCATTTTACACGAAACAGAAATAAACTAAATAGCATCATTACATTATATGTCATTCTTAATAAGCATTAAGCTTGAAACAAGTATTGCTGTCACTATGCATTATGTATGTACATTGTTATATTTGGATGCAAAAACAGTATGGCTTCTGTACATATAATAACCTGGGACAAACATTTTTATCATGCCCCCCCCCCCCCCCCCCCCACTTCAAAGAAGGCAGGGCATATTGCTTTGCTGCTGTCTGTCGGTCCACCAACAGTTTTCATTCATTTTCTTTGCAGAAGTTGCACATACTGGAGTGAAATTTGGTATACAGATTTATTATAAAAATATCTATGTCATCTTCTGTTTCGGGTATGATAGAGCAGTTTTTGATGCAGTTATCCCCCTTGGACTAAGAACAATTCCAATTATTTGCTTCACATTCATTATCTCTACAAAAGTTGATCAAATTAATTACTGATATAACATTTATAATCAGGTTGGTTGAATATGTTTATATTGATAATAATTTAAAATTTAAAAGTACAGTCAAACCTGTCTGAAAATCTATGTTTTTGCAACCTATAATTCAAATTTTATTTTAGACACATCATATTTGATAGATTTATGCATCTCAGAAAGTACTGGAAGATGACCCCTATTGATTTTAAGTTCAAAAGGTCTATTTCATTTCCATGTACACTGCCCATAAAAAAGCTTGTGCACCCTATAATGTCTGTCCAAGAAGGGGGGGGGGGGGGGGGGGCATAAGTGTTTTACAAACATCTCTTGTTTTACTAATATTCCAGTTAAATCACTAGCCAAATGAATAGAAGCTATTGGCTGATGTGTTTGTGGTTAACCTTAGCGATGGACTGGTTTGCTCTTGTAGTTTGCATTGTTCTACACACAGCTTTCCTGAGATGGACTGGTTTGCTCTTGTAGTTGCATTGTTCTACACACAGCTTTCCTGAGATGGCCTGGTTTTTTCTTGTAGTTTGCTTTGCTTCTCACAAAACTTTCCTGATGGCCTGGTTTCCTCTTGTAGTTGGCTTTGTACAACACAAAACTTTCCTGAGATGGCCTGGTTTCCTCTTGTTGTTTGCTCATGCCACAGAAATGGGGATAAAGGCAGGTGAGGCTTAATGTTCAAAACAGGGTATCTGTAAGCTACAATGTCACACTAAACCATTATCAGTCTTTTAAATAAGCATAAATATTGTATTTAAAAAAATAATGCTTTTTTTCTTATTTTATACATAAAATTTAGCAATATTTACAGGTTCTTTATAAAATTTAAAAAAACAAGTAACTAAGAGTTTTGGTAGCTGCTGAGAGAACTTGCAGATATAGAATTTACAGACTACATATAAGCATGTTACAAGAAATGTTAAAAAACAATTTTAATGTCTGAGAACTTGCTTATCTTCACATTTTTGCCTGTTTTATCACTAGCATAGAAACATTGCAAACCACTTGGGACTTAATACATTTACAGAGTCAACCTATTAATAATGACAAAAAAAAAAATAAATAAATAAAAATAAAACTAAAAAATAAAAAACCCATTTCCAGAAGCAGTCTCATAATAATAGAAAAAGGCCTTGTATTCATGAATATTGACAAGTTATTTAAATCCTAAATAAACAATTTACACATAACAAATAAACAGTTATGTTGGATCATTACAATATCTGTCATTTTCAATAAGTGTAAAATTTTTATGCTTTATTTTATAAATGTTTTGCAAACATATTGGGAGGTTTATTTTTTTTTATTTTCTTATTCATATTTGTCTTTCCATTTAAAATTGTCTGGAGCTTTATTACTCAATAATGTGGTTTAAACTTAGTTACTTTTCACACTTTCAAAATGTGTACTGTTGTCATAGAAACTGGTAAAATGTTAAAGTCCAAAATAATGATCCAAACTTATAAAAATTCATTTGCCAATTGTATTGTTCCCACACATGAGTAGATGTGCCTTTTGGGTTTCAAAATTATAAAATGGTTACTGTTGCTATGGAAACTGATAAAATGTGAAAATCAACAATAATGTATCAAACTTAGTGATAATTTTCATGATTATAATGAGCGACTATGAGTATAGGTGCATTCTTGGTTTTAAAGTTTTTACATGGCTATAACTTTTTCATTATTTTGGAAGACTTGTGTATCATTTTAGTGATTTATCATTAATATAAGGTCTACTTACTGCATACTCAGTAATTCAAGAAATGGTTTTAGTTGCAGAGAAGTTTATTTTTACAACTATGGAAGCTTATAACCAAGATTTCTCACTGTTTGGGTTTGAATACCACTTGTGCATATTTTGGTATGAGAAAGTTTGTCAGTTCACTTGCAGAAGGTCATGGGTTTTCTCCAGGTACTTCAATTTCCTTCACCTTCAAAGAACTGACCGCCTTCATGCAAGTGAAAGAATCTTGACTGGTGTGTTCAACATTATTACTCTGAACTACTTGAATGGACATGCTTTTATGATGGTAGAGAAGTAAGTAAACCATTGCGGCAATTATAGACATACATGTAATTACCAAATTTCGTACTCTGGTTATAAAAATAATGTTTCAAATTACCAAAACTTTACATCACAATAGTGTTTATTGCTGATTTTATTGTTTGTGTATGACATTTGTGAAACAAAATCATGAAAAAAGTAATCAAACAGCCTATCATTGTATCCAATTGTCCAAACGTTGAGTCTTTACAAAACTGTTTCAATTGTTAATATTTCTTTGCTACTTGGCTTCAGTTTTGTTATGTCACTGGTAACTGACTCATCATTTATTAAAAATTGCTTTTCAGCATGAGGCTAGCAAATTTAGAAAGGGCCGTGTTCGCATGAGTCTAGCAAATTTGGAAAAGACCATGTTAGCATGAGGCTAGCAAATTTAGAAAGGGCCATGTTAGCATGAGGCTAGCAAATTTGGAAAGGACCATGTTAGCATGAGGCTAGCAAATTTAGAAAGGGCCATGTTAGCATGAGGCTAGCAAATTTGGAAAAGACCATGTTAGCATGAGGCTTGCAAATTTGGAAAAGACCATGTTAGCATGAGGCTAGCAGATTTAGAAAGGGCCATGTTAGCATGAGGCTAGCAGATTTGGAAAGAACCATTGAACTTCTATAAACATATCTGTTCAGTATATATATGCTAGTTAAAGCTTAATTAAATATCATGTAAGTTTTTTTTTTTTTTACAAAATCGGTAAAGATCTATTTCAGTGAAAATTAAAATTTTATAGAAACGATAATTCAAGACTATAACATTTCCCAAAATACAGAAATTTTTTTAACTTTTTTATAAGCTCACAGGAAAACATACATCCAGACAATATTGTTATGCTCTTTGCATTTTGAACAGGCGTTAGCCAGTAAAAATGTAATAGCCTGGTGTTAAAACTGACAGAAAATAAAATAATTCCCAACTGATTGTTGTTTTTTTTTTTTTCTGTTTGTTCATGTACTTATCTTAATGTTACGACCTTGTAAGCATGAATGAGACATCCTAACTTGATTAACCGGGGGAGCTATTTTTCAGCCGTAGTTATGTCTTAAGTTGACAAGATATAGAAACTTTTATTACTTTGAAGAAAACATATAAATCTCCTGGGCCTGTTTTTTTTCAACAGATATATAACAGCTTCCACCATTAATTATTTTCAAAGCTGCATAAGAAACCCCAGTTTATAGACTTTTCAATTATGAACCGTGAGCATCATGTTGAAAATATATGTAAACTTAGGATTACCGTGAGATTTCTTAAGACTGATTTAAAGTATGATATCAGTTGTATGTAGTCAACTGAAAGACAGACTTATAAATTATACCCAACATATGTTCCTTATTGATTGTTTCGAGAAACTGTTTATTAATGATTGTCTGTTTATTTAAATCAATTTTTAAAATTGTCTTTTCTATGGATTCAGTTATTATTTTCTTTTTACTACATAAAAGAAAAGATTCTTGCAAATTTAAACATCAATTACTAACCTAGCTTGTTGAACATCAATTATTATCCTAGCTTGTTGAACATCAATTATTATCCTAGCTTGTTGATTGATGATGTATGCTGATCAATGTTGAAATTACTTTTGTCAAGCCTGGAATCCCCATAAGGGGAGACTTAGGTATTACTTTTCCTGGTGTCATCATAGGTGGCTGCGGTGTTGGCGGCTGCAGTGTGTCAAAATGTGAAAGTTTATGTTAAAGTAATGTATTTTCTATTCAATCAAAAACTAACCAAGCGAGACATTTCAATCTGTGGAATTCTTGTTTTGTTTTTTATAAATTTTCTTGGCTTAAAAAATTAATTTTATTTTCTTAAATCTTATTATTTCCTGAAAAACTTGATCACTTACTCTTGTTTAATAAAAACTTGTCTGGAGGTTTGACCTAGTTTTTATGATTGTGTTTCAATTGGTTATAAGCAGTCAAACATATTGCATGTTCAAGCTTGACTGTACTTTTCACTTTCTACAACTTTTAATCTTCGCCTTTTAAACTGCTGAATCTAGTTAAATCAGATTTGGTGAGCAATTGCAATGTCTTTGGTGGCAATCTAAAAATTTTATCTGGTATAACCATCTAAAATCCAAGATGCAGAAAATTTCTATTTTAAAAAAGGCATCCAGATAAATAGCATAGGAAGTTTCTGAAGGGAGTGATGAGGTTCATATTTGATATATAGAAAGTAGAGAAAGTAGATGTACAGCAATATTGACATATTTAATGGTTTTTCTGACAAAATTTTTATTGACCAGATTTTTTCAGATAATCAAAAATCAGTTCTTTGAAAATCTTGAACTCATCTGAAAAAACTGCACTAAATTGAATGATATTTAATGTGTAAAATTCTGAGTTTTATTTGCAAATTAAGTGAGCTGAGCGATACAGTCATTTTTGGACCTCTTGTTTATTAAGGGTTTATTATATTTATATATCATATAAATCTTTTAGAACTTGGTTATTTATTTTTAATATGGGGGATCAGTTTTTGTTTTTCTCACTGGCTGAGTAGTTTTAAGTGTTAGCTTTCACCACCAAGATTTGAATTTTACCTGCTAGATTCTTTGCTGCAGAAAATGTATCATTTTGATCTATTATTTAAGATCATCGGTTTTCACTTGGCATTTCAGTTTTGTCCATGATCCCAGAGCTAACCACTTCAGTATTGGTCAAAGAATCTTGACATCATTACCTCACTCTTCCTCTCTTAATTTTAACTCAAATTACTCCACTCCCAATTTTAACTCAAATTACTCCACTTTTCCACTCCCAATTTTAACTCAAATTACTCCGCTCCCAATTTTAACTCAAATTACTCCACTCCTCCACTCCAAATTTAACTCAAATTACTCCACTACTCCACTTCTCATTTAAACTCAAATAACTCCACTACTCCACTCCCAATTTTAACTCAAATTACTCCACTACTCTACTTCTCATTTTAACTCAATTACTCCACTACTCCACTCCCAATTTTAACTCAAATTACTCCACTACTCCACTCCCAATTTTAACTCAAATTACTCCACTCCTCCACTCCAAATTTTAACTCAAATTACTCCACTACTCCACTTCTCATTTTAACTCAAATTACTCCACTACTCCACTCCCAATTTTAAACTCAAATTACTCCACTACTCCACTTCTCATTTTAACTCAAATTACTCCACTACTCCACTCCCAATTTTAACTCAAATTACCCCACTACTCCACTCCCAATTTTAACTCAAATTACTCCACTCCTCCACTCCAAATTTAAACTCAAATAACTCCACTACTCCACTTCTCATTTTAACTCAAATAACTCCACTACTCCACTTCTCATTTTAACTCAAATTACTCCCCTACTCCACTCCCAATTTTAACTCAAATTACTCCACTACTCCACTCCCAATTTAAACTCAAATTACTCCATTACTCCACTCCTAATTTAAACTCAAATTACTCCACTACTCCACTTCTCATTTTAACTCAAATTACTCCACTACTCCATTCCCAATTTTAACTCAAATTACTCCACTACTCCACTCCCAATTTTAACTCAAATTGCTCCACTACTCCACTCCCAATTTTAACTCAAATTACTTCACTACTCCACTCCAAATTTAAACTCAAAATTACTCCACTACTCCACTACCAATTTTAACTCAAATAACTCCACTACTCCACTTCTCATTTTAACTCAAATTACTCCACTACTCCACTCCCAATTTTAACTCAAATTACTCCACTCCAAATTTAAACTCAAATTACTCCACTACTCCACTTCTCATTTTAACTCAAATTACTCCACTACTCCACTCCCAATTTTAACTCAAATTACTCCACTACTCCACTTCTCATTTTAACTCAAATTACTCCACTACTTCACTTTTTATTTTAACTCAAATTGCTCCACTCCTCCACTCTAATTTTGACTCAAAATCACTCCACTCCTCCACTCCTGATTTAACTTGAAATTACTCCACTCCTCCACTCCTAATTTAACTCAAAATTACTCCACTCCTAATTCAACTCATAATTACTCCACTCCTACAACCCTAATTTTTACTAATAATTATTCCACTATTCCACACTTTATTTTAACTCAAAATTACTCTACTCCTCTAATGCTAATTTTAACCAATCATTACTCCACTCCTAATTTACCTTTAAATATCTCCACTCCCAATTTTAACTCAAATTACTCCACTCCTCCACTCCTAATTTTACTCAAAATTACTCCACTCCTCCACCCTTCCACTCCTAATTTAACTCAAAATACTCCACTCGTAATTTTTACTTATAATTACTCTACTCATCTACTCCTAATTTTTACTAAAAATTACTCCACTCCTAATTTATATCAAAATTACTCCACTCCTCTACTCCTAATTTTTACTCAAAATTACTCCACTTCTAATTTTAACTCAAAATTACTCTAGGATCACTTGATCACTGAGATACCCATAATGTCCATTGAAATAGCAACATGTTTATGTGATTTTGGAATAGTGTATTGGAATAATGTCCTTATTTATGTTTACTGTAGCTGTCAAATTAAGAACCTCTAGTCTAAATATAATGTTTGATTGCAGCTGTTAAGTAACTATTTCACTGATATAGGGGCTGTAAATCTCATCATATAAACAACTTTCTGAGATTTAAAGACAAATTATTATTAAAGTCATGAGTAGAAACCATATTTAGATAAGGTCACTAAATAAATCATCATTGAAATAATGCAGCATCTTGTCTTTGACATCAAATTGCTGGGGATAGAAGGTGGGTGTGGGGGCATTAAAACATCCAAGTAAAAAATTTTAGACATGACTAACAGGCTTCAATTTTTGTTTTGTCTGGCTGCTATAACTTAACTATTACACATGGTGCTTCAAAAAAATATATTTCTCTCATATCACATTGTTTGTGATAGATTTTGCCAATGCAATAAAGCCATGTTAGAAAAATCAAACTTACATACCATTTACATGCACACATTTATCTTGTTCAAAAAACTATTGCATCATGACAATAGAAAGTGAGTGACACAGATTATGCTCCTGATTCATGACATTTTATGACATTATCAAATTTTGAAATGTTGACTGAAATTTAGGACCTATTATATTTTGTAAAGATGAAATGTTTTGTCAATTAAAAATGTGTTCAATTTTAATTAATTATTTAATTATTAATTTAATTTAATTTTTTGAAACAACAGCTAATTTTTTCATCGGATCTGCGAATTATTATTTTACTGTCACACAGTCAAGAAAGTTGGTCAATTTACTAATATAAACAAGCAATTTTTGAAGGTTTAAATTTCTGTGCAAGCATAGTTTGCCATTTCGGACATGGTCTTTATAAATATGATGTTAATTTTATTCCCTGGCTCATATAAGAAAATTGTAAAAATCCAGAAAATGACTGAGTGTAAGGACTTCTTTATGCAATTTACACAACTTTCAACACCAAAATGAGAGAAAAAGACTCCTTTATTATGTGTGGATGAAAGATTCTTTGGAAACATAAGTGCAGGAAAACCCTCGGCAAGCCTTGGGTTTTACTGCATTTAGTTATCCCTCTGGTGGAATGGTCCTATCTTTTATCCACACATGTATATGAAAGAGTCTTATAATATTTCTAGCGATGTTTTGTTTTGATAATACTAAAGTCCCTTAGTTTCTTGTACATATTTAAGGATAATATTTGTTTTGATCTTGTAATTTATTAATCTAGCAACAGATTCTTGTATATATAGGAAGATAATATGATATTAATACAAATCGGTCATCTGTATGATACAGATATGGTTTTCACAATTCAAAGGGACTTATTTCTTTTCTTCTTGTCTAGAGTAATCAATAAGCAAATACGATTTTGGTCACATTGTTTTGAAACCAGACCATTACAATTACAACAATAATCTGGATTTTGTTTCAGTTTTGACTATATCTAGAAATCACCTCATACAATTTAGAAGTAGGGTTTGTAAAAACCAGATGATTGTGTTGGGACAAGCCATATGTGTTCATTTAAACATTGCTGTATACAATTTAAAATGTTTTATAGAAAAAAAGAGTACCTGGTAGACAGATTTTTTTCTCCACATGTCAACAAAGATATTTCTTTTAAAGCTGCATTAAGTGTACTCATTTTCGGAAAAAAAAATTATCATTATAAATTGGTTGTTATTATGATATGTGTGATTCATTTTCTTAAATTCATTCTTATTAGCCCATGATAAATGGAAATCCTTGAAGTTTGGGGCAATGCAATCAACTTCGAGCATTTTTGGAAGTTCTACATGTATTTAAACAATGGCATCAGCAGGAAGTAAAACATGTTCATGCAAAAATGATAACTGATTCTGAAAAGAAAGGAACAAGGGCCAAGTTTAGATAGAAAAATCACTGTAAATAACAGCAGTTTGGTTTGGATTTGCACATTCAAGTTGCTGCATTGCTCTTGAACATATCAATACTGGTATATTCAGACTGAGTCAGGTAAATTACAGGAATTGGTGTCATTCTTTCTCACAACCAACATTTAAACTACAGATTCTAAAGTGATAAAGTTTGTTTTCTAATCAGAGATCAGTGGTTTTTTCATTGATTACCTCAGTTTATATGACAGATGTTGAGAAGGAGGTAAAATTCCTGTTCTCAACTAACGTAACTGTGATAGATTGGCTTAAAAGGGATGATAATTCTTTTCTAAAATCTTTGACCACGTTTCACAGTTTGTCGTCAGAGAATGTACATTACAGTTGGATACATCAAAAGACAAAAATTTTTGTAACACCATCAAGAGTGATTTCTGGTGAAGCCAATTGTTCTAGTACCAAGTTATCCCAAGTTTACATAATATGGTCTTCATAATCCAGAAAGGGGATGACGAATATGTTTATTTTTAGGATTTGGTTAATCTCTTTTGTTCCTTTTCCTTAAAACACAAAAAGGGGGGGGGGGGGGGGGGCAGATAAAAAACATGAACCAAAAAAAACAAAAACAAAACAAAATGACTAAAACCAAAAGTGAAAAGTAATTTTAGTGTCTGTAACTCTTCAAAACATTTTCTGTGGTGTTTGTGTATAAGTCTAATTCATTTCTTGTTAACCATGTCCTTGTGCCTTTCACTGGCATTTGAATTAGTAATACAGTCATTTGTAGCTTAGAATAATAGCATTTGTTCTCTAAAGGAAATTGTTTGATTTATTTTTGATACTCTTTCAAAAGGAGTGAAGTGGAGTAATGGTGGTTTTTTTTGCCCTGATTTGGATGTGATCATACTAAGATAATGGAAATGGAAGAACCCTTAGGAAACCAATAATAACTAACCATTTTTTAAAGCTCACTTGATAATTTTTTAAAACTAGGATCCAGCCCCATGGGATCTGAACCTGGCGGTCAGAGGTACGTGTTGTAGACTATTTAACCACAAAGACCCCTGCTTCTAAATTAAGTCAAATTTGTATATTATTCATTGCTTTTTTCCTTCATACTTAAAAATATTAATTTTTTAGCACAAAACTAACATGGAAACTCACGAGGGCCTTTATAATATTAGATATATTTCTGTTAGTAATTACTTTCTGTAAGAAAACAGTTTAAAGTTCCTAGATTTGATTTTTCAGTACAATAAGTCAGTACACAAATAAATCAAAATATTGAATATTCTTACATTAGCCAAAAATAACTCCAGTTAGAAGTGTATATTCACTTGGCAAAAGACTGTGTAGAAATTCTAAAAGACTCAAAAAACAATTATATGCTCGGGAAACTAGAAAGTCAGGGATATATTTTCATGCTGTGAAAAATTAGTATCTTAAAGAATAGAAAAAAAATATCAACTTACATTCACAGCATTTTGATTAATTCGGAAAAATAGCATTAAAATGACATTATTTTATCATAGTTGTGATCTGATGTTCATTGATTCTGCAATAAATCAAAGTGGAGTTCATTACACCCTATTTGTTAGAAGCTGATGCGCTACATGATTATTTTACACCATATTTGTTGGATGATGCGCTACATGATTATGTTTTACCTTCCCATTGATCTAACTAATATCACATAGAGTTCGTACAAATGGTTTTTCACAAACTTTAGACCTCATCAAGTGAATTTTAATTGAAATGAATATTTGGTAGTTTAAATGTTGCGTCAATCAAATATATTGTTTCGAAGTAGAAATGGAATTCATATTGATTGTGTCTGTATTAAGTTGACATTCTGACTGAGGCTTGTTGTGGATTTACATTAATCTTTTCTGGTCTGTTAATTATGGCTGATACATTTCAAGAAAATCGGTTTAACACAGATAAATTGACTTTGAAATTTTTTATTTTCGGATTCAAAGTGATAAAATCACAACAATAATTAATTGACTATACAGTCAGAGAGTTTTGTACCATGCTGTTACATAAACTCTGTAATGATTTCTAGCTCACCTGAGCTAAGGGTCAGATTCTCTGTTGCGATGGTTAACTGTAAATTAAGTGTCACAAATTTCATGTATAAACTTTCAATTTTTTTTTTTTCAAAAACTAGTGTTTCAAATTTAATTATATTTATAAGAAATAATGTCCAGATGAACAGCTCTCATTTTTTCTCCTGTTGCATTTGTAAGCTTTTATTGATCTACCAGCTTTTCTGGTATGTCTTTTTTTCTTTTTTTTTTTTGGCTCAACTGTATAAAGAAATAGATCTGTGTAAAATGCTGAAAGTTCTAGGCTTTAAGGAACTCAAATGACTAGAATGCATATTTTACCTACTTGTTTAAGCATCTTGTTTTGTTTTCAACCAGACAAGCTCAGGACAAACCGCTTATGAAACAAACATCTTGGTTTTTTTTCTACCAGACAAGCTCAGGACAAACTGCCTATGAAGCATCTTGTTTTATAAAGAAGTATATTATATTCTGACATCTTAATAATAAAATATGATACATGGTGTGTGTGACTTGACGCTATATTAAGACATATCAATCAACTCATTCTCGCTAATCTCTTACATTAACCAATCTTTCCATCACTTAATTACAACCAACAAAAATATCCAAATATGCTTAGAGGTGAATACCCCACATGGGAAACGATGCAGCACTAATGAACATGTTCATAACAGATGGCTTGTATCTAAATGACTCCTAGAACCTGTCTAGACGATATTTTAACATTTTACGAGCAATACCAACATTGACGAAACAGAAGTCAGAAATTTTATTAACAATGACAAAGAAGTCATTCACTAGCCTCAATTATACTTATCATAAGTTTACTCTGCATAAAAAATCTGATTTAATATATTTTGTTCATTTAACTGGAAAATCTTATTTTTCTGATAAAAATTATATACAGTTTGAATTGCTTGATATACTGATCACTAACCTTTTATGCTCAATTTTTTTTTTATTGGATAATCAATAGAACTCTTGATTTTTAGCTAATCTTTCCAAAGTGAATTAGTACTTGAACCAGAGTACCTACTTCTGATGTTTAAAGTGGTTAGTTTTTATGAACTAGATTTGCAACAAGTTCTTTTAACTTTTCTTGTTAAAAATTTGGTAAGTTTTATCTTTAAATCATATGTAAAGCCTTTTGGTTTCTAAGGGGTTTCAATGGCTAAGTGGTCTAATGTGCATGCTTGTGGATCACAGTGCCTCTCACTGTGTAGGCTAAAATTCATCTTTGGGTAGATCCTAGTGTGAGGGAGTTTGTCAGTTAGCTTGCCAGAGGTAAGTGGTTTTTCTCAGGGCACTCCCATTTCCTTCACCATTTCAGAACTGATTGCCTTGTTGTAATTAAAAAAGAATCTTGACTTGGGCATAAAATATATCATACAACTTCACTCTTGTTAGCTTCTTAAAAGTAATAATTTTTTTAGTTGATTGTAATAATAATGTTTTACATATCAGTTTTTATTTTATTTTCTTGCACCCCAGATAGAAATTTCCATATAAAGAGCGGTGCAAGATATTTCAATCTTGCACCCCCCTGTACAAGATAGCTTACACGCTCTTTTTCCCGTGAAGATTTATCAATGAAATCAGAGGTGTATCGATACTTTGAGAAGCGTGTTAAACCAAAGAATCTGGCATACCTTCGCACAAACAAATAAATGCAACAGGTAATACTACAGTTTAAATTTAAAATGTAATTTTAAAAACTTTATTTTTCTAAATCAATAACAAGTTTATTTCACATTTCATTAATTTTTATATGACATAATTTTCATATGACGTAATGTTAATATGAATTATGACGTCATGCTTGTTCCTGTCTTTTGTATTCACATGTCACTTCCATCAAGTGTTGAATTTTGATTTTTAAAAGAACTTGTATTTTTTGTGGTGCAAGAAATAGAATCAATACTTATGGTGTCAGATAAGGAAATCTCAACCCTCATTCTAATATATCTGGTCCAGGACTCAGCAAGCCTCGTTCTGGACCAGATATAGTAGAACTCTGGTTGAGATTTCCCTAACTGGCACCACAAGTAGTGATAGATTCTTTTAATCTATAACAAGTCAACAAGTCAGATATTTCCTAGATGCTGGAAGAAACTTCAGAGACAGGTAAAATCTGGCCTTCAGCTATTGAACTTACAAATTTTTTCTGACTTTGTAATCTGAAGACGAGCACTTTAGACCACTTGGACACTGAGGCCTCATTAATATACCAAAGACAAAATTTATAGATTAACAGACCTGCCAACCCTTACGATTTTTCCGTAGTTCTTACTGAAAATTGCCAAAAAATTTTAATTCTTACGATTGTACAGATATGGCATTTAATAGTAAAGCATTTCAAAGACATTCTGAAGTGTAATAATCAAGCATCTGTGTGATTTTAAAGTTTCTCGCGGTAACTGTCACATCTCAAAAATGAGCAAACGCAAAGCAGATCTGGTGGATTATGGAGGGTCGGCTCCGAAAAAAAGGAATTGGTATAAATTGGTGCGATTGAGGTGATTTTGTAGCCTTAGCAGTCTAATTAAAATACGCCCATTTGATAAAACTGACTTTTGTAAAATCTTACTGAAAAATGTCCTTGATCTTACTGAATAGTTGCCCAGGGGGTTGGCAGGTCTGGATTAAGCACTTTGAAATATGGTTATAAAAGCAATTGCTATGGGTAAAATATTTGCTGATACAATAAATTTGTTAACTGTGTTTTCTGTCACAGTGGATAAGTAACAGCTTAGGTTCAGCACTTACAGTACTTTCATTTTATTTTTTCCTGGTGCTTCAATAATTTATGGTAAGTACTTAGCACAAGTTCAAACATTGGTCTGCACTGCTTACACAAAATAACAATCATACATAGTGATTTAAATAATTATTGTGCCAATGAATGTGGTATGCAATCCTACAACTGCACTATCATATAAGGATTGCTGAAATAAGAAATCCAAATGTCAAGATGTAGGATGTATTAAATTACACTTTATTAACCAACTTTCCTCTAGAATGGATTAAATTAGAACTATTAATGGTGAAGGATCACATGACATTGTGGGCAACTTTGACCATTTATGAACATCAACTGAGTCGATAAAATGATTGTAAGAGGTTTGGGTCAAACATTTTGATGCCCATGTTTTTATTCTTTCTGCCTTCTATAGTCAAGTTAAAGAAAATAAATGAAAGTGAATTGTTGGTGTCTTGTTAAAGAGTGCCTTGGGTACACATTTTGATGTTCATATGTTTAATCTACTGATCTGACCTCCAAAATAAAAATAATAATAACTGTTAAGTGGTTCATTGATAGAGCATCTTCCTTGAGATCTGGATTTTGTAGGTTCCAACCCCAGCCAGGTCATCACAAGACTTTTCAGTTTTAGAAATTGCTTTCTCACATGGCACTTGGCATTCGGAGGACAGACTATATACTGATTGATCCAGTCCTAATGAATCAATCTGGATGCATTTATTATAGCTTGAAAAGCAATTTTCTTGTTAGTACAGTTATTTGTTTCTTAGAAAGTAAATGGAATTACAAAATCCAATTTTTTTTTAAATGACCAATTTTTTAAAATTCATTTACACTAAATTCTTCATTTATTGCTGTAATAATTTCTGTTTCTTGTTTTTGGTATGTGTTTTACAATGAATAGAAAGATCATACATTAATGGGTTTTTAAACAAGTTTCATTTGTTATGGAAAACTTAAAGCACATTGGTACAGCATAAAAAATGAGAGAATTTGAATGAAGTTGGGTATGATTGCTTAATGTTGTTTTAAGCCCATATCAAAACTCTTTTACCAATATCAAAGTGGTGAGTTCTGGAATGGTAGAGAAAATTCGATGGCTGGAGAAAACCACTAATCTTCAGCAAGTGAACTAACAAATTTTCTTTACTTGGATCTGCTCAAATAGAATTTAAACCTAGGTAGTGAGAGTCTCTGTGATCCCATAGTGTGTGTGCTTTTAACCACTTTGACGGATGTGTGCTTTAAACCACTCTGACTGATGTGTGTGTTCAACCACTCTGACTGATGTGTGCATTCAACCACTCTGACTTATGTGTGCTTTCAACCACTCTGACTGATGTGTGCTTTAAACCACTCTGACTGATGTGTACTTTCAACCACTCTGACTGATGTGTGCATTCAACCACTCTGACTTATGTGTGTTTTCAACCACTCTGACTGATGTGTGCTTTAAACCACTCTGATGGATGTGTGCATTCGACCACTCTGACTGATGTGTGTTTTCAACCACTCTGACTGATGTGTGCTTTCAACCACTCTGACTGATGTGTGCTTTAAACCACTCTGACTGATGTGTACTTTCAACCACTCTGACTGATGTGTGCATTCAACCACTCTGACTTATGTGTGTTTTCAACCACTCTGACTGATGTGTGCTTTAAACCACTCTGATGGATGTGTGCATTCGACCACTCTGACTGATGTGTGTTTTCAACCACTCTGACTGATGTGTGCTTTAAACCACTCTGATGGATGTGTGCGTTCGACCACTCTGACTGATGTGTGTTTTCAACCACTCTGACTGATGTGTGCCTTTAACCACTCTGACTTATGTGTGCTTTCAACCACTCTGACTGATGTGTGCTTTAAACCACTCTGACTGATGTGTGTGTTCAACCACTCTGACTAATGTGTGCTTTCAACCACTCTGACTTATGTGTACTTTCAACCACTCTGACTGATGTATGTGTTCAACCACTCTGACTGATGTGTGCTTTCAACCACTCTGACTGATGTGTACTTTCAACCACTCTGACTGATGTGTGCTTTCAACCAACCACTCTGACTGATGTGTACTTTCAACCACTCTGACTGATGTGTGCTTTCAACCAACCACTCTGACTGATATGTGCTTTCAACCACTCTGACTGATGTGTGCTTTCAACCACTCTGACTGATGTGTGCTTTCAACCACTCTGACTGATGTGTGCTTTCAACCAATCAGCCAACAAGTCCTCTAACTGAATCACAAAAAAAAAATCATCTTTAATTCGTGTTAGTTCTTCATAAAGATTGATTGATTGATTGATTGATTGATTGATTGATTTATTTATTTATTTATTTATTTATTTATTTATTTATTTATTTATTTATTATTATTATTTATTATTATTTATTTGTTTGTTTGTTTTGTTTATTCATGTTATTTATTTATTTACATTTTTTTATTTTACTTATTCATTCATTTTATTTATTTATTTTTTATTTATATATTTTTTTTTAAAGTTATTTATATTTAAAAAAAATATGATTAACCATTACCATTGTTTAAGACATTTACTCTCAGCACCAACTAGGTATAGCTCTGTTAACACTTCTTCAACAATAAAGATTATGTAATATTGTTCCCCAGAATTTGTGATAAAATTCACAGTATTGTTCTACAATGAATTCTTCATGTGTCATCTAATAATCACAATAATTTGCTGAAACAATTTTAAAATGGCCCCATTCTGGGATAATGATTAAGAGTTATTTGTTATCTGGCAAAAACTATTAGTATCAATTATCAAGTTCAATTTACTCATGGCTTTAAAGAAACCAGTGTTTTAAGTTTCACATCTTTTACAGTAATTTAATAATAAAATTATTGTGAATTAACCCAGATATTTGAGAGAAGACTCACTCACATGATATTACAAGTTGTCCATGATATTCTTTTTTTCAAATATCTTGAATCAATTTGAAATAATTTATAATTAAATTATTGTAAATGTTGTGAAACTTAAAACCATGCTAAGGTTTCTGAACTTCTCTTTAGTAATTGAATAAAACTATTCTGTTGTTTGTGAATATAAGTGTAGTTATTTAACAATTGAACTGTTTTAAAATGATATTCATTGTCAATATGAATGCAAAAACTTTTCAAGCAAATTGAATAACGCACTTTAGTTTGCCTTGCAAAGTTTTGTTTGTGTATTACATTTTATATGTATTCATACACTGAGGAATTAATTTCCGAGATGTGCACATCTGGCACATCAAAATTTAACTGGTATATGTATTATATATTCACATGGTTTTTGTGATATATAGTCTAAATGAAAGCAAAAGCTCTCAAGCTTGGAGATATGGGAATTTCATACAGAAAATGAAAATGTTATATTGTATGATATTACACGGTATTCAAACAGAGTACCCTTTCTTTAATGAGGGCCTCAGGGGCCAAGTGGTTTAAAGTGCATGCAGACTCACATATCAGAGTGTTTCAAACTGACTTAGGTTCTAATCCCACTCTGGCAGATCCTACAGGTGAGGAAGTATTTACGTTTGCTTGCTAAAAGGGTTTGAGTACTATAGTTACCTTTGCCATTAAAACCAAATAATGACTGCCTCAGTATGAAAGAAAGCTTTGTAAAACCACATTATGATACAGCAATATATGTTTCACATAGAAATAAAACGATGAATTCAGAGGTCATAGTAAGTATGCAGTATATATCGATATTTGCATGCAAACTTTGTTCAGGTCCAAGGTCTTCTAAATCCATTTTTCATATTGCGCACTTTGTCACATGACACTGTCGTCTGAATCATGGTTGTAGAAGACATTTTTTCAAAAAATGATATTGCACTAGTTCTTACATCAGTATATATAAACTAGTGCAATATTTGTGTATTTTAAGACAAAAAAGTGTTTTTAGATGAAATACAAGTGGGCAGCAAATAAAATATATTTTGCTTAATAATAAAAGTTTATTGAACTGAAATTGTGAAATATTGTCCCTTGTTAACTTGAAATTTACACTCATTGGCTCGTGCAAATGTCAAGTCAACTTCGGACAATATTTCGCAATATCAGCTCAATAACCCTATATTACTCTTCCACACAGGATAATTTAAGTTGCAGCCCTTTCAAGACATTTTTAAAAATAAATTTCTCTAAAGTAGTCAGAAACTAAGGATTGACGTGAAGTCCTTAATCAATATCTCTTACTTATTTTATAGTCGGTCTTGAATGCTGAAAAAAAACTGTAAAACTACTGAGCCCTTGAGTTTGAAATGAAATATTTATTAATATTAATAATATGTAAAATCATAATCATTTCAGTCAAAACATAACCCAATATTACCACATATCAAACAAGCTGATATTTAGATTTTTTAACCTTTTTTTTTTTTTTACAATGAAGCTTGTCAAATAACCTTTAAACTAAATATTTGGTCCAGACAAGACAATTTTTTCCATTTTAGCACAGGTTAATCAAACAACAAATTTAATTCTTTGCCCTTAAGTAATTAATTAAGTATAGACAGATTTTGGGGTTTATTCACGGTTTACTTTGACAGGTTCCACTGTGCTAGGGTTTGGTGATTTGATTAGTTTGTATGATATTACACAGTATTATGACAAGGATATCTCCTAACTTATCTGTAAATATTAAGGTGAACAATTCAACCCATACTCGCTTAATAAATGATCACTTATTTAATTCACTTGCCATATGAAAAGCCAGTATGATTGATTAACTTGGAGAATTGCCATGACGATCTATTCATACAATGTTGAAGGACACGGAAACACTTCATTACTTCATTCAAGTATTGCTCCTGATATCATCCTTTTTATTAACATCTTCAAAATGGTTGGGATAAGGTTAATTTTATGGTTGTTTACTGTTTTTTTATACACCAGTATATATACAGACATATATTGTTATGTCTGTCTGACCATTTTATGTATGTACTTTGCTTAATTTACACTTCTCAGTGCTCGAATGGCATAATGGAATTTTTTTATACTTTCTATGAAAATTCTGTATATTCAGAAGGCATGCAGAATGCAATGCTTGGTCAGTAGAGGTTAAGGTCACAGGTCAAGGTCATCTACTTCATAATTTTTAACATATAGAAGTATTTGAGTCATCTTCATCTTGAATGTTTTTCAATTTTAACTATTCAGAAAGCATTGTATGCAGTTCTAGGTCAAAGGTCAAGGTAATATTTCTCCTCACAGCTCTAGAATTGTATAAGGGAATTAATTTATAGAATTTGCCATGAATGTTTGTCATATTGTGTTTCACAAAAAACACCATAATGAAACTGCTGCTTGCATGCACATAACATTGATGTAATATATAATGAACCTGGTGCTTCTTTATTCAGATCATGACAAACTGTTGATTTCAATGTTTATGTGGTCATGCCCCTAATGAAAGGCATAAATGGTAATGGAATGCCAATAACTAGAACAGCACAGGAGCAACTGAAATATCAAATTTCTATCATCATTTTAGCATGCATGTAAAGCAGACTTTTCTTCAACAGCAGGTTGATTACTTTACACATCAAAATGTTCATTGTATAGCATCAAAATTGCTAAATATCAAATTTCTGTCATCATTTTAGCATGCATGTTAGAGCAGACTTTCTTCAACAGCAGGTTGATTACTTACACATCAAAATTTTCATTGTATAGCATCAAAATTGCTTAATATCAAATTTCTGTCATCATTTTAGCATGCATGTAGAGCAGACTTTCTTCAACAGCAGGTTGATTACTTACACATTAAATGTTCATTGTATAGCATCGAAATTGCTAACAATCATTGTACATGGTGCATTTCAATATGTTTGTGTGTTGTATGGTATGTAAGTATCTCGTATTTAAAGACCATAAAAGATTCAAAGAGTATTGAAATAATAAAAAGAAAATGTCAAATGTTAGGTTTGAATTAGGCCTCAAAAGAACAATTAGATTGTTATTTCAAGTTGAGTGAATATCTTTTCAATTTGCAGAATAATAGTCTGTTTTTTTAATAATAATTTAGTATGATATTCAGATCAGTAATGAAAACACTTGGAATGTGAATATGATAGAAATCTTTATTTAATAAATTATGAACTCCAATGCTGGTTTACTACCAATTGATAAAATATTCCTAGCACCAACAGCATGATTTTAAAAAAAAGTTTACCTAACTTGCTCAAAACACAGGTATTTAAACTGAAGAGACCCTCTTTTTCTTAATGCCACTAAGCCTTCTTTTGTTTACCTAACCCAGTTTCACAATCATTCACTCATTTGAGTCTATACTCAACTCAAATTTGGGAATATTTCATTGTCAATTTTTAAGACATTACACAGTTAAAATTGAATATCTAATGTTATAATTTAAATTGTTTAGGTGTATATAAGGTTTGTTAAACAAAAGAAAGCATTGTCTTAAAATTTTGAAATAATGTATTAATGAGAGAAAAATTGAAATATTTCAGTTGAGTATTCAATAAATTGAGTAAAATGATTGTGATACTGGAGCCTGTGTTTAAAAACCAAAAAAAAAAACCAAAAAATTATATTTACGGGTTGTGTCCCATGATATATAAAATAATGTTACTTTGGAGACCAGGCCAGGCCCCAGTTTCACAATTCAGCTGAGTATACACTCAACTCAAATATTCCAATTTTTCTCTCATCAATATTTTTAAGATATTAAGTTTTATGAGATAATGTTTCATTTTGTTCAACAAACCTACACTAAACAATATAAATATTACATAAGATAATCAATTTTAACTGTAATATCTTGGAAATTTGCATTAAATATCTCCCAGTTGGAATTGAGTGTACACTCATTTGAGTGAATGATTGTGAAACTTGGGCTAGGTATTTTGTAAGGGGTTCTGAAAAGTTTTAATTGAAACAGAACTTTTTCTCTAAAATGTAAACCAAATAGCTTACCATCTGTGGTTTGATTAATGCTGTTTATTAAAATCCTTAAAGAAATATTTTAAAATAAGTTCTATAATGTATGACATGTTTTGCTTAATAATTGTAAAAATAGACATTATTGTTAAAGTGCTTTAGTCACTTATGATTAGACCAATCTGATTACATTTATTCTGGAAATAGCTTTCTTTGTTAAGTGTCTGCATTCTTTAGCCACTGACACTTATGGTTTAAACTTCCAGTTCCAAAAATAGACATTTTGTTCCATGTTTTCTGTACTTTAGTGTCTGCCTAGGACAGAAATTAAACTAGTGATGTTAATTATTATTGTTAGGCTGTAAGTGTCCTTTCTAAGTGGTTTTGTAAGTGCTGTTTCTCTCTATGCTAATGTACTTATACAGAAACCTGTATTATCTGTTAAAACCAATCAATTTCAGGTTTTTGACAGTTCAGATTTCATTAGCTGGTTGGAATCAAAAGTGAACTTTGTGTACTTTCTATTGTTTATGCTATTTTTTATGTTATATAAGTTTATTTAGAATGTTTCACATTTTTCATGGATAGTCTCATTTATTTTCTTTTGACAAATGTAAAACTGAACAGTCTTACAGCCTTATAAGTTGTCAGGTGTCCTTACTTATTTGATGGGTTTTGGTTGGGCATTGTGCACATAATTTTCAGCTGAGACTTGTAGTATTATGTGAGGTTATAGTTTTCAGGTGAGCCTTACTATTTTTAGGTGAAATAATTGTTTTTCAGTTGAGCCATACAGTTTTCAGAGTAGACTGTAGTCTATTTTTTTGTAGGGCCAAACTTTTGTGATGAATTATTTTTTCTGCTTGTTATGGATAATTTTTTTTGTGGGATTCAAGGTTTCTGGTAAGTCTTACATTTTTCTGTCAAATCTTATAGTATTCGGTAAGACAAATTGTCTTTAGGAAAGTTTTGTGATTTTAAAGTGAGCGTTGAGAATTTAAATTGAGACAGGTGAACCTTGTGTTTTTCAGGTTATATTGGTTTTCAGGTAAGACTACTGCAAATTTTAGGTGAGATTTTTAGTTTTTAGACAAGCATTGTGGTTTTCAGGTGAGCCTTACACAGGGGTTCCAAATTATATTTCATAATGATAAGTCCAAGACTTTATGCTTTTAATTTTGGTAGGTCCTAAATTAAGATTTGGAGGTCCAAATATCAACCCATGTATGCCAAAATCAAATAAACTCCTGTCGATGAACTTTGTTTAGTTTCTTGATCAAACAAATATATCATGTACAACTTACAAACACTCAAGAAATACTGCACATTATATTTTCATTTCTGAATTGATCAGGACTACAAAAACTTTAACAAATTGCAATAAATTACGTGATTTTGAGACTGTTTTAATACACAAAAGAATAGTATTCTTAAATTTGTTTTAATACACAAAATAAGTGTATTCTAAAAATTTTATTGACAAAAAAAACAACAGGTCCATTAGAGTTTTACAGTAAAAGTTCCAAGGGTGCCAAAGTAAAATCAAAAGGTCCGGGACCTCAGACCTGGGGAATTTTGAACCCCTGGCCTTACAAATTTCAGGTAAAACTCAGGGTATTCAGGTGACCTAGGCAGCATCAGTCAAAATTTGCAATTTTTAATCGAGACCTGTAATATCAATATCTTTTGTAAATCGTTCAAAATAAGCAACCACATAATTGATCTGTGTACATCTTAAGAGATACACAGGTAAATCTGATTTATTCAAATCAAGTTAAAATTTCTTAATCCTGAGACGTTCCAGACAACTTCAGCAATAATATTATATCAATAGCAAATATAAATTCACTCAATCCAATAATTCTTCTTTGATATCTAAGTAAAGATATTTTTACTACTTTATTCATCCATTTAACCTTTTAAATTTTTTTTCATATGTCCTAGACATAGTTATACAATCAACTATTCATTTTTTAAGATGGAGTCTTTTTTTGTAATCCTTTTCATTACTGCATTAGTAAGCATTATATCATTTTTATAGAATTTCTTGGAGACTCTTAAATCTATTCAGTCCAATAATTCTGTTTGATCCTTGCATTAAAAATTCATTTATACATGCCAGGTTAGCTAAATCTAAAGTCTAAGATCTAAATTGTCAATAATTTACTAACCCTGTACATATTTTAAGAGTGTGGTGGAGTTATGGTGTTTGATGCACTAGGCAAGATTCTTTAACTTATAACAAGACAGTTGGTTCTTGGATGGTGGAGGAATTCAAGCACTTAGAGATAGTTTGAGGAAATAAAGCTCATGGAGAAAACCACCAACCATTGGAACATGAACTAACAAACTTTCTCACATGATATGCTGAGCGGGATTGGAACCTAAGCAAGGAGAGGCACTGTAATCTAACACAAACTTTAGACCACTAAGCCACTGAGGCTCCTGCTTGTTTTCAGATACTATCAAATGACCTTTGTTGACCTCAACTGAGAAGCTTAATTTTGGCCAATAGCATAAATGTCCCTTCAATATTAAACACTTCCTATGCAGTCAAGATTGTATTCATTACATCATATTTTAGATGATGGCACAATGTCCCTTCAACATTAAACATTCCCTATGCAATCAAGGTTGTATTCTTAGCATAATATTTAAGATAATGGCACAATGTCCCTTCAACATTAAACACTTCCTATGCAGTCAAGGTTGTATTCATAGCATCATATTTAAGATGATGGCACAATGTCCCTTTAACATTAACACTTCCTATGCAGTCAAGGTCATATTCATAGCATCATATTTTAGATGATGGCACAATGTCCCTTCAACATTAAATACTCCATATGCAGTCAAGGTTGTATTTCTAGCATCATATTTGAGATGATGGCACAGATGTCCCTTCAACATTAAACACTCCCTATGCAGTCAAGGTCATATTCATAGCATCATATTTAAGATAATGGCACAAATGTCCCTTTAACATGAAACACTTCCTGTGCAGTCAAGGTTGTATTTCTAGCATCATATTTTAGATGATGGCACAATGTCCCTTCAACATTAAACACTCCCTATGCAGTCAAGGTTGTATTTCTAGCATCATATTTTAGATGATGGCACAATGTCCCTTCAACATTAACACTTCCTATGCAGTCAAGGTCATATTCATAGCATCATATTTGAGATGATGGCACAATGTCCCTTCAACATTAAACATTCCCTATGCAGTCAAGGTTGTATTTCTAGCATCATATTTTAGATGATGGCACAATGTCCCTTCAACATTAACACTTCCTATGCAGTCATGGTCATATTCATAGCATCATATTTTAGATGATGGCACAATGTCCCTTCAACATTAAACATTCCCTATGCAGTCAAGGTTGTATTCTTAGCATCATATTTAAGATAATGGCACAATTTCCCTTCAACATTAAACACTTCCTATGCAGTCAAGGTTGTATTCATAGCATCATATTTAAGATGATGGCACAATGTCCCTTTAACATTAACACTTCCTATGCAGTCAAGGTCATATTCATAGCATCATATTTTAGATGATGGCACAATGTCCCTTCAACATTAAACACTCCCTATGCAGTCAAGGTTGTATTTCTAGCATCATATTTAAGATGATGGCACAATGTCCCTTTAACATTAACACTTCCTATGCAGTCAAGGTTGTATTTCTAGCATCATATTTGAGATGATGGCACAGATGTCTGTTTAACATTAAACATTTTCTATGCAGCTAATATTGTATTCTCAGTATAATATTTGAGATGATATAGTATCACCTTTTGATCTCTGTGTTAATATGATATTTTATTTGCATTATTTTTCATTTATACCCAGAATGTCAGCCTGTGAAGTCTGAGATCTAAAATATCAATAATGTGGTAAATTTTAATGATTAACTGTGCACTTCTTTAATATAGACTGTTAATCTGATCACATTTCTTAAGATGAATAATCTATTAAAAACATCCTGGTTTAATTAAAAGACTTAGTATTGTTGTTCAGAAATTGATAATTTGGAATCTATGTATAAACCAAATATCAAAATGCCAATGATACTTTCTCTGGTGTAAGATTATCAAGTTTTGCAATATTTATAGTGCTATTACCAGTGTCAACTGGATATCTGTATGCTAACATATTTTAACTGCATTATTCATCTATTTGTATATGATATATCTGACTTTTGAAGTCTGAGTCCTTTTTAATATTCTGAATGAATATTTATCAGTACTTCTGTACTTTGTCGAAGATGATCAATCTTTTTGCAAATGTGAAAGGAAAATCAAATAAATTGGTCAAAAGATGTTATTTTGAAATTGATCTTGTGTCCCTGAATATTGATAACATTATCTTAGTATTGTGTTAATTAGGGTCTGTCTGGGTGTTTGTTGATTTATCTGTCCACAAAAGCCACACAGTCTTAAGAACTTGTGAGCTTTTGAATTGGACAGATTTACATCTCAAGTTTGATTTTACATCAATCATTTGATATTTGACAGAGTTAATGCCCTTTAACCAAGACTTTTTGATTTTGTTTTTCGAGTATCAGAAAATACAAAGATATATTTGCATGATAACTTTATTACATATGGTAATGGTCATCTTACAATAAATACCGTAAATTTGATATATAAGATCAACCACAGGGTAGGATTAAATAGAAGGGTTTTAGGTTGAAGCTCGACAGAAAGAGACATTAATACCCTGGTCTTGATATAGGGGTGGTCACTATAGCAGGTTTTACTGTGATAAGTTTTAACAATTGAGGAATATATTTGGGAATAATGAAGAATCAAAAATGAAAACAAATATAGTTATGAAATAATTGTGTACCAGTAATTAGACTTCCTGTTATGTTCATTAATTTCAGTAATGAATAACCATGGTAAAATGAGTAAAGAAACAGTGTTTTATGGCCTTTTATTAAAAGTATATGACCTACAAAGAGAGGATTTGGTCTAGGGTTGATGAGGAAACTGAAATTCCAGGAAAAAAAAGGTCGACCTTTAGCCAACAATCTGATAGACTTTCTCAAACTAGGTTTTGCCTTTTTCTGTTTCAAAGCTTAGAGCTAGAGAAGCACAGTGTAATCTTTGAGTTAACACTTTAGACAATTTGCTAGACCAATTTACCACCCGGTTCTGGAATTGATAAACATGTTTTAGTTATTAAATATGGTGTTACACTGGTAATAGTTTGATATAGTACATAGATTATCTTTAATAACATAATACTCTTGCAGACAAAGAACAGACTACCTATGAAGATCAGTGGAGACTTCTAACACATTTAATATTTTTTTACCTCCATCGTTTTTTTAAAACATTTGTAACTCGATATAAATAAGTGTTTAATTTGTATGGTGATAATGGTTTTCACACCACACTTACACATATACTTGTTGTAGTATACTGTTTCATAACTATTAATCATTGTGGAGACACATTTAAATTTGGAGACTAATAAGCATTCTTAAAACATTGACAGAAGGCATGTTACCTTTTAGGTTAATAGTATTCATACATGTATAGTTCTTCCACGAGTAAAAAAAATTAACAGGTGATGATATAAACAATTTCATAAACAGTACATGATATTAAGTCTAGAGCAGCATCTGGAGCAGGAAGTTGTTGGTTTAAATCCCAGCCAGATCATACATAAGATTTAAAAAATATGATTTGATTTGATTTAGTAGGGTTTTATGCCCCAGGTAGGAATATTTCACTTATTTCCAGATGTCTGCAGCTATAGGTTAAGTGGCAAAAATTTTGACCTTTGCAGGATGCTTAGGACAATGTGCAGGGAGGTTTCTTTAACATGCCACACCTGCCATGACATGGGGTATCAGTTTTTAAGGTCTCATCTAAAGGACCCTGTGACTTTCATTTCTAAATGCCAAGTGCTTAGCGTAAAAACAGTCACTTCCATTTCAAGTCTTGGTCAGACCTGGCCAGGGTTCAAATCCTGACTTTAAACAACATTATAATCAATGAATCTGGAGTAACGGGTACTAAAAATGATGTGTTAATTGTAATTGCATATTTGACACTGCAATAAAAGTTAAAAAAAAATAAAATACTTGTGATATTTAGAAGTATTATGAAAAACATTTTTGTGTTAAAGACTTTTAAATTGTCAACTTTTAAAATGCTTACAGAAATGCAGCATGAAAAATATCACATATAAAATTGGTTTGTGAAATTGTTGCTGGCTTTGCACTTAACCATCATTTAAAAACCTGTGTTACAACTTATACTTAATGGTCAATATAAAGTCTTACCGCAGATGTAGTCATTTATATAATGGCAATTCTTATTACAATACAATTATAGTTAATGCCAAACTATCAAATCTGTTTTATATGATGGACTTGCATGCTGTAAATCTCTTTTAATTTAAAAACATTTATTTTTGGTGAATCAGATAAAAAAACTATTTCCTGACACGAAACTTGTGTGATTTAATGTCGACCAATCCATGGTATAGTGACTAGTTATGAATTATCCTATAAAATTTTTATCTTAACACACTTAATGTTCATGCAAAAAATACATTTAAGGATACTTTGCAAATATGGCAAAAATTAAAGGAAAACATTTCCATGAACAAATAGATATGATATTAACTCTTGATTTAATGTCGACCAATCCATGATACAATGATTGGCTATGAAATATCCTGTAAAATTGATATTTTAGCACACTTAATATTCGTGCAAAAAATACATATACACTTTGCAAATATAGCAAAAATGAAGAACATTTCTATGAACAAGTAGATATGATGTTAATTTACTAATCTAAATGGGTATTACACTAAAACCATGTTTAAGGGGACCAGGGAGGTTGGAGATGTCAACAGGGGCTGCAACCCACACATTGCCCAGTGCCTCCATGGCCCTGGTGATTTCACCTCATCGGCACATTTTAACATATTTAAAAATGTAGTATAAACTGTTAATCTTTTAGTTCCCTAGATTACACAAAGTCATTATTTGGTTTAATCTATTTTCTTAAAAAATTTGGGGCCTCTCTGGCCTTAGTGGTCTAAAGCGCACGCTTACGGATCACAGTGCCTCTTACTGCCTGGTTTCCAATCCCAATTGGGACAGATCCTAGTGTGAGAAAGTTTGTCAGTTCATTTGCTGGAGGTTTGTGGTTTTCTGTGGACACTCTGGTTTTCTCCACCATTTCATAACAACCACCTCAAAATAAGTGAAAGAATCTGAACTGCTGGTAAAACTCCATTACTCAACTCAACTGATAAAAGATTTTTTATATATTTAAATTAGGTATTGGATAACCTTTAAACACTCAGATATTTCAGAGTCAAAATTAAAATCAGTTGCATATCAAGTTGTTGGTGTTTCAATTCATTTGATTTTAATTTAATTTTCTTGTAAAAAGTTTATACTGTTAATTTGTTTTTGTTTTCTACAGCTTGGATATGGTTCCAGTTCACCAGCATTGTCTAATCGGGAGAGATTTCCAACATTCTTCAGAACACATCCATCAGCAACACTACATAATCCAACTAGGATTAAACTCTTTCAAAAATTTGGCTGGAAAAAGATATCAACAATACAGGAAACACAAGAAGTTTTTACATCTGTGAGTAGAGGTTATGTTGATTTTAGTCTCAATTTTATCTTCATGTGTGGTAGGTGAAACATAAGCAAGACAAGAGGTGCTTACTCCTCGGTAGCACTCAGCCTCAGTACCCTGGTTGAAATTCACATATTGAACTTAAATTGTTAGTTTTCATAGTTTTTACTTTACTTTTTGGATTGTGATATGAATATTGACCAATATGTTTTTTGTATTTGGTTTTATGTTTTATAAAAATTGCAAAAAAGCAAAACAAAACAAAAAAACAAAACAAAAAAAAACAAAAAAAAAAAAACAAACAAACAAAAAAAAAAAAACTAAATTTAAATTGACAACCATCAAGCGCTTAAAAGCTTTCATTTATATTTTGAAAAATTGTACTAGTAAGTTAAATTTTACCAAAATAAATTGATTGCTTGAATTGAAAGTTGTAAACTCTGTATTTTAACAAATTTGCAAGTCAATGAAAACACTTCAGGTGTATAGAGTTCTGTAATTAAACTCCATTTTAAAAAAAGTTTTTATCTGGGTTAGTTTTTGATAAATTACAATCCCCCCCCCCCCTTTCTTTTTTTTTATTCTTCCTATTTCCTTTTGTTGTTTTTGTTTGTTTGTTTGTTTTTTGTTTTTTTTTTTTTTTTTTGTTTTGTTTTGTTTTGTTTTGTGATTTATTTTAGTGAGAATTATTCATGCAAAATAAACCATCTTACAGTGATAAGATTATTCAAACTCCATTGTTTATTGAACATGAATTGATTATGGAAAACGAAGGAAAATGTAGGATCAAGTTTTCAAAATAAGAGGATATTATGTTATATCAAATGTCTAGACATTTGTTTTCCAAGTTTTCTTTTAATTGCAAAGGAGCACAAACAATTCATAAATTAGCTTTGCACTAGTTTGATTTTTACTTTTTACCCTTTTCTGTAAATAAACAAATGCATTTCCTTGTTACTGTATGCTTTTTGAGGTTATACATTGCAGTTATTTCTCATAAATGTTGAGGTGCTTGATTTATTGTGATTTTTTAATTTACCAGGCATTAAGTGTAAAAATATCCTTTTTCCCCTTCCCATGCTCTTCCCAGAAAAAACAAACCCAAGAATAAAATGGTTTATAAATTACGTTTGTACATTAGTGTCAGTATACTAACTCTTTTGGTGGACAAATTATGATATTTCGATTTAATGTACATGTATTACATTGTCACATTTTGCTTTTTTTTTTTTTTTTAAATTTCTTTTCTTATTCCTGTTAAGGTACTTAAGTCATAAAGTAAATCGAGAAAAAATTATTAGATAATAAAACACCAACCCACCCCCAACCTAAAAACTTACCTCATAAAACCCCTCCCCACTTTAATCTGCTTTACAGCATTTATTTAAAGTAAATTTTCAGTGGTTATGGGTTTAAAAATAAGGTTTTTTTTCCAAAATAAGAAATTAGAAATTACATTTAATCTTTTACTAAAATTTAGATTACCCGTAGTCCATTAGCCTAATAATATTTGTGTCATTTTTCAGTTGGAACTATAATATTTTGTGATTTTTCTTGTAAATCCTGATAGAAAATATTGAGATTATAATTATTGCCAGCACAATAGCTCAGAGTTGAATGACATTATTAGATGATAATGCAAGAATATTCTCATTCTCTAAGCTAGTGAGGTTTATTTGTATGGCTTAGGAATTTTGTAAGGTTTGACAAACCATACCAATTTTAGTCTATTATTTCTTACGTGTTTTATTGCCTTTTATAAAGTGGTAAATAAAGATTTCTTCAAAAACCACTCAAGTGCAATTGTATGTAATACTGAAGCATAATAAACATTCACAATTTTACCAGTTTAAAATATGCTTCAGATAACACAATACAACACAATACATTGAAAATGCTCCTCTGCAAATTTGTCTCATCAACATTCAGGTACCTCAGTCTTTTTTGTATTCAAGACTGATAACTCATGAAGGCATATGAGGGGTTGTATTTGATGTTTTCAATAAGTTACAGGATAATTTTGCCCTCTCTGATCACATGATGAAATAATCCAATCAAATTACAGATTGTATAGATTTTCTTCTTATGAGGTTTTATTAAAAAAACTGTATATAGCAATTTAAAATCCAAGATCAAATAAAAATAGCAAATACCACAAATACAATTTTAAGTTAAAGTAACGACTTACATAAAAATAATAAACAAATTTGGTTTTAAAATTTTCTTTGGTTTGTTTTAAATGATTTTTATTTTTTAATTATCTTGATTGAAAGTTGAATTCTGCAAAAAAAGAAAAACAATTTTCCTGTGAAATAACTCATTCTGTTTTAACTATTGATCATGTTTTTAAAGTCTCCGGTGTTTATAGAGCTAATTAAGTTACAAGTCCTTTGAGCTTTATTTTTAACTTTTAAGATAAAATATATTTTCACAATTTTGTGTCAAACATCTTTATTACATAAATTAAAGAAAATAACAAGCAAAGGTTATCAGGGGACAATTTTTTTCCTAAAAGATTTGAAAAGGTAATTCTCAATATCTTTTTAATGTAAAGAAGAAATCAATTACTGGTATTAAAATCTGTTACGTAATGAATTCTGAAAATTATCTAGATGACACAGTATTGTTGAAAATTTTTCTAAAGTATTTAAGAGGAATTGAAGAGTAATTCTCTATATATTTCTAATGTTATCGGTAATAAAAAATTCATTAGAGTCTGTTACATAATTGATATTAAGAATTATATATCAAGAAAATACAATATTGTTAAAATTTTTCTAAAGACATTTTTGAGGACTTGAAGAGTATTCTCTATATTTTTCTAATATTAAAAAGAAATCAATTATTTAAAAAATCTGTTACAGAATGGATACTAAGAATACCGGTAATATATTAAGAAAATAAAATATGTTGAAATTTTTTTCTAAAGACATTTTAGAGGATGCAAGCAAGCTGTAATTCTTTTTATATTCGATATAAGTCTGCTTCCTGAAAATATACCATTGATTCTTACTGTAATATTGTTCACTTATTAAGAGGTAAAGGACAGGGTTTTTATCTACAGAAGCTTTGAATTATAAGTCTACACAAACAAATAATTGATGGTCTTCTTTATCTCTGCTTTCTGATTAGGAAAATTATATCTCTGATCTGTGATGGATTTTGAATTATTATCTAAGAAATAACATCAATACACAGGATCTCTGGGGACAATTGTTTTTTTCTGAATCACAAACAAACAGTAATTCTTTTAATTATACCTTACATAAATTTCACTTCATTAAACAAAAAAGGTGTCTTATTAGCTGGTGTTTTGTCTAGAAATATGGTAAGTGGGGCCATCTTGACCCAGGCCTTAAAAAAAATTTCATTGTCTGAACAGCAAGTGTTCTGTCTAGAAATGTGGTAAGTGGGACCATCTTGCACAGCCATCTAAAAAAGGGGCACAAAATTATAACAAATTGTTCTAGTTTATTTAAACAAATGCACTAGTGTTGCAGTTCGTAATTAATACATCTTGTATTAACTCTTTATTTATGCAAATGATACATGCCATATATCCTATGTCAGTATAAGAACTGTTACAATTATCAGTCAAGTTAAAGAATGGGAAACAAAACTTCATTTCTTATACTTAATTGATGCTTAAAAGATTGGTCCAAGTTTGCCAAAAAACAGAATTTTTCTTTTCAGGAAAAACAGGGCAAAGACCAAAATGTTGGATTTATTAGCTTGTCAACATTGCTATATAACATTGCAACAGAAAAATTACATTCTTTTACCCTCAAAATCTCTGCAGAATAGTTACAGTCTAAATCTAAGCTCATTACTGTATACTTGTACTGCTAACTATAATCAGGAGTGGACATTTGTTTTACTACACATTAATGAGCTGACAGGTTGATTGTTAAAGTTTAAGAAAAAAAATTTGACGTCGGTCATTATCATGAAGTCAATAGTTTTTTCCTGTTAAAGATAATTTTGAGTAATGTATTTAGGAATTGGTCTACTTTGTGAAATTTTTTTCCCTCTATGGACATTCCATAATACTTTACTCACAGAGATCATTATTTAGACAAATATATACAGTATGTACAGAAACAGACCTGATCATATGGGATTTGTGAGTTAGATGAAAAATTTTACCATCAAAACATGGCAAAAGTTAATCTTGCTTATTGACTGGCATGGCAAAAGTTAATTATGATTATTGACTGGCATGGCTAAAGTTAATTATGATTATTGACTGGCATGGCAAAAGTTAATTATGATTATTGACTGGCATGGCAAAAGTTAATCATGATTATTGACTGGCATGGCAAAAGTTAATTATGATTATTGACTGGCATGGCAAAAGTTAATCATGATTATTGACTGGCATGGCAAAAGTTAATTATGATTATTGACTGGCATGGCAAAAGTTAATCATGATTATTGACTGGCATGGCAAAAGTTAATCTTGCTTATTGACTGGCATGGCTAAAGTTAATTATGATTATTGACTGGCATGGCTAAAGTTAATTATGATTATTGACTGGCATGGCAAAAGTTAATCATGATAATTGACTGGCATGGCAAAAGTTAATTATGATTATTGACTGGCATGGCAAAAGTTAATCATGATTATTGACTGGCATGGCAAAAGTTAATCTTGCTTATTGACTGGCATGGCTAAAGTTAATTATGATTATTGACTGGCATGGCTAAAGTTAATCTTGATTATTGACTGGCATGGCAAAAGTTAATCATGATTATTGACTGGCATGGCAAAAGTTAATTATGATTATTGACTGGCATGGCAAAAGTTAATCATGATTATTGACTGGCATGGCAAAAGTTAATCATGATTATTGACTGGCATGGCTAAAGTTAATCTTGATTATTGACTGGCATTGCTAAAGTTAATCTTGATTATTGACTGGCATGGCAAAAGTTAATTATGATTATTGACTGGCATGGCTAAAGTTAATTATGATTATTGACTGGCATGGCTAAAGTTAATTATGATTATTGACTGGCATGGCAAAAGTTAATCATGATTATTGACTGGCATGGCAAAAGTTAATTATGATTATTGACTGGCATGGCAAAAGTTAATCATGATTATTGACTGGCATGGCAAAAGTTAATCTTGCTTATTGACTGGCATGGCTAAAGTTAATTATGATTATTGACTGGCATGGCTAAAGTTAATCTTGATTATTGACTGGCATGGCAAAAGTTAATCATGATTATTGACTGGCATGGCAAAAGTTAATTATGATTATTGACTGGCATGGCAAAAGTTAATCATGATTATTGACTGGCATGGCAAAAGTTAATCATGATTATTGACTGGCATGGCTAAAGTTAATCTTGATTATTGACTGGCATTGCTAAAGTTAATCTTGATTATTGACTGGCATGGCAAAAGTTAATTATGATTATTGACTGGCATGGCTAAAGTTAATTATGATTATTGACTGGCATGGCTAAAGTTAATCTTGATTATTGACTGGCATGGCAAAAGTTAATCATGATTATTGCTTGGCATGGCAAAAGTTAATCATGATTATATTGACTGGCATGGCAAAAGTTAATCATGATTATTGACTGGCATGGCTAAAGTTAATCATGATTATTGACTGGCATGGCTAAAGTTAATCTTGCTTATTGACTGGCATGGCTAAAGTTAATCATGATTATTGACTGGCATGGCTAAAGTTAATCTTGATTATTGACTGGCATGGCAAAAGTTAATCATGATTATTGACTGGCATGGCTAAAGTTCATCATGATTATTGACTGGCATGGCTAAAGTTAATTTTGCTTATTGATTGGCAGAGCTAAAGTTAATCTTGCTTATTGACTGGCATGGCAAAAAAAAAAGAACACATGTAGCAAAAGTGAATCTTGCTTATTGACTGGCATGGCAAAAGTTAATATTGCTGATTGACTGGCATGGCAAAAGTTAATCTTGCTTATTGACTGGCATAGCAAAATTAATCTTGCTTATTGACTGGCTTACAAAAAGATCTTATGATTACTGTTTTTTAAAAAATAAATGTTGCCTATGGACTGCATAGCAAAAAAGATATGGCAATTGAGGAAATTATCCATCTTTTGTAAATGAAGTTGCAAACTTTCTCACACTAGAATCTGCTTGGTGGATTTGAATCCAGATAGTATGAGACACTGTAATTCATTAGTGCATGCTTTAGACCGCTCAGCCACTGAGGCACCAGATGAAATTAAAACTTGCCAATTAAAGATCTAGTTCAGTGTATTCAAGAAATAATTAGTCACAAATTACTATAACACAGACTAGACAATCTGACCCAGACAATTCAAAAGTGTTTAATCTAAAATGTTTCGATTTTTTTTTTATCTCTATTGAATACATGTAGAATAATAAAGTGTAACGGGAAAATAATTTGAAATCAGATACGCTATCTTATTGGTTTTAGCTTAATTCAAATTTTATTATACATGTATATCATGGGGAATGGAGAGAATGAAAGAGAAATAAATGGTTCGGGAAAACGAGTTTGACAAACTTGGAAAAAATAATTTTTCAAAAAAATTGAAATAAACCTTTTCCGTTAAATTGATGATAAATTCAATTATGTCGGTCATGAAAATAAAAAAAATGGAGCATTTGTTTTTGATTTTTTTATATAATTTTGGTGGAAAAGTTTTATTCATGTAAATACAATTGAATTTAATAATGTCAGCAGTAAGAAAGGTGTTTTCTTAAACATTGTGGATAATTTAAAGGCATTTTATTCCCCATGGATTATTTTTTGATCCATTGAAATTTGATTATAACTATTGTAATCGATTAAATACACTTTGATCTATCAGAAATAATCATGCAGCCATTATTTGGTCCAAACACATTTTCATTGTTATCCTTTTGAAATAAGACACTAAATGAAAAATCATTTTATTTGGTCCAAACACATTTTCATTGTTATCCTTTTGAAATAAGACACTTAATGAAAAATCATTTTATTTGGTCCACACACAATATTATTTGTTATCCTTTTGAAATTTGACACTGAAATACAAATCAGTTCTTTTGGTCCAAACACATTTTCATTGTTATCCTTTGGAAATTTGACACTGAAAGACAAATCAGCTCATTTGGTCTAAAAACATTTTCATTGTTATCCTTTTGAAATTTGACATTGAAAGACAAATCAGTTCTTTTGGTCCAAACACATTTTCTTTGTTATCCTTTTGAAATTTGACACTGAAATACAAATCAGTTCTTTTGGTCCAAACACATTTTCATTGTTATCCTTTGGAAATTTGACACTGAAAGACAAATCAGCTCATTTGGTCTAAAAACATTTTCATTGTTATCCTTTTGAAATTTGACACTGAAAGACAAATCAGTTCTTTTGGTTCAAACACATTTACTTAGTTGTCCTTTTGAAATTTGACACTGAAAGACAAATCAGCTCATTTGGTCTAAAAACATTTTCATTGTTATCCTTTTGAAATTTGACACTGAAAGACAAATCAGTTCATTTGGTCCAAACACATTTTCTTTGTTGTCCCTTTGAAATTTGACACCTAAACACTTCAAAAATTCTGAAAGCTATAGAACACAAATTTTGTCTCCAGTTCAATTTTATCTGTCTGTGTTTAATATTGCATTGGTTTTATTTGTTCGTTTTCAGTAAAATATGATTTTTGTCGAGCCTGGCATTGCTATAAGGCCAGACTTAGGTGTTACTCACCAGTGTCGTCATCGTAGACAATGGAATGTCAAAATGTTTATGTTAAAGTGATTTTATTTTACTCGAACAAAAACTAACCAGGCGAGATATTTAAATCCTTGGAATTCTTGTTTATAACTTAAACTGTTATTACAAAATTTTACTTTAGGATACAAATGTTTGATAATTGTTCAGAAGGAATAAAAAATTGTGATTCTCCAGTGTGTTCCATAACTATGTTCCCTACAGCTCCTTTTAGAACTAAAAAGTCATTTCTCTTGAATTTTTAATTTTAACCCAATAATCATTTAAGCAACATATAAGCATAATACATTTCATAATTTAAAAAAAAATTAATAGGTTTTTAAATTGATTAAAATCATTCTTAAAGTATTTTATTGCTGCCAAAATAGATGATAATCAAAATTGAAATTGTAATTTATAAATTGAGTCTCATAAGATCTGGTTTGAATATTTTATTTCACTTTCATTTGAACAGTCTTTACAGGAGAAAAAATATTTATTTCCTATAAGCATATTAATTAGATTTTATTAAAAAATTGTTATTGGTTTTAAATTGTATTTAATTTATTTCTACAATGAATTTATATACATGTATGTATCTGAAAACCTTGAAAATGTTTTCATCGTATTAATTTTAAGTGTCAATAGGGAAAATGTTTGTGTTGGCTTATTTCCGCAAGCGTCATCATTTAAAGATATTGTCTAGTTTTATTTTTATATCATAGGCTCTAATAAGTGCAACTGCAAAATTAATGAAAAAAATATCAAATAAAATAATCACAAAATTTTCATTTTCAAGTCTTGCTACTCTCATGAATTCATACAAAAATTTAAAAAATTGAAACTTTTCTGATTTACAGTTCAACATTTATAATTATTTACATAGTTTTTGATATGAAGCAAATTTGATGTGCAAATTAAAAAAAAAAATTCTTTTTTAATCTTGTTCATTTTTTATCTCTTAAATTCCAAATACCATGTGAGCATATGCCAAGGTTTAGATATCACTCAAGATGTTTCTTATTGATAAAAATTTGTAAGTTGCTAGCAGAAACATGGTGATTTTCTCAATGCTCTCAGGTCTCCTCTACCATACTATGACTGTATATAATCTTGTTGCAGCATGAAATACTGTTAATCAACTCCAGTCCAACATTCCATCACCTTCCTTACACAATGAAACCTTGATAAGGGGTCACAGTTTAAAAAAAATTCAGGTTTGCAAAAGGAAATTTCTGAGCAAAAAAAAAATACGTAAGAAATATTATTTTAAAATAAAAATACTGGCAGTAAGTAAGATTTAAGAAACATTATTTACATGTAACACAAATTTACTCTATTTAAAAAATACAACAAGCATTGAAGAAAGCTTTTAGATCCTGCAATTACTGTTAGAAATCTTAAAATAGGTCACTGTGACTTAAATAATTTTGTTTTCTGATTTTAGACTGTAGAAGATTTAGAAGAGAGGGTAAAACAAGCTGGTATAGAAGTAGCTGTTCGACAAAACTTCCTTACAGATCCTGCCAATGCCGTTAGAAATCTGAAAGTAAGTCACTGTGACTCATTAGCTCACCTGACAAAAGGTCAAGTGAGCATATGTCATGGTGCAGTGTGTGTTTGTGTGTGGTAGAGGTATGCCTTGTTAACACCTATTTTTGACTTCTGCTCTGAAACTACTAGATAGATTTTAATGAAACTTTGTCAGGAGTATATGTAGGCCAACACAATTCAGAATTGTTTTTGGACCTGGAGATGAAAAAACTTGTCAAAAAGATCTTCTCCAAAACTAGTGATGGAGAAAAGAACTGATGTGGCATTTCTAAAGTTTTAAGACTATAATTTGTTATTTTTGTAAAAATTTGGTAAAATTGGTAAAAAAAAAAAAAAAAAATAGATGACACATTGATTTGCATTAAAATTATCTTTCCACATAATCATTTTACAAAGGAAACAAAATGTCTTTCAACATATGAATAAGTTTTGTCAAAACAATGCATTTGCTTTTTATTAGTAAAATATGCAAGTCATTTGATGCAAAGTTCTTAGGAAAATTTCTAATCTAGCTGTTTAAATTAAATTTTGTGGTAGATGTCCCTAGAGAATATATGGTGACACATTTCTGACAGTATCATTTGTTACGAGGGGAGAAAAAACATTCAGGTTATTTCTCATGAACACTGACACTAATTAGCCATGCTCACTAGGAATAAATTGTTTTTGACGTTTTGAAGGACAATGCAGCTGTGCTGACATATAATTAGTGCAGTAAAAGTAAAATCGTTGCACATTTATTTTTGTGGTTTAAGCAAGCATTAGCAGTCACAGCATCCATGTATGTTATTTTTCAATGGCCTAAAGTAATACTGAAATAAATTCCCTCCTTATAGTCATTTCAGGGGTTCAAAATTATATTTCACAATGATAGGTCCAGGATTTTTTGGGAGGTCTCATACAGCACTGGAAGGTCCATGTGCACCAAAATCAAATAAACTGATGTTGATCAACTTCTTTTATATTTTTGATTAAACAAAGATATCGTATACAACTTACAAACACTCAAGCATTACTGTTGTCAAAAGCGGCTGCACATTTATTTTCATTTCTGGAAATGATCGGACAACAACTTTGACAAATTGCAATAAATTTAGTGATTTTGAGACTGTTTTTACTATACATAGGAAGAGTATTCTGAAAAAAAATTTAATACTCAAAGGAAGTGTATTCTAAAATTGTCCCAACAAAAAATGGCAGGTCCATCAGGCTTTTACAGTAAAAATTCCAATGCCCCCAAAGTAAAATCAAAAGGTCTTAGACCTCGGACACAGGAAATTTTGAACCCCTGCATTTTAGTGATACATGACAGCATCATATTTGGTATTATCTTATTCAATGAAATAAGAGATCAGGCAAGCTTAATAATATGTTGCTGCTTAAACCAGATCAAGAAAGAACATGATCAAACCAAAAAAATAAAAAAATAAAATAAATTAATAAATAAATAAATAATAACAAGAACTTAGAGGCATTGATAAAAGCCAAACTTTGGACCTGTAGTTTATATAGCTTTATGGTGTAATGTAGTATGCACTATGTATGGTTAAGAGTTTAATAAATTTGTATTATGCCCCGGTCAAGATTTTTGACTTATATTATTAAGGCAGTCAGTTCTGGGATGATGGAGGAAACCAGAGTACCCAAAGAAAACCATTAACTTCAGCAAGCAAACTGACAAACTATCTCAGGCTAGGATCTGCCTGAACAGTATTTCAACCTAGGGGTGAAAGGTACAGTGCATGCTTTTGACCACTGGGCCATAGAGACCCTGAGTACAGGTTTAGAAACATTACTACTGTTTTACCCCTTGGGTACCATGAGAGCAAATTGATTGAGCACATGCTTTACAAATGAGTGATCCTGATTTGATCCCCAGCATCAGAGAAACTGAAATTTTTCATCGTAACTAGTATTTATTATGTTTAAGTTTTAGAAATGGCAACCACAACAGGACTCAATGGAAGCCATAGGAAAGATAGAGAGTTTTCAATGTATTTATAAGTATTTATTTTACAGACTGGCACAAAATGTGTATAATTGTTACATAATAATTCTAGTAACTATTAGTATAGTACAAGTATTTTTGTAAGACCTAAACCTTCAATCATGAACCAGAAAACGCATCAATGCATTACAGAGTTTTTTTAAATATGATATTTCAATAGAATTACTTCATATTGTTAAATGATATTGTGACATTTTTCGTTATACAATTCATGTAATTGATATTCATAGATGACCTTATGGGAATTCATTCTCTTGTTATATTTTGACATTTTGACATGAAGAGATTTGTGATAATTTATTGCTGTTGATATTCATTATAAAACATATACTAACTGATCATTAAAATGATTTTTTCTCTCTCTCTCTCTCTTTTTTTTTCATAGAGACAATTCTAAAATGAATGAAATAAAATGTTTTAAGAACAAATACTGTAAACTAATACTTGTTCTATTTTTTAGTTTACTTTATTGGAATTAGAATTGTTTATGGGGGATTTACTTTCGCTGTTTTACTGATTAATAAATGGCATGAAATTTAAGCTTGTGAAAATGTTCTATTTATCAAGGTCCTCAATGGAATTGATTTTGTATAATAAACACAATTCTAGAAATTTGTCTGTCAACAATTTTTTTTTTTTTTAAATTCTGAAAACCACAAAATTTGAACCATACAAATATACTAATGATTTTGAGATACAGACATTTAAAATAAAAAAATGGTTTCTAAAATTGCATTATTAATAAATATTTGTTGGCGGGAGGGAATTGATCTGGCTACCAAATTGTTCATGTTGTTTCGTATTTATCAACACTGATTTAAAAATATTTTTTCACCATAATTTAGACCCTCTTTTTATTACTAAAATTGTTTGTCACTTGAAATGCAATGCATTTGTTAAAAAAGTGGTGGATTGGCTTGTTTTGCCATGGTGATATTTGCCAAACAATTTACTGGATAGGCCATGAACAAAAATACTAATCTCTTGTAAGAGATACTTTGTGGTTCTTTATATACAGGTTTTACTGAACGCATACTTAACCACTGCGGTAGCTCAGTTAGTAGAGTTCTCGCTCTGTAAGTGAAGATTGTGTGTTCGAACCCTGACTGAGTCTGACCCAAGATTTGAAAGTGGGAAGTGACTGTTCTTTCGCCAAGCACTCGATATTACAAAATGAAAGTCACGGTTCTTACAGATGGGAACGTAAAATAAATGAGGTCCCAAGTCACGGTAGACGTGGCAAGATAAAGAACCCTGCTGTATAATGCCATCAGCACAAAGCACAGGCAAAATTTCTGCACCTTCGACCATAGCTGGCGACATCTGCATATAAGTGAAATATTCTTGACTGGGACCATTACTCAACTGTATGCATGCTTAAAATAATTTTAGGGAAAAATATAGTTACAAAATAATTAATTCTTTGTCATAATCTTTTGTAAAAAAAATAATTTATTTTTCATAAAAAATAGTTTTATGTTGCATAACCAATTGTATACAAAAATCAATGAAAAATCAATTGAAAAAACAATAATAAAATAACAAAAGTGATTTTCTTCATTTAAGAGTTCAAAATAGGCATTATAAATATCTATTATGTATGCTTGTTAAACAATTATACTTCTGGCTGCATTCTTTTAATGTCAGCTAAGATATATAAATAATGAAATCATTTGATGTTAAAGTTTTCTTATTAAAGAGATAACTCCATGTCATGTAATTTCACATTACATGAACAGGATGAACAAATCTATAAATTTAACCCATAAGCAATAAATATTAAATCAATTATTTTTGCTAAACCTCTGATTTATTAATTTAGTTTTCAAATAGAAGTAACTGTACATGAGTTTCTATTGGCTGCATCAGAACATATTGCCTAGTAATTCTTTTAAGATAGAAGTAACAGGCATTTCTATTGTCTGCATCAGAACAAATTGCCTGGTAATTCTTTTAAAATAGAAGTAACAGACATTTCTATTGGCTGCATCAGAACATATTCCTTAGTAATTCTTTAAAGATAGAAGTAGCAGGTGTTTTTATTGGCTGCATCAGAACATATTGTCTGGTAGTTCTTTTAAGATAGAAGTAACAGGCATTTCTATTGGCTGCATCAGAACATATTGTCTGGTAGTTCTTTTAAGATAAAAGTAACAGGCATTTCTATTGGCTGCATCAGAACATATTGGCTGGAAGTTCTTTTAAGATAAAAGTAACAGGTGTTTCTATTGGCTGCATCAGAACATATTGCCTAGTAATTCTTTTAAGATAGAAGTAACAGGCATTTCTATTGTCTGCATCAGAACAAATTGCCTGGTAATTCTTTTAAGATAGAAGTAACAGGCATAACTATTGGCTGCATCAGAACATATTGCCTAGTAATTCTTTTAAGATAGAAGTAACAGGCATTTCTATTGGCTGCATCAGAACAAATTGCCTAGTAATTCTTTTAAGATAGAAGTAACAGGCATTTTTATAGGCTGCATCAGAACATATTGTCTGGTAAATCTTTTAAGATAAAAGTAACAGGCATTTCTATTGGCTGGATCAGAACATATTGTCTGGTAGTTCTTTTACAGATAAAAGTAACAGGTGTTTCTATTGGTTGCATCAGAACATATTGTCTGGTAGTTCTTTTAAAGATAAAAGTAACAGGTGTTTCTATTGGTCACATCAGAACATAATGTCTTGTAGTTTTATCGTGGTTTAAAATCAACAATTACAGAAATGAATCTGTAGTTTTAAACCAATAAGATATTAATGTTCATGGTAACAGTTTTTTTTGGGGGGGGTTAACACATTGACAATTACAATGCATGTAATTTTAAATTCATCTCGAAGTACATTTTCAGTGTTTAATCTAAAAGTTGTAACAGATGCCTTTGCACCATAAGCCCCAAAGTAATAATTTTGCCAAACAATAAATACTGTTTGTCATGCAAGCTTTTCAGTTTTAGTTATGTTAAAAGTAAATCAAGCTCTACTTCTCTTACTTTCAATTTATTTATTTTCTTTGACTTCAAATAGTATAGTATTAAAGATGTGAAAAAATATGGAATGCGTTTATCATGTCAATTAGAGATGTTGATGTTTGAATATTTCCAAATAAAATGGCTCAAAATATATTGCCGAGTTTGCACCCCCCCCCCCCCCCCCCTTCCTTTTTTTTTTTTTTTTATTTTTTATTTTTTTTTTTTTTGAATATGTCCCACTGTTTTTTTTCTCAAGGACTTGGCTAGGATGACACCTCCAATAAAGTGCATTGTTCGTCTTGATAAAGAAGGATTTGATTGGATGTTTGAAAACTATTAATTCCAAATAAAATGGCTCTAGTAACATTACTGATTAGCCTCGTTCAGTCTGGATTTGAACATGTTTAATGATGTTAAATTAACGACTTCATATTCATAGTTTAGGATTAAAAAAACAGCACGGAGACTACGTGTATATATAGATTTGATTGAAAAGCAGTTATCATCTGATTAATTGAGTTATCCAAATTTAAATGCCAAAAATTTGAATTGATATGAAATAACTATGGGACTTTTTTTTAGATTTACAAGTTACTGAAACAAAATTTACTTTACATACATAGTGTATAACTAATCAGGGGCAATAACTCTGGGTTCAATCATCGAACCAGATAATGGTTATTTAGAAATTAAAGTGTGAGTGATCAGACATTTTTAGAGGAATAAAAGAAGACTTGTTAATTTGAACTAACAAGAGACATAATTATTTTATTGTAAAAATAATGTTTCAGTTAGCTAGATCTTAATTGCAAGTTTTTGCAGGTTTTAAACCCCCTCAAGAACACCATGTCAATTTGCTTCACTTCAGCAATGAAACAATATAAGTACTATTTTAGTTCTGTGTCTGGGAATCCAAAGCTTTAGAGACAAATATAACTAAGGATTATATAAATTTTTGTTATAATTTAGTGTATTTTGGCGGTAAAGCTGTGAACAGATAAAGCTGTGAACGGAAACTCTCTTGAGTCACAAAATCAATGCCTAAACTTATTTTTGTCATCCGTAAGTTTTTGATTAAAGTTTTTTTTTGTCATTGCGGTATTCTGCAGGCAAAACATTTACTGCTTCATACAGCTCCTATTTGTTCAAAAGTAATATTCAATCCTTCTCAGAACATAATTACAATGTTGTATATCCTGTTTTTTTCCTTTTCTATCAGATAATGCCCAATTAAGTCAACAAATGCACATAAAAATCAACTGATGCATACTACTTGTGTACAGAAACACAATAGATATAGAATTCATTACGCACTTTATTCATTTTTGGTTTTTTTAGAGATCGGATGCCAGGATTATAGTTGGTTTGTTTTATGATAACATGGCAAGAAAAGTCTTCTGTGAAGTGAGTATTAAAATTTGGTTTTGATTGACAGTTTCATATGATTAATTTGTTTAATTTTTTTTTTTTTTTTTTATTCTGTTGTTTTTATTGCATTCATTGTTGAGTACAGGGCGCGATTCTGAGTATTATCAGTCTGTAACACTGTTGTTAATTAAAACAAGTCAGATTTTATCCCATACCTCCCCAACCTTAAGACCCCTACCTCCAACCTCTGCTCTGTTGCCATGACTGGCAAAGTGTAAATGAGTGTCAGCTTTGCACTAGTGCACACTCTAGACAACATTTAATTGTTAGCTAACAAAAACAGTTTTTATAGAAGTTGCTACACTTACTGATCAATTATCCTGATATTGAATAAGTCAACAATAGTGTAAAATGAAGTTACTTGCCAAAGGCACCGGTAGTATCTTTTGTTCCCAGGAGCATCTAACCCATAACCTACTATTTTGAGCATGATCATATCAATGAAGTTATATATTGCCCCCAAAGTATACTGTCAAATTTTGTTCATGTGAATCTCAATTCATATGAATTGCATGATTATGCATATGAATATCTTGTACAATCTTGAAACAACATGAAACACACGGATAATTTTTCATGTGAAATTCATGTTAAATTTCATGTGAAATTCAGGTGAACAAAATTTGTCTGTGTATATTTATACAGTGTTTCATTTCTACACAGAACATCAAAAATTGGTTGGTTTACATACAGGATAATATCCTAATATTGTTCTGTAAAGAATATTCTGTATAGAAAAGTTTTCAATTTTCTCATTCTGTATTGTTCTTCTTTACATGGTTTTAATATTCAACAATCACAAAATAAAAACAGACAGGTAGGTTTTTGTTGTTGTTGTCTTTTTTACTTTTTGTAATACAGAGTACTCATAGATAATTTTATGTTATTTACACTAGGCCTACAAAGAAAAGCTTTATGGTAAAAAATATGTTTGGATTATAATTGGCTGGTACCCAGATAATTGGTACAGACAACAAGATTCTAAGGTAAACTGTACTGCCCAGCAGCTAAAGGAAGCATTAGAGGGGCACCTGACAACAGAGGCTATACAGCTACATCAAGAAAACACTCAAACAGTCTCTGGAATGGTAAGATTTGGTTGTCAGTCTTTGGAATGGTCAGATTTGGCTGTACGTCTCTTGAATGGTAAGATTTGGTTGTCAGTCTTTGGAATGGTCAGATTTGGTTGTATGTCTCTGGAATGGTAAGATTTGGTTGTCAGTTTCTTGAATGGTAAGATTTGGTTGTCAGTTTCTTGAATGGTAAGATTTGATTGCAGTCTCTGGAATGGTCAGATTTAGTTGTAAGTCTCTGGAATGGTAAGGTTTGCATGGTTATCAGAGTTTGGAATGGATAGATTTGGTTGTCAGTCTCTGGAATGGTAAGATTTGGTTGTCATTTTCTTGAATGGAAAGATTTGATTGCAGTCTCTGGAATGGTCAGATTTGGTTGTCAGTCTCTGGAATGGTAAGATTTGGTTGTCATTTTCTTGAATGGTAAGATTTGGTTGTCAGTCTCTGGAATGGTAAGATTTGGTTGTCATTTTCTTGAATGGAAAGATTTGATTGCAGTCTCTGGAATGGTCAGATTTGGTTGTCATTTTCTGGAATGGTAAGATTTGGTTGTCAGTTTCTGGAATGGTAAGATTTGGTTGTCAGTCTCTGGAATCGTAAGATTTGGTTGTCAGTCTCAAGAATCGTAAGATTTGGATGTCAGTCTCTGGAATTGTAAGATTTGGTTGTCAGACTCTGGAATCGTAAGATTTGGTTGTGAGTCTCTGGAATCGTAAGATTTGGTTGTGAGTCTCTGGAATCATAAGATTTGGTTGCAGTCTCTGGAATGGTAAGGTTTGGTTGCAGTCTTTGGAATCTTAAGATTTGGTTGTCAGTCTCTGGAATCGTAAGATTTGGTTGTCAGTCTCTGGAATCGTAAGATTTGGTTGTCAGTCTCTGGAATGGTAAGGTTTGGTTGCAGTCTCTGGAATGGTAGGATTTGGTTGTCATTTCCTGGAATGGTAAGATTTGGTTGTCAGTCTCTGGAATCGCAAGATTTGGTTGTGAGTCTCTGGAATCGTAAGATTTGGTTGTGAGTCTCTGGAATGGTAGGATTTGGTTGTCATTTCCTGGAATGGTAGGATTTGGTTGTCATTTTCTGGAATCACAAGATTTGGTTGTGAGTCTCTGGAATCGCAATATTTGGTTATCAGTCTCTGGTAAGATTTAATTACAAAAGTAATTTTTATTAAAAAATTTATTTTAGCTGGTAAAATTATTCTTGAAAAAATGTTAGAAAAATACTATTTTATCATAGAAATTCTATTTTTAGATGAAATAATTCAAAAAATTCAAAAAATTTTAAAAAGGAACAAAAATCTCATATTTTATAAAGAAGATTTCGTTTTCCAGTAATGTCAACAATATTCCTCTTAAATTGTTTCTAATTGTAGCATTTCACCTGGAGAAAAAATAAAATAGTTTTTTATGTTAACAGAAATAAAATAGTAACACCAGGATAGCTCATTTTTGCATCTGAATTCTGTAATTGGAAATAATTGAGTCTTTAGCAATCATGTGTGTGTGCCAAAATTCAAGTCTGCTACATCTATTAGTTTCTCACCTAGAGGAAAAAAAATTTAAACACCATTGACTAAACACGTCTTTACTTTTTATAGCTGACAAACTTTTGTTTATTATAAGCTTTTTTTTAAAGGCAGCCATACAGACTTCTAGGTTAAATTAATTTTTGTGTATGTTTCAATTTCACCCTTAATTTTTAAAAATAATCATTTTTGTTTTTGTTTTAATTGTATTTATTTAACATTGTTGTGTCAGTTACATAAGTGCATACAGTAACAGTTTACCACCACGTCAGATTTCTCAAGGAAATGAAATTCATTTTTTCTTTTTGATGATGTTCCACTTTATTGTTTAAAAAAATCAAACTTCCCAATAACTTAAAGTCACTAGCGAAGTCCAATGCACTTCAAGTCATCAAAGTTCAACTGTAATTTGATTTTTTTTTTTTTTTCCCAAAAATTTATCTGATTTTTACTGATCATGGCTTTTTGTTTTTGAAAATTTCAATATTTTTTGTAATTCTGAAAGCATAAGGATTCATACATACAGTAGAACTTCGATAACTCAAACTTCGATATCTCGAATACCACGGATAACTCGAAGTCTTTATTTTGTCCCGACCGGTTTTCTATATAAACTATATTAGGAAAACTTCGATAACTCAAACTTCTAAAATTCGAATACCCCCGATAACTCGAAGTAAAAATTTGGTCTGTAGTTTAAAAATCTATTAAAATTAACTTCAAAAACTCGAATTTTTCTAACAGTGTTTGATCAATGGCTCGTTTAATAAAACGATCAGAGAAATCACATATCGGTAATTTGGCTACAGTTATAGAAGAGAAAATAACCGAGTAGTTCTTGTTATCTACCGTATTAATTATTATCAATTAACGGATTAATATCCAGTACCGTCACGGACAATTAAGCCTAACAGGTACGCTAATCCTCTACTGTAATAAAAGAAGCCAAGTTCTCCAAGCTTAATTAAAACGAATAACCCCGTTTTACTCACGACTGCATTAAAATCTTAAATGACTTGTTGCACTGCTTTTATAATTTCATTAAGTTTCTGTTCGTACTTTCTAACGAATGTAAAAAATAAGCATTTTGATAAACATGTACATATATCCGATTTCCGATTTCGTTGTTCGTATATACATGTATCGTGATTTTATAATAAAATAACACGTTTCGCACGCTTTAACCGTCAATATCAATTCTTTAATAAATTATTTATTGTATTTTCTTTAAAAATTATCTTTTTACTTTTTTTTCACATTCGAGTACAGGTAACTGTTTAAAACATCAAGATTTCTGTAGTGGAAAACATATATTAAGGTGACACCATTCTTGTACATCATCCTTCAACTTCGATAACTCGAACACCCGATAACTCGAAGTCCCCAGCGAAGTCCCGAGCACTTCGAGTTATCGAAGTTCTACTGTAGTTTAGAACATCAGTAAGAGATCTTTATTGTTTATTTCTGTTTTGTAGACATCTAAAACATTTTTGGAGAGGTTAAATAAAAATTTGAATTATTCAGACACATCACAAATAACAGGTTATCCCGAAGCTCCCCTAGCATATGATGCTGTATGGGCAATGGCATTAGCACTAAATAGGACTGCTAATAAGTAAGTATTGAACTCTCTCTCTCTCTCTCTCTCACACACACACACACACACACACACACACACACACACACACATTCTCGCTCTCTTTTTATCATAGTAACAAAGTCCTTAGGATCAATAATTTTGTACATGAATATAAAACTGTTCCATGCAACCATTAATTTTAGATAATCTACATTAAACACAAACATCCAATGTCAGGTTGTAATACAAGGTCAATAAATGCCATTTTTAATGATGCTGAATTTTCTTGTTTCTAAAAATAACAAGAAACTGTGTCAGCCTCATGGCGGGACTTGCATAACTATAGTATGTTTTTAATTATGCTGAATTTTCTTGTTTCTAAAAATAACAAGAAATAGTTTCTTTTTTTTTTCTCTGCCTTTTATTCCAACTTTGTCTGAAGTTGATTTTAAATATTATCAGCATTTAATGATCTTTTGTTATTTTTCTAGACTAGAGCAAAATGGTTTACACTTAGAAGATTTTAATTACTATCGAAAAGATATAAAATCTGAAATGTATTCAGCCATGAATGATACCAAGTTCTTAGGTGTTTCGGTAAGTATGTTTTAAGTCTATACTCTTTCTAATCCTTTGTTTTTTGTTGTCATAGAAATGAAAAAAAAGATTTGAATGAATTGCTGTAATGTCATTTAAAAAAGTTAAAAAGATTTGAATGAGTTAAAAATTGATACCACCTCATCATTAAGATTTTTAAATATATACCAATTCTAGACTTTTTTTTCCCATAAATTCCAAATTTATATATTTTTTTTTTTTTACTACCAAGGGGAGAATATTCACTTGGGTAAAATTTTTGCTATTTTCATCTGTGTTATGTTATCATTGCATATACATTTCTACTCATAGTAATACTCAATATGTTTTATATAGCTGCTCTGCATGAGCTACAAAACAGTATAAAAGTTAGTAACTATGCAAAACAGAAAACTAAATTTTTTCTCCCTTCAGAACATAATTTTTGTTCTTTTCATATTAACCTCCTTTCATTTGTTACATACATGTATATAAGCCCCCTAGATATTGCAAAACCTCTTTCTAATGTTGGCAGCATAAAAAGTCTGTTTTCAAATTTTATTGTATTATTTTTTAGGGAAATGTAGCATTTTCTTCACAAGGAGACAGAATAACCTGGACACAGATTGAACAGATGATTAGTAAGTGTTTTTTGGTTGTCCAGAAAGTGTGGTTGTGGTTGTCCAGGGGGTGTGGTTGGAGTGGATGAATGGCTGGTTTTATGGTCAAATAGGTAGTTTTTGGAAGGAGGAGGTTGTGTAAAAATTCCAGTAGAGTGGAGTGGAGTAATGTAGTGTTATTCCTTGGTCAAGATTTGTTCACTTCTGAGTTCTAAATCAAGGTGTTCAGTTCAATCTGACCAACCTTCTCACAGTAGGTTTTACCCAAGTGAAATTTGAATCTATACTTTGAGAGGTGTGTTTTTTTTGTAAGATTGATCTTTATATTATGACATTCAACACCCCATAATTAAGAACATGCAGTAGGTTTTACTTTTGAGCAGATACTGTATTGGTCATAACCACACACTATTCTTTCAAACAGAAATCCAGCTCTCAGCTGACTGCATGCAACTTGAATATTAATCATAATATATAGAGTATTAAATCAAATGCACAAACTATCTGCAGATAAAGAAATATATTATTATGTAATGTTCATGATGTATACAAATGAGTTTCAAAAATAATGCCAGTTTTAGATTCTGCAACATGGTGTTGTGAAAAAATGAGAAAGAAAATCCATGCAGTATTTTATAACTTTATATATTAATAAAAAATCTAGTACTAGATCCTAAATATGACAGGATTTCGTGCGGTAGAATAGTTCTCAGTTCACATGAGCAGAAAAAAAATAAATAAATAAAATAAATAAATAAATAAAATATAAAAAACCAAGGTGCATGTATTGTGAAATCAAAGTGACTTAAGACATTGAATGTTTAGAATATTTTATCTTTTTTATCTAATATAATATTTTATATTATGATATAAACATCAATTTTATCAATAAAAGGTTGTAAATTCCCTTTTAAACTTTTTAGCTCACCTGAGCTGAAAGCTCAGATGAGCTATTGCTATCCATCACCATCCGTCGTGCGTCGTGCGTCGTCCGTTGTGCGTAAACTTTTTACATTTTAATCTTCTCCTCCAAAACCACCGGGCCAAATTTAATGAAACTTGGTAACAATCATGCCTGGGTGAAGCCCTTTCAGATTTGCACAAATGAAGGAGTTATGTCCCCTTGGGGCCCCATAAGGGGGGAAAGAGTGAAAAACTTTAAAAATCTTCTCCTCTGAATCTACAAGAGATATACCTTAGTTATTTCATTTATTACATCCTTAGGTCATCTATTTTCAGATTTGCACAAATGGTAGCCATGGGGCTCAAAATGGGGAAATTGGAAGGCACTGAGTGGGGAAATTGCTAAAAATTATATATGTGTCACTATATCTTGAAAACTATCAACTTTTTATATAGGCATGTATATTAGAATATTGTAGGTATTGCAACAACGATCATTTTGATATATGGTTCAAGGTCATATATTGAAAGGTCACAGCTGCAGAAGAATACTTAAATTGCTAATTATCTTGAAATCTGTTACTTTTTTGTATAGGCATGTATACTAGAATATTGTAGGTATTGACATGATAATCATTTTGATGTATGGTTCAAGGTCATATGTTAAAAGTTCAAGGTCACAGCTGCAAAAGGAGACTGAAATTGCTAATTATCTTGAAAACTATCAACTTTTTGTATAGGCATGTATATTAGAATATTGTAGGTATTGACAAGACAATCATTTTGCTATATGGTTCAAGGTCATATATTGAAAGGTCAAGATCACAGCTGCAAAAGAAGACTTAAAATTGCTAATTATCTTGAAAACTATCAACTTTTTGTATAGGCATGTATATTAGACTATTGTAGGTTTTGACATGATGATCATTTTGATATATGGTTCAAGGTCATATGTTAAAAGTTGAAGGTCACAGCTGCAAAAGAAGACTGAAATTGCTAATTATCTTGAAAACTATCAACTTTTTGTATAGGCATGTATATTAGAATATTGTAGGTTTTGCAACAACGATCATTTTGATATATGGTTCAAGGTCATATATTGAAAGGTCAAGGTCACAGCTGCAGAAGAATATTTAAATTGCTAATTGCTATTACTTTTTTGTATAGGCATGTATATTAGAATATTGTAGGTATTGACATGACGATCATTTTGATATATGGTTCAAGGTCATATTTTAAAAGGTCAAGATCACAGCTACAAAGGAAGACTTAAAATTGCTAATTATCTTGAAAACTATCAACTTTTTGTATAGGCATGTATATTAGACTATTGTAGGTATTGACATGACGATCATTTTGATATATGGTTCAAGGTCATATATTGAAAGGTCAAGGTCACAGCTGCAAAAGAATACTTAAAATTGCTAATTATCTTGAAAACTATCAACTTCTTGTATAGGCATGTATATTAGACTATTGTAGGTATTGACATGGCGATCATTTTGATATATGGTTCAAGCTCATATTTTGAAAGGTCAAGGTCACAGCTGCAAAAGGAGACTGAAATTGCTAATTATCTTGAAAACTATCAACTTTTTGTATAGGCATGTATATTAGAAAATTGTAGGTATTGACAAGACAATCATTTTGCTATATGGTTCAAGGTCATGTATTGAAAGGTCAAGGTCACAGCTGCAGAAGAATACTTAAATTGCTAATTATCTTGAAAACTATCAACTTTTTGTATAGGCATGTATATTAGACTATTGTAGGTATTGACATGACGATCATTTTGATATATGGTTCAAGGTCATATTTTAAAAGGTCAAGGTCACAGCTGCAAAGGAAGACTTAAAATTGCTAATTATCTTGAAAACTAATACTTTTTTGTATAGGCATGTATATTAGAATATTGTAGGTATTGACATGACGATCATTTTGATATAGGGTTCAAGGTTATATGTTCAAAGGTCAAGGTCATATCAACATAGGAATACTAAAAATATTAATTATCTTGAAAGCTATTAATTTTATACATAGGCATATGTATTAGAATATTGTAGGTATTGACATGACAATCATATATGGTTTGAAGTCATATATGTTCAATGGTCAAGGACATAGCTGCATAATTATACTGAAATTGATTAAAGATTGCACTACAGTTTCTTCATGCATATTTTATAAGCTACTTATAAATGAAAAGTGAGCGAATATATTTTTGATTAAGTTTTGTGGGAGTTCTTAACTTGAGAAAATTTTTAAAGTTTCTGTACTTAATATATTGTCTATTGCACTTTGCAAACAATATTGGACATATTTTCAGGTGAGCGTTAAGGCCCATGGGCCTCTTGTTTTTTCTACTTGTAGATGGCACATATGTTAAACTTGGTTACTATGACGATGCAACAGATAATTTAACATGGATCCGTGAAGAAAAATGGATTGGTATGTATCATTGATTATGCATGTTCAGCTTCAGAGAGACTGTCTTGTCTGCCATTTTCAATTATAACTACTGTGAGTTAAAATTACATGAGGGACTTCAAAATAGCTGTAATACATTTATAACCATTGTTATTTAGTGTTTCAACATCAGTTCAACATCAGTTCTAAACCATTATTAATCACCAGTTGGTGCTCTCGATGCAAAAAGAGAGATTAAGAAAGTTGTAGAAGATGAATAGTCAAGGTCGTATTTTTATATTCAAAGCACTTTGTGTTTATGTTCCTGTATTTAATGAAAGGTTTACATATCAGAATTTTCATTTTTATCTTTATTTGGATATCATAAAATTGTATAATAATTTTATGATAAATGATTTTGTTAAAAATATGCAGATTGTTACGATTTATATATCGTATATTCAAAAACTACAATATTTTGACTTATTTAGCCATTTAGCTACCTAATAAAGGGGTAATTTCTCTGTATAACTTTTCCTGTAGGATTTAATCTACAGCCTTTAACAAAATATTTACTCATGTTTCAAAGATGTACATAGTTTTATGGATAAAGTTTTCTGCTTTCTTCCAAAACTTGTCTGAGTCCTAACCTTCAGGTTTACGGCATATATAGCTTCCTATAGGGGCCATAGTATTCCTATAAACAGGAAGTGGAAAAGGGGATTTAAATGACAATACATGTATCTTCCCATTTATTTTCATTGTTTTCTTGATTTTATGCTTATCTTGCAATGCTATTGGGTTTCATATTGACTTAGGTAGAATGGTATAAACCAAATCAAGATTTCTTCACCTATTTGAGGTGTTCATTTCATAGATAGTGACTTGCAACAAGCAAACTGACAAACTCTCTCATACTACAATCTGGATAGGTTGATTAATTAGACAAAATTAATTAGTCAATACTTTAAGTTTGGTAAAAATTTGTTTGGTAACATTGTTTGTTGTTATTCTTTACTCTCATGTCTATTTAACAGGTGGAGCTCCCCCACCAGATCATACTCTAATGGTGCCTTTTCCAAGAGTTATTTCCCTTGGACTATTTTTTGCAATGTGTTCTTTTGCTGCTTTGGGTATTTCACTTGGTATATTTTGTATTGGATTTAACTTTGTAAATAGAAGAAGGAGGTAAGATATTATTTGATTTTATTCTGACTTACCATCCAAATATATGCTTCATTCATTTACATTTAACATTGACAAAAAAGATGGTTTTTATGAATGATGTTAGATTTCAAAATGTTTTGATTGGTTTTATTTATTTCAACATATGTAAGGTTTAATACTGGACTTTGTGCTTCTCATGAACAAGAATTAGACAAATATGTAAAAAGCATTTAAAAAAAAAAAACAACAAAATCAACTAACTCTGTAACTTCATCAAAAACACAATGACTGATGGATTGGTGTTTTCTCTTAAGGAAGGATGGAAGGATGACAGAATATATATACATGTATATTTATAGTTGCAAAAATCTGAAGGCTGAGATTATTAATGCAATTAACAGTTTGCATTATCATTCACAGTAAAGCTCTGAAAATTTATAAATTCAACTTAAATGAAATTAAATTGGTCCCCAAAAAACTTTGATAAAGCTTTTTTTAAAGGAGATCAAGCTTGAATTAAAGTTTTTACATTCTGTGATCATGTACTAATTTTTCTGAATTGGTTTTTAAAGAAAATTTAAACTTTATTTAATTTTTATCACTGCTTAGTCTGAAGTGCAAGGGGTGTCTAATAATTGTTGTTAAAGATGACTTTGTGCAATATTAAAAATTTCATCATGACTGATTAAATAGACACATCCAATCAAACCAGAGTTTATAAAGGTTTTCTGGTAGATATGTTCTGTGAAGCTCATTTATCAGAACCCCCTCTTTTTTATATCTTATGAACATTGATATAAATATATATATTTGATGTCATTTATTTTTATTTTGTCATATGCTTTTCATTATAATTTTATTTTTTCTTCATGTTAGTACCTACATAAGAAGTTTTATTTCTCTTTAGGTGTATATCTCATTCACAGCCAGGGATTAACAATATAACTGTATTTGGGTGTATTCTGTGTTTTTTGAGTATTTTCCTGTTGGGTCTTGATGTCAGATTTGTTACTCCAGAAATATATCCTCTTATTTGTCAGGTTAGTATTATCTATTTTCTGATTACTGTCATTGATATTTAGGAGGTTAAAATTTCATTTATTTATTTTTATTTATTTATTTTTTTTAAATTTATTTATTTATTTATTTATTTATTTTCAATTTGAAAACAAATTGTTCAAAGATTATCTGAAATTGTGTGTTGCTAAAATAAATTCCATTTAGGGGCTTGGTGATTTAAAGTATTGGTTGATATTAAATTCCCTGATATTAACTGATCAAAGAAAATAATGAAATGTCATTTTACAATATCATGTTTTGTATTAGATAATAGTGAAACTTTGACTGTTATATGTAATTGAATAACAAATAAACATTTTATAATTCGATTCCACTTATCATTTTATTCCACTCCATTTTCATTCCAATTCAGTCCACTCCAATCCACATCCAATCTACTTCAACTCAACTCTTTTCCATTTCATTCCACTTATTCTATTCCAATTCAGTCCACTCCAATCCACATTCAATCTACCGGTACTTCAACTCCACTCCTCTCCATTTCATTCCACTCATTCTATTCCAATTCAGTCCACTCCAATCCACATTTAATCTACCGGTACTTCAACTCCACTCCTCTCCATTTCATTCCACTCATTCTATTCCAATTCAGTCCACTCCAATCCACATTCAATCTACCGGTACTTCAACTCCACTCCTCTCCATTTTATTCCACTCATTCTATTCCAATTCAGTCCACTCCAATCCACATTTAATCTACCGGTACTTCAACTCCACTCCTCCCCATTTCATTCCACTCATTCTATTCCAATTCAGTCCACTCCAATCCACATTCAATCTACCGGTACTTCAACTCCACTCCTCTCCATTTCATTCCACTTATTCTATTCCAATTCAGTCCTCTCCAATCCACATTTAATCTACCGGTACTTCAACTCCACTCCTCTCCATTTCATTCCACTTATTCTATTCCAATTCAGTCCACTCCAATCCACATTCAATCTACCGGTACTTCAACTCCACTCCTTTCCATTTCATTCCACTCATTCTATTCCAATTCAGTCCACTCCAATCCACATTTAATCTACCGGTACTTCAACTCCACTCCTCTCCATTTCATTCCACTCATTCTATTCCAATTCAGTCCACTCAAATCCACATTCAATCTACTTAGTGCATCATTTGTTTTATTTTTGTCTATATATTACTTACTTTAAGACTTTGTAACATTTTGCTTTTCATATAATGATATATATGATATTTCTATACACATTTTACAGTTCAGAGCATGGTTGTTGTCGTTAGGTTTTACATTTGGTTATGGAGGCATGTTTTCTAAAATCTGGACAGTGCATCGTCTAACTACAGCAAATAAAAAGGACAAAAAGGTAATGGAACACACAAACAGAGAGAAAGAGAGAGAGAGAGAGAGAGAGAGAGAGAGAGAGAGAGAGAGAGAGAGAGAGAGAGATTTTGTTTGTTACAGTGAATTTTTCGGGTTTTCATAGAAAATCCAGTAAACTTTGATAATATTTTTTGGTTTTTTATGAAAATTTTGTATAACACCATCAAAAACACAGTGACATTCTTTGGTAGTAAGATGTACTGGTAATAAAGTGTTAATCAATGGTAATGACAGGTTCATTAATAAAATATATCAATCAACTCGTATTTACTGCAAGTTATTTGTATAAAGGTCACTGTTGAAGGTTCAAGGGATGTCAGTCTTGAGGAGTCAAGGTGAGACAACTCAGATAGTTAAAGATATTTCAATGCTTTTGACAGTTTCATTAATAAGATATGTCAATTCACCTCTATGTACTGGAATCTTCTATTGATAGAATCTTTGTTTAAATGCCATTTATGAAGGTTCAAAAAAGGCTTCTCTCTGAAAAGATGAGGTGGGAAGACTAGAGAGTCTAGGCAAATGTATTAATGTTTTGACGAGTTCATCAATAAGATCTGTCGATATTCTCGTTTTTACCGACATTTTATATGAGATCACCGTTTGAAGGTTACTCTTGAAGTTTCAAGGAAGGCCAGTTTACAGCCAGGGTTTGATTGACCTAAATGGATAAAGATCTAGATATCAAAGCTTCTGAAAGCTTTTATAATAAGATATTTATATTAACTAAAATCTTCAGAAGATAGGATCATCGTTTGAAGGCCACTCTTAAAAGTTCTTGAAGGTCACATTGAAACATTAAGTTTGGTTCAATATGGAGTGTTTAGTAGATCCATCAATACTATTAATGACCAGAACATTAATGAGATCTGTCAATATACTTACGTTAACTTAAAGGATTCTGAAGATAGGATCTCTGTTTGAAGTTCATTCTTCAAAGTTCAAGGGAGGTAACTTTGAAAGATCAAGGACATACAATCAGAAGGGTCAAAGGGCGATCAATCATTATTTATCAATAAGAATTGTTTGACATTTAGCATGATCTCATTGATTTTTTAAAATAATTTGTTGAAGAAAAATCCATATGGATTAATTTTTTGACATAATAGTTTATTTTAATACAAAACAAACTTGGAACAAATACCTTAAACCAACAAATCCATGTGTCAGTTAATTTTCATTTGTCTTTTCAATAACTATTTATCAGCACACTTTTATTATGATGGTCAGGGCAAATGTAAGTCAACTTGATCAAAATCATTTGCATAAGTTTTATTTTATGATCTTCTTAGTCTTGCAAATTTATGGGAAAATCAAACAAATGCTTAAGATTCTGGATTTATTATTTGAATCTTAACTTCTAACAGTGTTTTTGCAATTTATTTTTAGGCTGTGAAAAAGCTAGAGTTATATACAGTATTGAGCGTTATACTAGTGATAGATATTGGTGTACTTACAACGTGGCAGGTGCTTGATCCGCTGTACAGAGAACTTACTATATTTGATCCTGAAGATCCAATAGACACAGATAAAGATATCAAACTAGAACCTCAGTTAGAACATTGTGCTTCCAAAAATATGTCCATCTGGTTAGGTAAGTAGGAGTGGAAATGCTTGTAATGAATTCTTTATAGAGATTAAGATGGAAAGTTTTGCAGTTAATTGAAGTACTAAGAGAAAATCAGTAATGTTTGAAAAGCAAATCCATTTCAAACTTGAACCTGCGTAAGTGTAATTTGAACCTGGGTCACGAGAGCTGGTACAGTGATCATAGGCAACTGCCTTGTCCATTTGGCTAAGTAAAGAGAAATATATAGTATTAAGACAGCCAGGCCCGATTTTCACAATCATTCACTCAAATGAGTGTACACTTAACTCAAATTAGGAAATATTTCAATGTCAGTTTTAAGACATTGCACAGCTAAAATTGAATATCTAATGTAATATTTAAATGTATAGTGTAGGTTTGTTGAAAAAAACAAAACATTGTCTCATAAACCTTAGAATTTTTAAAATATTGATCAGAGAAAAACGGGAATATTTGAGTTGAGTGTACACTTAATTGAGTGAATGATTGTGAAACTGGGGCCAGTTCTCCAGTGGTGAACTTAACTAAAGTACCAAGAAATAATCAATGACATTGACAGCAAATTCATAAATCTTTTCACACTTTGATCTACTCAAGTGTGATTGGAACCTAGGTCATGAGAGTTTATGAAGTTTTTAAAAGGCAGATACTCTATTAAATTAACATGGTAAATAGAAGTGGAGTTCAGTAATGGTGTCTTCTGTACACCCTTTTTAATGTATTTGTTTTACTTATATTTGATATGACTTTTTATGTACAGTCCTATGTACAAGCCTTTAAAAAACTGCTCAATATGAGCAAGGGTCTTATGTCATTACAATTACTTTTCACCTCCTTCAAAACTTAAAAGATACAATGGTGTTGGTCATTTGTAAAAAGATGACAACCACAAATGTTTAAATCCAATTTCAAGTCTCATTTACCTTGGGTGACTATTCAACATCAATAGATGTTCTGTCAATTCTTTAAATGATCGTTTAAAATTAATTCAAAATTTAAAATTAAAGTTGAAATTACATTTCTTCAGGTAAAAATTCAGATTTTCACCGATCATTTAATTGGTGGGCTGGACAACTCAATATTTATTTTTCTGATTAATGACAAAACACTAAGAAGGTGAATTTTAAGTGATTTAAGGCTTATCTGTAGGACTGTGTAGTGGTAGAGAAAATTAAAATACTGAAAAAAGATTTTAATTTTGACAGTGCAGTTATAAACTTTCTAGCATTAGGATTTGATAAAATGTGATTTGAACCTAGATGATGAGAGGGGCTGTGATCAAAGCCCAGCACTCTTAGAATCTATCATTTATTGTCACCAAAGCACCAGCAGCATATCTGATGAACTAAATCCTGGAAATATTAAACTGAGTAATATCAATTTTACAGTCTTTTCCAGTAACATAAGATATGTATTTTTATAGTGGATTCTAAAATATTTTAAAACTCTCTCATATGTTCTCATTTTAAAAAAAAATGAAATTTGAGATATATATGCGCAGAATTTTAGCCTACCGTAATTACTGGCAATAATTCTTAATTCAAAACCCAATGATGTATCTTTAAAAAACAAACAATAAATCTAGAAATTGTTTTGATTATGATTTTTTTATATATAATTATAGGTGTCATATATGGTTACAAGGGCATATTGTTATTGTTTGGTATATTTTTGGCTTATGAGACTCGAAGTGTAAAATTGAAGCAAGTAAATGATTCCAGATTTGTGGGAATGAGTATTTATAATGTTGTGGTAAGTATTGCAATTCAAGATCAGCATTGTTGAATCAAAACAAAACAAACAATGTTGATTAAAAAGAAAATGATACATGTTGTATGGGACTTTCTGATCCTTTAAAATGGTTATAACAATTTTAGAAATCATTTTACGACAGGTAATTACTTCATGCCACTACAACCTGGACCAGAACTAGCCTGATAAACTTACTGGCCAAAAAAAAAGGCTTTTCAAACTTATTGGCCACAAAAAAAGGCTTTTCACCCCTTCAGAATGTTCATGGAGGTCTTATTTCTTGATAATCTGCCTTGACTTTGACTAAAATATTCAGCCCAGCAAATCAGATTTCCCTATTCTACATGGATACTTGACTTTGACTAAAATATTCAGCCCAGCAAATCAGATTTCCCTATTCTACTTGGATACTCGACTTTGACTAAAATATTCAGCCCAGCAAATCAGATTTCCCTATTCTACATGGATACTCGACTTTGACTAAAATATTCAGCCCAGCAAATCAGATTTCCCTATTCTACATGGATACTCGACTTTGACTAAAATATTCAGCCCAGCAAATCAGATTTCCCTATTCTACATGGATACTCGACTTTGACTAAAATATTCAGCCCAGCAAATCAGATTTCCCTATTCTACATGGATACTCGACTTTGACTAAAATATTCAGCCCAGCAAATCAGATTTCCCTATTCTACATGGATACTCGACTTTGACTAAAATATTCAGCCCAGCAAATCAGATTTCCCTATTCTACATGGATACTCGACTTTGACTAAAATATTCAGCCCAGCAAATCAGATTTCCTTATTCTACATGGATACTCATAATGGTTTGTTATATTTTCTGTTACAGGTTTTGTGTGTTATAACAGCACCAATAACATTAATTATAAGTAACCAACAAGATGCCAGCTTTGCCTTTGTAGCTTTAGCCATTTTGTTATGCAGCTTTTTATCCATGGGACTTATATTTGTACCTAAAGTAAGTACAGATGTACTTAAGATATTAACCATTAAGTTGAATATGAATGTAGTTAAGATATTAATCATTGGTGTGAGTACAAATGTACTTAAGGTTTTAACCATTAGGGTGAGTATGAATGTACTTTAGATATTAACCATTAAGGTGAGTACAGATGTACTTAAGATATTAAACCCTTTATTTAAGTATCCCTTCTGGCATATTTTGATAAAGGTGGATGGTTTTCTTCATGAAGGTCTTTTTTACCACCATCATCTCAGAACAGATTTTTTTTTTTTTTTTTTTTTTTTTTTTTTTTTTTTTTTTTTTTTTTTTGGGGGGGGGGGGGGTTAATTATTTAGGTAGTCACTTTTAGTCCAAATATATTTCTGATTATACATATTCATTTCCAGTGCATCTCTATGGAAAAAATTGTTAGATAATTTGGTAACAATTAAGATTAGATATGCCAGTTACCAATTCAGTTTCAGAAATAAAATGTCCTCGTTGATTAATGCTTTCTGAAAGTATGATAATCATCCTTATTTTAGTTGTCATGGAAACAACAAAAGACAATATGATGTGGTAAATACTAAAAGCTCCATTTCCATATTCTGGGCAGTGATTAATTGAAGATTGTTTTAATTCCAGTCAAATTTCATTATGTCTGACAAAAATGTCTAAGAAATATCCAATATAAGTCCGGATGGAAATTAAATTTTGAAAAATGTAATATATACCATATTTCATAAAGGGATGAATAATTTAAATCAATGACATAAAGAGAGGATATTTAACAGTGAAGTATGAATATGAATTTTATTTTGTCTCGTGAAGTGAGAAAATCAATATTTTCACGAGACGGATTGATTTTTCTCACTTCACGAGACAAAATAAAATTCATATTCATACTTCACTGTTACATGTTCTATTTATTTTATATCACTGTTTGAATTGTTTTTATAACTGACATGTTTGGTTAATTAAAAAAATGGATTGCGCCGTCATCGTACAGATGTGGCCATTGTTTTGCTTTTGACCAGACGTTGACAAGGTACACTGTTATTTGCTTGTCTAATGGTTGATGCAATTCGGAAAAACCTGTGGCACCAAAGTGTATGAAAGGGGAGTAACTCTAATTAAAAAAACCTCTAAATTGCATGTGAAGGAATTCAGAGTGAAATACATATATTTTCACCGGTGAAAATATATGTATTGCACTGCTGTGAAAATATGTGTTTTATCAGTTAAATATTTTCCATTATTTCATTTTTAATATAAAATAAAGATCAAAACACTTCACTTAGGTAAGAGTCTAACTCTAGACAGATCCTAGAGCCATATGGTTTTTCAGTTAACTTTCTGAAGATATAAAAGTACTCCAGTTTCCTCTACAACTTTAGATTGCCTTATTGGCTGAGTTGTCTGAAGTTGTGCCTTCCAGATCACAGCAACTCTGACTGAATAGTTTCAAATCCATCTCTGCCGGTTTCTAGTGCAAGAAAGTTTTTGGAAAGATTGGAACAGACCCGGATGCTGCAGCTTCTTCACTAGGTTCTGTTCGTTTTGATTTCTTACTAGGCTAAAAAATGTAGTTCCAACATTGCAATAACTATTGCAAAGAGGTAGCGTTTGTTGTGCTATCGATGTTTTTTAGTTAACTTGTTAAGGATGGGTGATTTCCTCTAGGTACTCCTGTTTCCTCCATTATCCCAGAACTGATCATCTTGGTAAAAGAGAAAGAATCTTGACTGAGGGGTAAAACATGATTAATTCACTGCACCACTTTACCATTTCTGAATTGGTCATCTGGACTTGAGAAAACTAATCTGGACTCAGGCAAAAATTACCATTGCACCATCCCACCCACCCACTCACCCACCAAATACGTGATTGTTTAGTTGAATCATTTTTCATTTTTCTATGCTGAATGTAGTTGATGTAATTACAAACATAATTTCAGTTTTGCTTAATTGCAGCAAGCTTGACATAATAATTATACAGCATTTAAAGAACATTTTAAATGCTACAATTTTAATGTTGAATTCTAATACAATTAACTCTCTTTCTATGAAAATTAATTAAATTGTCATTATTCATAATTTTGGAGAGCTGCATCTGAATTGCAATTGCAATATAAAAGACATAAAGATATTCCATTGGGATTAGATTTGAAATGGAATTCATTGGTAATGTTCTTAAAGTCAAAATAGATTCATTTCATCAGAGTTAATCAGTGTGTACATTACAGTTTTAAAAGGAAAAAAATAAAAATTGTAACCGATAAATATTAATTTGGCAAAGGCCAATACAACCAAAAACATGAGACAACAAGCGAGCAGAATAAAAACAAAACATAACACGACAAGACAAGACAACTATGTTGAGACAAAGAAATATAAAAATTCCTGACTTAGGATGGATTGGTACTGGATCAAATAAAAAATGGGTATTTGGCACTGCCTTTTTAGAATGCTTCGAAGGTTCAACTATCCCATATGTAGGTTTCCACAATTTTAAAATCACTAATAGCCAAATGTCTGAAAATTATTTTTAAAAAAATCCTTTTTAAATTTTTTTTTTTTTCTTTTTTTTTTTTTTTTTTTTTTTTTACAAACTTGCCACAATATGTTACTTTTCAAAAGAATTTGCCAGAATAAGTATCGAATTTTTTGCTACCAAGAACAGTCAAGCCACTTATTAATGAATTTGGCCAGCCAAATTCCTCGCTTCCTATTTTTGATTTAGCTTTATTGTACCTTAAAATGTTTCCAATAAGACAACTTGTTTGTTAACCACTTTCATGGTTGCAAATAAAACAATGAAATCTTTAAAAAAAAAAAAATAAAAAAATAAAAATAAAAAAAACCAGACAGTGACCAACTGACCTACTGAACCACTGACATAATTAACGAGTCTTTCCCAACACACCCACAGTGAAAGTCATTAGCTAGCTTGAATACAACTTAAGATAATTTAGTTTAATATTTCAAACTCTTTAATTTTATAAAGTTACTAGACTGCATGGTTCTTTGTATTGGAAGCAACTATATTTATACCTGCTGTGTCAAAATGGAGAAATCGTAAAACTTATCAAAGACATGCTTATTAACGCTCATTATTAACAGAAACAAAACTGACATCTTTTGTTAAGCTTCCTTCTATTTTGCACTACAGATAGAGATTAATTCTGTTTCAAAGCACAAGGAGTTTTTTATTTTATTTTTACAATGGTTTAGTTTTATCTGACCCCCAAAACATACATGTTTATTGAATCATTAAACTAGAAATAAAAAATTTCTGTGAGCATTTTTTTAAATAAAAAATTAATATCATCTTTTTGCTGTCCCTTGAAACACTTTTATTAAGGCATTCTACTGTTTTACAAATAAAAACAAAGAGAAGATGCATGCTTAAAATTTTCTTTCTTTCTTTATTTTTTATGTTAAGTGAAATATGATGTATCCTGTGTCTGTGATTACTGGATCAGCATTTCTAAAAGTGTTATGTTCAGGGCTCACAACACTGGTCTAGTTTTTAATAACTTCAAATGACTTATGCCATATGAAAATTCAAAGCCAGTTTATTGAAAACCTACTTTTCTAATCCTGCCAGGCCAAATGAAACCAAATTTGGAAAGAAATATCTTTGATTGATTAAAAATATTATAGATTAAAATTGAATATTTAATTTTAAGAATATTGCCATTATTGTAAATAAAAAAAAACCAGATAAATAGTCATTACATATTTATTTATGGACCCATTTAGTTCTATTTTTATAAATGAAAAGAAGATGTGAAGCTATTGAACATATTTTTAAATATGATTTTCTGAGAAATTTTTCATTGACTCAGTTTTCTTGGTAAAATGTTATTTTCTTCTTGTCTAGATCAGCTGGGCTAAATTGGATGATATTCATTTTGATTAATCATTGATGGATATATAATTATTTTGAATTATGTCTGACATAGCTGTTTAAAATTCAGATGCAAAACAATGCCAGTTGAGCAAAATAGGCAGTATTGGGCCTTTTGTTTTAAGAAACACTTAAAACATTAATAAATAATTTATTTCCTATACTATTGTATATTAACAGAAATATTTTCATTCTGATTCCATAAATGAGATAATTCATTCCATAGCAAATTCCTTCAGATGTCTTATAAATGTATGAAAGGCTGTTCATTTAGCACCATGACTCTTAACCAAATTTGATTACATTTTACACCAATCAAATTGAAGCTCTCTCGGGATTTATGTCATCCTTTTTCCTTCAGTAAAGAATCGCATTTGTCTTAAAACAAAAGAAAAACGATGTGTTATATTTTCGGGGAATCTATGACAAATTTTGACAGTTATGATAAGTACTTATGGAGGAATTAATGAGAAAGCTAAAGTTCATAAATCATATTTTTATTATGAAAATCATCAGGATTGGAAATTCTTCAGTGAAGATTATAATCAAATTAATCAACAAAATTCATTGTAATTACTTGTCTACTCGTAGAGCTTTAATCATGAATAATGTAAAGTTTGGTCTTTCTCTTTGAATTCTCGTCATCAAGATGGAAATGTTTAACGATTTTGAGTAATTACATGACAATACTAATCTTTGTAATTAAACATACAAATATGTCACTTTAAGATGCATTTGTTAAGATGCAATTTCTCTTTTATATAGCCTGTATCATACATGTTAAGCCATTATTACTCATAGTTTTATAGATATCATGATGTCATGTTTACCACGGTTGTCATTTTTTCATTTTTAAGCACATGTAATGGGAGATATGTTTTTAGTAAACACTGCATTTATTTTAAAAATGTACTTTCTTTTCTTAGCTTACCTAACTCATCTGAGCTTATGGTAGTTTGTAGCAGTGTGTGTGTGTGTGTGTGTGTGTGTGTGTGTGTGTGTGTGTGTGTGTGTGTGTGTGTCTGTCTGTCTGTCTGTCTATGTGTCTTTCTCACAAATTTTTTACTTCTCCTCTGAAACCACTGGTTACATTTCAATAAAATAAGCAGACATATATTTTGATGGATGAAATTCAGATTTGTTGTTACCATGGCAACATAAAATAGGTCAAGATTATCTAGGGATGCAAAATTCTTTTTAAAAAGTCTTGTTTTTTTGGAAGTATCAATGGGAACTAAAGTCTTAAGTGATATTTGACTTCTCTGTGGTTTTAACTTTTGAAGCATTGTTTTTCTATATATTCTGTTTTCTGACTAGGAAGGCAATTTTTTCATTTGCTACACAATTTCACATTATATGAATATGGATATTTGCAACCTAAAGGATAAAATAAAGTTAATTCATTTTTATACTAAAACATTTCAAATAGAACTTGGATATTTGTAACCTACATGATATAATAAAGTCTTTTTTTTTTTTTTGGAACTAAAGCATTTCAAATATCAGCTGAGCGTATCAGACCCTTCGGGTCTCTTGTTTTATTTATCTATGTAAATGTGGAAAATAATTACCCTTCTCTATTATGCTGTAATTTTACCTATTCATTAGAGTATCTTTTTTTTTTATTTTTTTTTTATCTTTTTTAGATGGTGGAAATATACAGAAGTCCCACAAAAAATAATTTAGAAGTTAGAGCATTATCTGAGTCACTAGCTAGCAAAGAGGAGGAAGAAAGACATCAAAAATTGTTAACAGAAAACGAGGAATTAAAAACCCAAATAGCAGAGGTAACAATACACACACAGATCTATATATGGAGTATGTCCCCTTTGCATGTCATGAAGGATTGTTGTTGTATTGTTGTTTATCATCACATCAGCAATTTTTCAGCTATTCTCAATGAGAGCAAGGTTATAAATCTCTATAGATTAATCTGAAAACACAGTTGTAAATCCATTAGATGTGCAATTTTTAGCTCACCTGACCTAAAGGTCATGTGAGCTTATGGCATGATGTGGCGTGTGTATGTGCCTGCATGTGTGCATGCATGTGTCGTGCGTGCATGTGTCATTAACACCTATTTTCGACTTCTCCAAAACTGCTGGACAGATTTCAATGATACTTGGTCAGAAGCATGTATTGGTCGGTGCAATTCAGATTTGTTCATGCTGTTGCTATGGCTACCAAAACTAGGTCACTGTGACCAAGGGGTGCAAAAATCTTTAAAAATCTTCTTCTCCAATACCAATGATGGGAGAAAAAATCTGTTGTGATATTTGGCTTCTCTAGGGTCTTAAGCCTAGAGTTTGTTAATTTTATGAGAGTAGGTCAAAAATTGGGTAATTTATTTTAAAAAAATTTGTAAAATGGCTTCAAATTGTTATAACTTGACTATTTAAACAGATAATGGCACGGGGTTTTCAGTTTTGACTTTTTCTTGAAATGACCTTGAAAAAAGGGACATGGTCAAAGTCCAGGTCATAACCTAATTTGTGATTTATGCAGTTTTAGACAATTTTCTTGCAAATATTAAGAGATATATGAATTCAAAACATTGTTAAAATATTCCCCATGACAAAATTTAAAAAGGAATCAAGTTTTGGAACTATATGATATCCATGTAGGAGTTGTTGCCCCTGAAATGTTATTTTTTGCTTATAAATACAAAAATTCTGCATTAGCTTGAAAACTATAATCTTTTTTGTATAGGCATGTATATTAGAATATTGAAGGTATTGACATGACAATCATTTTGATATATGGTTCAAGGTAATATGTTCAAAGATCAAGGTCATAGCTGCGTAAGTGTACTGAAATTGTTAATTATCTTGAAAACTATTATCTTTTTGTATAGGCATGTATATTACAATAATATAGGTATTGATATGACAATCATTTTGATATATGGGTCAAGGTCATATGTTGAAAGTTCATATCTGTAGAAGAAGACTGCAATTGTTAATTATCTTGAAAACTATGAACTTTTTATATAGACATATCAGAATATTGTAAGTATTGATATGATGGTCATTTTGATATATGGTTCAAGGTCATATGGTCAAAGGTCAAGGTTATAGCTGTAGAAGAAAACTGAAATTGTAAATTATCTTGAAAAGCATTTGCTTTTTGTACAAGCATGTATATTAAAATATTGTAGGTATTGATATTACGACTATTTTGATGTAAGGTTCAAGTTCATATGTTCAAAGGTCAAAATTATTATTTGGAAATTATTCATTGTACTATTTAAATCATGCATATAAGATTTTTATAAATGAAATGTGACTAGATATTTCTGATTAATTATTGCTGGATTTCCAAACTTGAGGAATTTTGTAAAGTTTCTCTAATTAAGTTCTTTGCAAGTTTTTGGACATTTCCTCAAGTGAGCGTTAAGGCCCATGGTCCTCTTGTTTATTATTATGATCTGCTGTGTACTAGCCTGTACTTAGGGCAACTTTTTTGGTAAGGTGCTATCTCACCAAATCAGTATGCCACAGACAAGCATACCAATCACTCAGTCAATTATCCGTGCAGTTGATAAACTCATTGATACTCTATCCTCTTAATGCTGAACCCCAGACGAAAAAGCAATATCTACCATAAAGGGGTACAGTACAAATAAAATTATTTAAAACTCTTTTTGTTAGAAGTACAAGTGCTAAGTCCCAAATATTTTATATCTAGTCATATCCTAGCCCTTGGATTTGTTGTAGCTTTTATAAATACAGCCTGGGTTCTTGTAGCTTCAATAATAGTACAATCTTTGTCTTTGTAGTTTATAAAAGAAAAGCCCCCACCTGCCGGATTTTGTAGCTTAAATGATAGAAGTTCAGGCTAGGTTTTTGTAAAGTTATATGAGAGTGCAATATTAGTTTGTTTTTTTTTTTTTTATAATTCATATAATCAAAAGTCCACCCTGGGGTTTTGAAGTTTATGAAAGAGTACAACCTGATTCTTATAGCTGTATTGTTAAGCACAGTGACCAGCAACTGTCATTTATTTATTTTTTTTTAATTTTGGCAAATAAATATATTGTTCATTTTAGATGGAAGAAAAGATTAAAGAATTAAATTCCAGACTGGAAAGAAAAATGAAACAAAGAGTTCAGCTTAGTGCACAAGGAACTGATCAATCAAATTGTGTTTCCCAAACATCCAATCATCACCAAAATGACATTTTAACTGAAAAATCACATGATATATCTTGGTCACCTGACATTGAGTCACATGATAGGACTAAACGCCAACTTACAGTTTTAAATTTAGTAGTTCCTGATCCAAGTACAGATTCCGGATTTGCTAAAAGTTCCAAGTTTTCCAACTCAGAACAGGATTTAGAATACTTATGACCCTCATTGTGAAAATTTCATGTATGTTGATCACACAGATAATGAAAAGGTGATATCTTGAGAAGTTCTAGAATTCACTATATGTAGTTTTAGTTATCAGTTCTCTAAAGATATCTTCAATGAAGTTTCTAAAGTATTATAATCTGTTGATTTGATGATCAAGTACACATACGTCTCTCCTGAATTTAACAAATAAAACATACAGTAGCATCTAATTAACCTTAGAGGAATCTTTATTTTAAAAAAACAAACCCCATGTTAAAAACATAATAAAAATTCTATTTGACTCCCATGTTATTGTTAAAATTTGAACTTTAGAAAGAGCTTTAGTGCTTATTAATTATAATGTAAAATTCAAGTTTTGTAAATTTCTTAAAACAGACATTTTTTCTTCAAAAAGTTTTTAAATTGTTTTCTTAATTTTCTGTATAACACATTGAATGATTGTACAGGTGAAAAAAGTTACACAAGGGGTGAGGAAATGTCAATTCCATCAATTGTCCTTAGAAAGGTAAACTTAAAACTGTCACTTATCGAGACCAGTTAAAACTACTTTTCATACATTTTTAATTATTTTTATTTATTGTGTTGCATTCAACAATTATTGATTTTGGGAAGGTGGCACTTCTTGCTCTTCCGCTCGAAAAATAAAATTAGAAAACTTGATTGTACAGTGAAACCTTGATTCTTCACCACAATTTACTCAGTTATTAGATTGATTTAATGTAGGGGTTTATTTATAAATCAAATGTGGTGTTCACTTAGCACTTCCGTTTTCTTTGCGATTCTACAACTAACCACCTTTTTACAAGTGAATAAAACCTTGACAGGAACTTAAATCATCGTTACTCCACTTCATCCAAATCTTTCACTGCTTTCTTCTTTGGAAACTAGTTCCAAGATATGACTTTTAAGTTGGGTAGTTATTGCAAACAGATACATATACCGTGCACATTGTTGCAGTTAGCAACCTCAGAAAAATCTATTGTGATCTGATTGCAACATGTTGTGTATCTCTTAATTGGCATCAGGAGACCCTTGTTATCTGACATTAAAACAGGTTATGACAGTTGATATGTAGTACTCAGAATTAAACTCAATATTTCATTAGGCAAATGGGAGGAAAAAGAGAGAACTATGAAATAGCAGTATAGAATCTTCGCATTTCAGAATGATTTTGCATAGTTTAGCAATAATGGTTAGATGTTATACATATATATGCATGGAAGCAATATCAAATTATTTCATATATAAATGTCTGCTTTAATTATGTACAAAGATAATTATGCTCAGTTCATTCCATGTGTTTTAGATGACTTATGTTATAGTTTTTGTTTTCACCTGGCAAAGTCAGGGTATGCTTCTTATGACATGGTAAAGTGTGCATCCTTACCTTTTGGTCCTTTCTTAAACCAACTGCTACTTCTGAACAAATGATAGTGAAAGTTAACAAACAAAGATGTTTCATGGTCAAAGGCCTTGTGATATGTGTTGACCTTGGTTACAGGGATCTTCAAATGTTATTCCTTGTAAAACATCTTGTCATAATCAAATAGGTGTAGAATATTGAAAGCTTTGAAACTATACAACATTATTGAATGAAGAGCTACCAAGTATTTCAAGTGAGCTGACTTTGACCTTTAATCATGGTCACATTGACCTTCAAAATCTAAACTTAAAACATCTTTTGATAATGAATTTAAGTCTAGGAGTTTGAAATTTTATGTATAAATAGGTACCATTTATATATCATCTTAGTTGATTTTGACCTTTATTTGAGATCTCAGGAAGAACCTTGAACCACACGAAGCACTCGGCATTACAAAATGAAAGTCACGGTTCTTTCGGATGGGAACTTAAAATGAACGAGGTCCATGTCACGGTAGGCATGGCACTGATAAAGAACCCTGCTGTATAATAACATCAGTGCAACACACAGGCAACCTTCTGTACTTTCACCTATAGCTGGTGACGTCCTGATACACGTGAAATATTTTATGACTAGGACTTTAAACACAATTACTCAACTCAACTCCTAAACCACATATGGCTCATTTCCTACACAGTGATCAATAAGGCCACTGGCTTATGTAGCAACAGACATTTCACAAACCTTTCATCATCATATGCTGATATAGAGCTTAAAAAGAAATCATGCTCCCTCTGGGATCTGGTAGTTTTTTTATTGCGACTGTCTCAAACTGTTTTGGTTTCTGTGCCATGAAACAAGTATGCATGTAACAGAAAAAGTCCACACTTGAGAATATTAATAATTGCTTTAAAAAATTTGAATTCAGCTATGTTACCTTAAAATATGAAACCATTAGAATAAAAAGTTCAGTAGTTTTCATTTGAAAGGAACCCATACATATATATCTATATAATGACAAGCCACTTGTACGCTTGTGAATATCTTTTCATAGTTGTCAAAAGTAACCTCGAATTCTATGTACAAAATACTTACCGGGGTATGTCATAAAAACTGTCAAGAGCTTTCATTGTTGATAATTTTGCTTTTCATTTTTAAAGAGTAGATGCCATGTCTTGTTATTCCTTTCTTTTGACAACTCTTATTGATATTTTCTGTTTATACAGGTAGAATCTATTTTATGAAATGTACAATATTATATTTATGTATGAGTATTTCTTACAGGGCTTTTTTTCTAGAAGTATGTATTTTTTTTTTGAGATTGTGCCATATATATTTTTTTTATTTTTACAAGTTTTGTTTCAATCAATTTTGTATGTTGTTTTACTTATGTTGATTAAAAAATAAATTTTTATATAGTTAAAGATTTCATAGTTGTTCATATTTGACTTGTTTGTTAAAAAAAAAACAAACAAACAAAATTGATCTCACTTAATCCTTGAACATTGTGAATTTGAAATGATTTTGGTTGTTAAAAGTACCACCATAGTAGCTCATTTGGTAGAGTGCTCGCTTTATATGTGGGAGGTCAGGGTTTTAAACCATGGTAAGGTTTGACCAAGACTTGAAAAATAGGTAGTGACTTCTTTTGCAGAGCACTTGGCATTTAGAAATGAAAGTCACAGGATCCTATGGGAGAGACCTTCTATAGACACACTAAAGAACCCTCTCTGCACATTGCCCTAAGCACACTGCAAAGGTCAAAATTTCTGCTCTTCATCTATAGCTGTTGACATCTTGATGTAAGTGAAATTTTCTTGACTTGGATGTTAAACTTCATATAATCAATCAATCTTTGGTTGTTGAAGAATTTAACATGCATGTGACCTTTGTTGTTTACCTTGATACAATTGTAATTGTACAAATTATGCATTACCTAGTAATTATTCTTCACTGCTAATGCAGGGATTTCAGTTGCAGAGTGGTTTAAAGTGCACTTTTACTGATCACAATGCTTCTCACCATCTAGGTTCTGATCCAGCTTGGGCAGATCCTTGTGTCGGAAAATTTTTCAGTTTCCTTGCAGAAGGTCAATGGTTTTCTTCAGGAACTCCCAGTTTCTTCCACCACCATCCTAGAACTGTCGGGATACAAGAGAGAGAATCTTGACATTAGCATAAAACAGCATTAATCCATTACTGATACAAGAACTGTCTACTCTGGAAGATTCTAGAATGTCAGGCTTTGTATATTGAAGTTCAGTGTTTGAACCTTGGCCGGATCTGACCAAGACTTGAAAATTGGTAGTGACTGTTCTTTCGCCAAACACTCGGCATTTGGTATTGAAAGTCACAGGGTCCCTTGGAGGAGACCTATAAAAACCAATGCTCCATGTCACAGGAGGCGTGACATGTTAAAGAACCCTCCCTGCACATTGCCCTAAGCCCACTGCAAAGGTCAAAATTTCTGCCACATCACTTAAAGCTGGTGATGTCTCGTTATAAGTGAAATATTCTTGACTGGGATGTAAAATCTTATTAAATCAATCGATCAATCTAGTTTGTTAGTTTGCAGGTCAAAACTGTTGTTCTCTCAAATTATCAAATCTCTTCATACGACATCAAATGAGAAGAAACAACTCTGGTATTTCACATAATTACATTTATTTCAAAACATTATGCTACATGAATTTTAACAAATTTCTCTGAATTTTATTAACATTCTATAATAAATCATATTTTACAAACTTGCTTGTCTAAGTCCACTAGTATTGTATAGTCATTTATCATACATTTCATACATTTAGTAACAAGAATTACTCACACACACATATCTCTTGCCATTCTCAAATTCAAAGACAAGATTAAGATCATCATAAAGGAGCAAAACAGAAAAAAATAACCTCCATTTTTGTGTCCAAAGGGGGGAAGGGGTCAGATTAGATTTTTTCTGACATGCAAATTGACATACACATGGGTCTTGAGATTTCCAACTTCATAGCTTCATAGAAACCTTAAGCTCAATTTAAAGGGAAAAACAGAAAAATAATATCCACTGTCCTGTCTAAAAGAAGGGGTAGACTGGATGTGATTTTTCCCTGACAAGCACAATGATAAAGTTAAGAATGAAAGTATGTACCTATAAGGGCCTGAAACAACTAGTATACATTTTTGTAATACTGGTACATGTAGTTATTAACCTGTAAAAAGGAAAAATAACAGATAAAAACAAATCATAAGTCAGTCAGTCTCTTTCACTTGAAATTTTCTACAACATCAGAAAATTTACCCCGTCAGAATGTATTCTGATTTAAAATACTTTTGTATTCCTAAGCAATTACAATGTTTTGAGTGTTATCTAAGTTTTTGCCTTAAATGTAATGATGAAATAACCATTGATGAAATCACAGAGAATATATTTATTTGATTTTAAAATCTTCTCTCTCTCCTCCCTCCCTGTCTCTGTCACACACACACACACACACACGCACACACACACACACACACATGCAACACACAAAATTTTATAAATCTAATTATTTATTAAAAAAATCTATATATACAAATATTTTACAGTTATAAAAATTTTCAAAGTTCAGATTCTCAAGAAACACATCATCTCATTTTGCTGCATTGAAATCTTTTGCATGATGTAGGGTATCTTTTAAAAAAATGCAACCACATGCTAACACATTTCTTCATATAATTATCCAAAAATAGGACTCATCCATGCAACACAGGACATCCCTTAAAATACTATTTCTTTTAAAAACAGGAATTTCAGCATTTGACATTTTTGGAAAGATATAGTGATAATGCTTTCCATTACCATAGTGCTAGGCACTGAATGATGTTTAGAAATAAAATTACAATTTGAATAATGAATTTGATAAATTATATGTTAGTATAAAGTTGTCATAATTCTAAAGCTTTAATAAATTTCAATAACCATAGAAAATATATATTTTAACACAAAACGAGTGTCATATGAAATATGGATAAACATTCTCATAATAGAATCAGAACTGTCATCTTTTCTTCTGATGTAGTACATCTGTATTTAAAACTGCAATCATGCGTGTTCCCAAATAAATCTTCTGTAGTTTCTCTCCATTTAAAACTGAAACCGTTTGAACATGTAGTTCCAAAATTTTACTTCTAATAAATTCCCTGCAGTTTCTCTCCATTTAAAACTGAAACCGTTTGAACATGTAGTTCAAAAACTTTACTTCTAATAAATTTCCTGCAGTTTCTCTCCTTTTAAAACTGAAACCATGTTTAAGTCTCAAAGTTTTATATAAAATAAATTTCTTGGAGTTCGTCTTCATTTTGATACAAATTTTTATTAACTTATAAGAAATAAGGCGTAGTTGTTCTTGGGGGTATGACTCGTTCATTATCTGGGACTGCTCTGAAGAGTTTAGCCTCTCTAGCATCACTGCCGTTAAAGGATAATACCGCTGCTATGTTACCACATCTGTAACAGTAGTTTGGAGCGGACCAAACAGTAACTAGCTTATCATCAAACATGTACTTATATCCTAAAATAGAAAAAATAAAGAAAGAAAATGAAAAATTCCTCTGCCTGTAAAATATGAAAAAGTTGATCCCAAAATTTTTTGATTTTCCACAACATCATTTAAACAGAAGTTTATAAATTGTGCATCAAAAACATCAAGCTCAACTTCCACAAGCAATTTTTTCACCCAAGAATTCCCTATGCCTAATAACTGAAGATATAAATTTTCTTTATAATAATCTGCTGCTGAAATGTGGCCATAGATAGAAAAAATAATGGTGCATTGCTTTTCGAATTTTTATGACCTTGTACATTCACTTGTTTGAATATTTGATTTGATTTAATGGGGTTTTATGTCCCAGTCAAGAATATTGCACTTATATTGAGACATCACCAGCTATGGATGAAGTGGCAGAAATTTTAACCTTTCCAGTGTACTTAGGGCAATGTGCAGGGAGGATGTCAAACCTGCTTTGACATGGGGTATCTGTCTTTAAGGTCTCCTTCAAAAGACCCCATGACTTCCAATTTTCCAAGTCTTGGTCAAATCTGATTGGGATTTGAACCCTGACCTCCCACAAACGAAGCAAGCACTCGACCAACTGAGCTACCGTAGTGGTACACTTGTTTGAAGAAACACAAAGGTTTGTAACAGTGTTACAGATTCAAAACCTTTAAATTGAAATTTCATATGGACAGGTTTTATAGTGAGAACATTATAGGCTTGCTGGCTAAAAGTTATTGGTTTTCTCTTGGCACTCTCGTTTCCTCCACAATCTCAGAACTGACTGTTTTAATTGACTTTGGCCATGTAAACAAATATGCAAAAAAAGAAGTTTAAAAACAAGGTCACTTCCTATAAAATGATGAGAAAAACCTGGCTGTTAGGTCAAACATTTAAGAAAAAATCCAAGTTAACATAAACCCATGTTCCTCTGTTGATCCGAAAATAATAATGAAAATTCTGATATATGTGATCATTTTTTAAACAATTTTTTCAAGATTTTTATTTAATTTAGTATAATGATCTTTTATTAAACTATTTACTGTTCTTACCTTCATGAACTAACTGATGAGCCCTGCATATCAGTTTCAAATTGTTTAGGTGTACAAACTGAAAATAAATCAAAACATTTTTGTTAATACATTGTATATAGATTGGTAAAATTTCATGTGAATCATGTCTAATCTTGGCAACTGATGTTTTGTCAGATTCGGGCATTCAATTACCAGACCGTAGTTTAACAATACTTTTCAAGTTTTATTTTTGTTCAATTTAAACTCAACTTTTTTTTAATATTTTTTTTTTATTTTTAAGATACACATATCATTGCAAAGCCAGTCAGAGATACTCTTACAATTACCATTTATTTTTGTGAATTTGTGTTCTTTCTTGAAATACATGTATTTAACAGACTAATCAGAAATAATGTTACAATAACTATTACATGTAATTTTGTTACATTTGATGTCCTTGCTTCAAAAACCATGACGGAATATTGTGACTCAAATGAATAAAAATTTAGGTGGCATGATTTCCGAGTCCCTAGTTGTGATGTCTCTTTTAGTAAAACATTTCATATTACATTAATACAAAATGAATAGGTAATAAAACCTATCACTGGAATCTGCTACTAGGGGAAGTGTTTTATTTCCTGTTGCTTCACTTCACCATAAAAATTAGAAAATTGAGTTTATCCCCCTTGATATAACTTCTTCAAAACAACTTCATTAACTGAAAGTTGTTATTTAAATCTGGGGCCTTACAAATCATCCATGCTGAAATGATTACAAGCCTAAAATAAATACCTCATTGGTAACCCTTGAACCAAACAGCCATCCTGCTCCTCTAGGGCTGATAGCCCAGGTCTCTACGTCTTCTGGATCTGACCATACAAGATGTATGAATTGTTAAAGAATACAATTATCCAAGAACAAATGAAAAAAAAGGAATGCTAAAATGACATGATAAAAATTAACAAAATTCAAAACAACAAAGGTCAGGAAAACTTGGAAACAGATAAAAAAAAAAAAGAAAAAATTGAGAGACTAGAACTCAATGGAAACATTTTGTCAAATATGATTCCCCACTCAAATTAGTATACAGTTAATACAATTCAATACCAGAATTTGTTCAGTTAACTTGTAGGTTTGACAAATAATCGAGAAGAAAAAATGGAAGAAAATGATTTTGCAACTTCAAATCATAACCACCACATTTAACGTCAACAAAAATTTTTATTTACTTAATTCTCAATGGGATTTAATTTTTACAAAACATAATTCAATGAAATTTTCACCCAACAAAATTATTTTTAATTAGTGTTGGGAATCACTTCTAAAATCATAATCGATCATCACTCTCCACTAAGTGAACGATGATCGACTAAGATCGATCATACATTATTTTATGTTTTTGTCACAGAAATTTTGGAATTTAAACAAATAGATACTTAATAAAACATCAATACTGGTTTTAAACTTTTAGTTGTTTTCTTTTTGTCATCCATCATTTATAGTACCCATTTTGTCAAGTATTGTTTGAGTTTATGTATAATAATTAATAAAGGGCATAAGTACCAAGCAGTATACCAAACCCAAAGTACAATAAACAAAGGACAACATCTGGTACAAAAAGCATAAACTCCCAGACATCTGAAAGTGAGATCTGGTGCTCCTGAAGTGAACACTTAAAGACAAAACTGACAAACACTGTAATTAAAGTATGAAACTTATCAACATTCAACAAATCAACATATTAAAAAATGAACAGCATTGTAGCATGCATTCTCAAATGTATGATTTCCAAAGAACAACACTTGCCGCCATTACTTTTATTGTATGTAGCCATGCAGTATTGCTCTCAAAAGTGAAAACGCGAATTCTCATTGGTTTGATGGGTTGAGCTGCTTGAGCACTTAGCCAATCAGCATCATTGTTACGTGAAAGGCTCGATTGCTGTCGGAGTTGTAGGCAAATATTAAAGTATTATTGAAATTAGTCAGACTATGATCAATCATGAAAAATAGAAATCGATTATTTTGAAGCACAAATGACCAGACGTCGACTAAATCAATTAATCGGAACTATGACTATTGATTCCACAGTATTTTTATGTCATGTAAAACCCTGTACGTTCACAAATTCTGTTCCCAACTTCATAATAAAAGGATATCACAAAAAGCTCCTTTGTGTGGGATTTCCTGGTTCCTCTCAATGGTTCGTATTTGGTCAATGGTCTTTATATCTGGGGATAATCCACCATGGACACACAGCACACACTCATCTATAATCTGTAAAAATAATGTTTTTTAAAAAATAATTATTTTCATTTTTTATATCCAATTGCCAACAAGTCAAACTGTTACACCTGTAAATCAACTACAAAAGCACGGAAAAGGGTTTGTGTGTGTGTTGGGGGGGGGGGGGGTATAAAAGCTCAATTTAATTGCAAACTGGAGTAAAGAAACTTTACAGCATGGGTCTTATATGTAGTTATTGTGAAGAAGTGGCTCTGGTCCTAGTTTCACAATCTTTCCTTAACCAAGACTTTCCTTAACTTAAAATTAGGAAAATTTCAGCAATCTCTTTTTGAACTATGAATGAATATTTTTCATAAAACCAAAATGGATGTTATGAGCTTGAAGTGATCTTCAAAATGACACCAAAAATTCCAGTACAACTGAACAATTAAAAAATTATTACAACTTCAAATTTGACAAATTTAACTTAAGAAAAATCTCAGTTAAGAAATGATTGTGAAACCGAAGCCAGGTGGTGCAGTATGTTAGAAGGTAAATTTGGTTGGATGAGATGTTGTTTAATTTAATATCAGCAATGTTTAGCTAATTTCAGTGAAAATTCTTTTTCTTCTGGTTGAGCAAATCGGAGCATCTGTAAAAACCACTAACCTTCAGCAAACAAACTGACAAACTTACACTTAGGATCTGCCTGGTTTCAAAAGTGTATCATTTGGGCCACTAGGACACAGTGGTCCTTTCACCCAAAATTGTGAAAATGAAATTGTAAAAATTAAAACCACAGAAAAACGAAAACATAACAAGGAATTCTTCTTTCAAGAAACTATAAATATGGATACATTTCTAGTTTCACTATTAAGTTAGCTGAACCTTGTTTTAAAATCAAATCCAAATACAAATTTTCCTTAAAATGGTTATGAAATGTACATAATGTTGTTAGTTTTCAGATATTCAAGAAATTTAACATGTCATTTTCAAGATCACTTTCAAAATTATTTAATTTGTTATAAAATAAAAAATTGTCAAATTTGCTAAAACAAAGTTAATGAAAATTTGAGAAAATGAATGTTCTAGACACTGGAACCTTTGCTTATTAGATAATTTCAGAAACTTACAGCAGCCACTGTTAACAGATCAAAGACTTTACAGCAGTACCTCCAGGCATTAGCATTACCATACTTGGTCTGGCATTCATCTGCAAAATACAAAACAATCCACCAAATATTATTATCAGAATAAATGCAAAGACCTCCACAAAAATGATCATCCCTCCAAATCTTAAATTTTCAATGCCATAATTAATGGATTAATTAAGGAACAGGTAAAGCTTAATTTTTCTAGAACAAAGGTGGGACAATTATAAGTGGAACTTCTGTATCAAAAACAAGAAGTGTACATCATAAGAATAGCCTAACTAGTTTGCACATCCATTTCTATAAAGCAAAATTTTCCATGCATAATGGACAGGGTGGAACTTCTGTATCATGAACAAGAAGTGTCTTTTAGAGAAATAGCCTGCATATACAGTACATCAAAAACTTTGAACAAGAATTTAATTTAAAAAAAAAAAGTTTACTACAAGATGTGTAAGATTTATCAAAAGGACAAAGAAATTAACAATCCAGGGAAATAGAAGTGTCCTAAGAAAGCCATTGAAAATGAGTAGCAATTGTCAAGCAAATTAAACAACTTCTCACTCAAAAATCTACCAGTTAGCCTAGGCAGTTAAAGGGACTAAGATAGGATTGGAACAATTATGTTTTAAACCAAAGTCAAGAGTCTATCATCTTTATTGAGGTCATATCTGGAATGGTAAAGGAAATCGTAGTACCGGGGGAAAACCACCGACCTTCCGCAAGTGAACTGATAAACTTTTCACACTAGGATCTGTCTGCACTTTAGACCACTCCGCCACCGAGGCCCTTAGAGATGAACGTCTCGATAAAAGTGAAATATTCTTGACTGGGGCATTAAACACCATTACTCAACTCTCAACTCCTTAGAGATGAAATCTTAAACCACTATTACATAATGAACGAGATATTAGTATTGTATTAGGTTTTTTGTCTTGCTTACCATAAAATCCATATATCTGTGTAATCTGTCTACTTTCGTGATTTCCTCGCAATAATACTATCTTATCTGGCCACCTAAAAAGACAAAATATATACATGTAAATATTTGTAAAGCAATTTTTAGCAGGACCTAAAATATTAAAACTTCATCATTTACAAACAACATACTGACCATTTCTACCCTTCAATACACATTAAAAAAATTATATGAAGACAATTACAAGTCTATGAGTTTTTTATTTATCCGAATAGTTATGTGTTGCTCATTCTGTTTGTATTTAGATGACAATGTGTTACAATTTCTCTGAGTTTTTTAAACACAATAACATATTGCCAGTTCTAGTCATTAACACATTGCCCATTCTAAGAGTTTATCTAAATGGTAACATGTTGCCCATTATATTAGTTAATCTAAAGTATATGTTGTCCTTTCTATGGCTTTATCTAGATGGTAATATGTTGCCCATTTTATAGCTTTGTCTAGACAGTAACATGTTGCCCAATTCATAGGTTTATTTAGAGGGCAAAATGTTGCACAATCTTTTAAATTAACTAGAGATAACATGTTACCCATTTCTATAAGTTAATCTAGAGTAAATGTTGTCTCTTCTATGGGTGTCTAGATGACAACATGTTGCCCATCATATCAATTAATGTAGATGATAACATGTTGCCCATTCTATCAGTTATCTAGAGCATAACATGTTGCCATGTTGCCCATTCTATCAGTTATCTAGAGCATAACATGTTGTCCTTTCTATGGGTTTATCTAGATGGTAACATGTTGCCCATTCTATCAGTTATCTAGAGCATAACATGTTGTCCTTTCTATGGGTTTATCTAGATGATAACATGTTGCCCATTCTATCAGTTATCTAGAGCATAAAATGTTGTCCTTTTTATGGGTTTATCTAGATGGTAACATGTTGCCCATTCTATAGATTTATCTAGACAGTAACACATTGCTCATTTTATAGGCTTAGAGGACAACATGTTGCAAAATCTATTAAATTAACTAGAGACAACATGCTACCCATTTTTATAAATTAATCTAGAGTACATGTTGTCCTTTCTATGGGTTTATCTAGATGGTAACATGTTGCCCAATATATTTATTGATCTAGAGATAACATATTGCCCATTCTATCAGTTAATTTAGAGCAAAACATGTTGTTTTTTCTATTGGTTCATCAAGATGGTAACATGTTGCCCATTTTATCAATTAATCTTGATATTGCCATGCTGACCATTCAACAGGCCTTTCTAGACAGTTACTTGTTGCCCATGACCTTATCTACAACATTGTAAAATGTTGATCTACTTACTTGACTTTTAGTGTTAGTAGTAATGTAAATGTCTCTAAACTGTAATATCCTCTATCTACAAAGTCTCCCTGAAAAAAATAATCACAGATACAGCTTTTATAGTATCTTATACCATCAGGTTATCACCCTATGCCATTCTCTCTCTCTCTCCTCTCTCTCTCTCTCTCTCTCTCTCTCTCTCTCTCTCTCTCTCTCTCTCTCTCTCTCTCTCTCTCAGATCTCTCTCCTACTCTCTTATCCTATAGGAAGTCTAGCCAAATAGTGCATACCATAAATTGTGATGTCATAAAAAAGTTTTTTTTATTGTTTAACACAAAAGTGATTTCAGTGATAAAAATTTCAGAAAAAAAAAAAACATTGCTTACAAACTTTGAAACACTATGTAAGAAAAAAACGAATCACCTCTTCTTAAACTTAGGCTGGTTCTGATGAAAATTTGAGATTTCTCTTTTTCCCCACAACAAAGAAGAGTTGAGTTGAGTTGAGTAATGGTGTTTAACGTCGCAGTCAAGAATATTTCACTTATATCGAGACGTCATCAGTTATAAGGCAAAGGTGCAGAAATTTTGCCTGTGCTTTGCGCTGATGGCATTATACAGCAGGGTTCTTTATCATGCCATGCCTGCCATGACACGGGACCTCGTTTATTTTAAGTTCCCATCCGAAAGAACCGTGACTTTTATTTCGTCAAGTGCTTGGCGAAAGAACAGTCACTACCCACTCTCAGGTCTTGGGTCAGACCCAGCTGGGGTTCAAACCCACGACCTTCCACTTACAGAGTGAGCACTCTACCAACTGAGCTACTGTAGTGGTGCACAACAAAGAAACATGTGGAAAAATAATTCTATTATTTCAGCTTTAATTTAAACTTTCTAAATGTATGAATAATTATCAAAATGTGCCTCTCTGGTTTATTAATTATTATTGATTATTGGCTGATTGACTGATTATTGACAGTCCAAGGGGAAGAGATACCATCAATTGTGAACAATCCTGTTAAAAGTTTAGGAAAGTGGTATGATGAGACACTTGGAGACAATTTGAACAAGGAAAAAGTCAATAAGCAGATTACAGAGTGGTTGAAAAAGATCGACAAGACTGGATTCCCTGGGAAGTATAAAGCCTGGATCTACCAGCACGGATTATTGCCAAGAGTGATGTGGTCACTCTTGCAGTATGAAATCCCAATGTCAACTGCAGAGACAATGGAAAGAAGAATAAATAGCTACCTTCAGCACGGATTATTGCCAAGAGTGATGTGGCCACTCTTGCAGTATGAAATCCCAATGTCAACTGCAGGGACAATGGAAAGAAGAATAAATAGCTACCTTCGTAGATGGCTAGGAGTACCACCAGGCTTCACATCTATTGGGTTGTATAGCAGAACAGCAAAGCTACAACTACGGTTATCATCTACTGTAGAAGAGTTCAAAGTAGCAAAATGCCAGCTCGTTATGACACTTAGAGATTCCAAAGATGGAAAAGTTTGAGAAGCAGGAGTAGTTACAAAAACAGGACGCAAGTGGTCAGCCAGCACAACAGTCAAGAAAGCAGAAGAGGCACTCGAGATGAAAGATATTATAGGAAATACCTGTATTAGGCGACAAGGGTTAGGGAACACCAAGTTTGAGCAGTGGAGAATAGCCAAAGAGAAGACAAGGCATGAAATGGTGCAGAAGGAAGTCAGGAAGTCAGAAGAGGATAATAGAAGAGCAAGAGCTGTAGGAATGGGCCAACAGAGCGCATGGACTAAGTGGAATGTGCCAGAGAGAAAGATGACCTGGACAGATTTCTGGAGGCTTGAACCATTCCGGATTTCATTCCTATTGAGGTCAGTGTATGATGTGTTACCATCACCAGCTAATTTGGCTAAGTGGGGACTGATAGAAACATCAGACTGCAAGCTGTGTGGAGAAAAAGAAACAATGGCTCATATCCTGTCTAGGTGCAGAGAGGCACTGCAGCAAGGCAGATACCGATGGAGGCATGACCAGGTCCTGCAGGAGTTAGCAGATGCATTGGAAAGAGAGAGAAGGAAACCTAGAATGAAAAAGAAGAAACAACCCCAGTCATCCAATTTGTTAAAGCAGGGGAGAAGTCAAAGTCAGTACCGGGGCAATCGGCAAGTCTCCTAGAAGGTACAACATGGCAGATGAGGGTAGATCTCGGACGAAAGTTAGTGTTTCCAGACATAGTCCATGCAACCTTATGACCAGATGTGGTACTGTGGTCAACTGAGCAGAAGTCCATAGTAATAGTGAAATTAACAGTACCTTGGGAAGAAAGATGTGAGGAGGCACATGAGAGAAAAAGCGCCGAATACCTGGAACTGATGGCGTCCTGTCAACAACGAGGCTGGAAAGCATGGTTATTTCCTGTGGAGGTGGGCTGTCGAGGTTTTCCTGCACAGTCTATATGGAAGATGTTCCAGAAGCTTGGTGTGAAAGGCCAGCAGAGACGAATAGCAGTACGAAAGTTGGGTGAGCGAGCAGAAAGATCATCATGCTGGTTGTGGCATAGGAGAGAAGACCCAGAGTGGAAGCCGCAGAATGACGCACAGTGCCCTGATCAGCACTGTGGACCCACCAGCTGGAGGATGTAGTAGTTTAAAGGGTCGAAACATCCAGTGACGGTTGGAACTACCTGAAGATGTCTAGAGGCAGAACACAATGGGCAACCAGATGATTATAGAAGGAAGATAGTTTGATCAAAATATGCAGACACCATCAACTGTAAGTTAATTAATAAATTAATATAAATTCCTTACCATGAATATATAATTTGTGTCTGGCATCTGTCCTCCAGTTTTGAACAACTCTTTCAGATCATAAAACTGAAAAACATCAATACAAATTATGTAATTTATGCACATTGAAAGCTTGACTTTTAATTAAAATTCATGACATTTGACAGATGGTAGGTCATAACAATAATATACATGTATCAACATCAGTGTGTGTCTTAAGATAAGCCACGAATCCTACTCAAGAAAAAACTCATGTTCACATTCCATTTCATTTTTCAAAAAAGATTTTCAATATCAAATAAACATTGCTTACCCGGTAGTTATATACTGTTTTGACCTTATCCTCTGACTAGAGCAAAAAAGATAGTTAGTAGGAAGGTAATTATGAACTTTTCACTTGCTCAAAGACTTTAAACCTTTTCACTCCTATTTTTTAAATCTTTTAAAAAAGGGGTTTTTTTGGTTTGTTTGGTCTTTTTTTTTTTAATTTTTTTTTTTTTTTTTTTTTTTTTTGTTTTTGTATTAGACAATTGCTAGATATCAGTAAAGTGAAATAATTTTTATTCAAAATTTGGTGGCTAATACAAAAAAGAAAAAAAAGAAAAAAAAAATTCTTTAAAAAACTTATTAAACTGGACTGTTGAATGAAAGAAAAACAACAGCTGTCAAAAAGAATGACACAAATCTGGCTGGCAGAGTAAGTCCATTAAAAAAATTTGGATGTTCATGTCAACTAAAAACAAGACAGTTTTTTTTTACACATCACAAAGACGATCTAAATGGATAGCAAAACCAATGTCTAATTTTCATCAATGACATCAGAGTGGTAGAAAAAGAGAGTAGAAGTAACACAGTGGTCGCGCTGTCGGTCGCCAACGTCGCAAATTGCGATTTTTTATGATTTTTGGCGATAAAAATCGGCGCCTGGCGATTTTTTTGGCGATTACAAAAATTATCCCACAGTGGTCCCCAAATAAAAGAGTCTTATCGGCACGTGTCGAAAAAATACAGTGTATACAGACGACAGGTATTAACAAAGGATTTACTTGAAAGCCATGTAGAAAGATGTGTTAAAGATGGCAATTAAAGTGATTAGGTAGTATGAAAGAGTTAATTATACTTTTAATTTGTTTCTGTTATTAATTAGTTTACCACCTAGTTAGTGGTCGTGTGTCTTTAATGTTCTCTTGTGTATCCAAGCGCACTGTATATAAAGAATCTGTGAACTATGTCGGCAAAATTTTCGAAAAATAAACATTGTAAAAATCACAAAGATCCGACAACACTTAAAATGGACAGCAAAATGACGAGTTTTTACATACTTAAAAAAATCTTTCACCCGTTATCATGGGTAAACGTAAATTGGACTTTACCGCAACCCAACAATCTAAAATTGCAAAATTATCGTCCTTTGGTTTTGGTTCTGATAGCAATGTTATTGAAAATGTGCAGATGCAACAAACACCAGAAAAAAAAAAAGAAAAAAAAAAAAAGAAAGAAAAGAAAACCGGATAAGTTGTTCATACTTCTAAAACGCCTTAGTACACGTAAATTTATGGACACTTGGAAATTTGGACGTTCATGGCTTAGGTACGATCACAAAACAAAACTTATGTACTGTGATATTTGTATTACAGCTCAAGTCTGCAACTCGTTTACAACTGGATGTGATGTCTTGAAAAAGGAAAGCGTTATAAATTTTTCTTCTTAATAACCAGACCGATTAAAATAACGTATGCAAATTTTATTCATGATCGTGAGGTCAGATCCGGGTCAGAGTGAAGGACTAACTAAATGAATGTGGGTCAAGGGCAATTGTTGCAGCAAATCACGATTTATTTTTTAAATATAAATGGTAAAAAATTTCACTAATGCCATCTTTTACGTATTTGGTGTTAATATTGATTTTTTTGTTGTATGTAAGGTTAAACTAGCAGTCAATCAGAACTGTCGTATCATGATGTAATATTGGATCTAAATATAGAAAAATGCGTTACTGTATTTTTAACTTCATTTGGCGATTCAAATATCATTGTTATTATTATTTAGATTATTTTCGGAAAGTCAGCGTAAATAAATCTGATAATTCAGAATATTTTAGTGCTTTCCCATTTTAATTTCACACATGATTAATATTTTCAGGTGACAATAGTCATGGTTTTGCCGTTAACGTTTCCAAAAAAAAAAAAAAAAAAAAAAAAAAAAAAAAAAAAAAAAAAAAAAAAAAAAAAAAAAAAGACTTTTAAATGATAAATAATTCGTGATTTTAATTTCTTACGGGGAGCATTGGAAGCCTGTGCATGCATCTGTTTTTGCATTTTTCCTGAGAGATTGATGGGGGTTGTTTAAAATTTCAGTGCATGCATTTTATTCTGTCAGGTAGTGTTAAATAAACAAATAAATACAAATTAAATTGCGTTTTTATTCTTCATTTTACAAACAAGTTGCAATTAAAATGCTAAATAGAATCTGGTACTGAACAGATGCCGATGGTGAATCATTTTATCTTCTGGCTCCAGTTTCCAAAAACTGGCGACAAAAATCCACAACTGGCGATTTTTTTGGCACCTGTTTTTTAGGAGCCAGAGCAACCCCTGTAACATTGTACTGACCTGTCCGTGTATATCTCCACAAACTGTTACCGGACTGGACACTGGCTGGACATTAGATTCCTCCAATAAAAGTTCACACACTAAATCACATAGTCTCTGGAAATATATATATATAATTTATATCAAATGTTATTATTAACATCTCAATAAGGTAAGACTTCCTTTTGTACCCCCCCCCCCCTCCCCACCCATTAAATTCAATATAAAATTTTTGAAAAATTATTTTTACAGAAATGTTCAAAATGGCATGAATTTATTATTTTTACATCATTTTAATTGAAACTAATATTTTAGTGGAGGGTACAAAAGGAAGTCTTTCCCCCAATAAATGTATATTATGATAATTAAGAGTCATGTTGTATCTCCCATCCAAATCCAAACCCCTTCAAATATAACTAAGTTTTATCAGATACGACACATAAAATACCAATAAAAACAGGTGTCTGTGACATCAAATGTTGTTAGACTACACCTATATTGTAGGTTCACACAGTCGCTATTATACAATTGGTGTCTGGTAGACAAGAAGTCAAAATGGAAATTGTAGTTTGCAAAGGATGGTAAAAACAACAAATGTAAAGTGTCGTTAACACCTCCACTCAAGCGTTTTGGTTACAGCAGCTGCAGTCACTGCAGACAAGTCACAATTTTTCAATTTATAATTTGTGAATAAGGAAACTATTAGTAGAAAAGGAAGGGGCAGTCTGGATTGCCATCGCCACTGGACAAAGCTGGATGCGACCTAATATCAATATTGTCCGATAATGTAACGTGTGATGTATGCTAAATTTCAGATATTTTGACACCGTTTAAATATTTACGAGAAATGCGCAAGTACATTACGGCCGTAATAGACGTGTTTGGAAGAGTTTAAAATGAAAGTTATCACATGATCAGCCACAAGGCAAACTGAAAATGAAGCTACTGGATCGGTATAAATAAAAGTGTTCTCCATAGCCTTGTGTTCAAGAAAAAAGATGTAAAAATAAACCTTTAGGTCGTTTTCTGGCAAATATTTGCATTCTTTTGCTATTTCAATCCAGTGGTCTGGATCCGACGACATGTTGAATTTGTCTGTTGTTGGTTGTAGTTTCTTCCGAAATGTTGAGTACCGATGTGCCTTGTTCTTCACTGTATCTGCCAGAAAGATAACTTTTTCCTGTATGTAATCAGCGACATTTAAAACGTATGGTGGCTTATTTCTGACATCGACATAAAATTATCTCAACATGTCGACTTAATATCTTGACAAGTCAAGATATTATCATGGAAAGTTGTGATACCAAAATAAAAAGTTGAGATAAGTAACACGACTTGCCGCGATAAAAATGAGTCGAGATATCAAGATAATTATCACGAGTGGTCAATATGAGTATCGCGGCATGTCGTGTTACTTATCTTAACTTTTATTTTAGTATCACAACTTTCCATGATAATATCTTGACTTGTCAAGATATTAAGTCGACATGTCGAGATAATTTTATGTCAGCGACTAAAATTATGTCGATGTCAGAAATAAGCCACCATACCGAATTCCATGCAAAAAAAATATTTTAATATTTTTTTCTGTTATTTGCACCCTTTCTAAAGATCTACAATTTTACTTTTCCCCCGTTTTCTTTTTAGTAATATCACTAATTCTTTTCAGTGGTTTGAAAAACCGAATACAAGTGATAGATATCAGTGTTTTTGTGAAAAACATCATAGGTGAGATTTAAAAGTAACAAGATATATACTAGTATGTACATGTGAAAACTTAAAAGATGTAAAATCTGGGACTTTACATTTGGTAGATCTGTGTAGCTATGCCGGTGGATGGTGTTACTGATTTTTCGCCTTTTGCAAAATTTCGCAATGACACATTTAATGGCACATTTAAAAGTATTTCAGGTGGTCTTGTACATGTGCTTTTTATGAAAAAAATTATGTATTAATTGCCATGTTGTCCTAACAACGCAATATTATTCAATTTGAATGATAATACAATCAGAAACCGTCACGCAGTGTAAAGAGAAATGCCGACTAGCTTCACACCATGAAATAAATAAAATACACACGTAATTTTGAATGATTTTTTCAAATATCAATCAGACAACAAATCCCCATGTTAATTCCAAAATTGATTGACGTATGTTCATTTCATCTATACACTTACATTTCAGTTAATTATTGCCAAAGATGTAAATAACCATAAATACTGGACAAGTTTTACAGTTTAGTGATTTTTTGTTAGCGTCGACAGGGTTTTCCTTCAAACCAAAAACAAGAAAGGGGTTTGCCTTGTGGTAGCCTTTATTGTCAGTTTTACAGTTTAGTGATTTAAAAATGTTTTTAACTGGATTTCTGGTGCAACTAAAGCTTTTAAACCACAAGCGCTTGTCTCGATATTTAAAAAAAAATAAAATCAATTCTTTATTTTTTTCATTTATTATTTATTTATTTATTTTTTGTTAGCGGTGGCTGGGTTTTCCTTCAAACCAAAGGCAAGAAAGGGGGTTTGCCTTGTGGTAGCCTTTATGAATGGCCTGAGTGGTCAGCGATGTTTATCTGCGATATTGCCGGTGACAGCAAGTGTACCAACACTCTAAGAGCGTCATAAGTGCACACTAGAACAATGCAGATCGGAAATACCAACACCCGATATATATATATATATATATATATATATATATATATATATATATATATATATATATATATATATATATATATATATATATATATAATGTTGTGTTTAGATAAATTATCAATATTAATAATTTTGTAAAATGTCTGGTCACGAAAAGCAGAAAATTTCTGATATAACGTTATTCAACCTTTTTTTTTTTTTTTTTTTTTTTTTTTCTTTTAAATTTGTAAATAAAAAAATGTGATAGATTAACTGGGTATTTAAACAAAAAAGGTCGCATTGAAGGTCGCATGTTGCCAAAAGCACTATAGCACATTAAAACAGTACCAACAATACCAAACAAATGAAACATGAAACCAGATTATGGGGATGAATCGGGTCTCTAATACTGTTCTCCAACAGATACAACACAATTTTGTTTTCTGGTTTCCAAACCTCTGTGCAACGTTTGATGAGTATTATGTGGTTGAATATAATTATAGAAATCTAAGACATAAATTTGTTCGTGTGAAAATAAATGAAGTTTAAGAATATTACATAGAACTTTTTCATTTTGTTTTAAAACCCATTCCCATAATTATTTTGAAAAAAATGAACATGATCAAAGGCTATCTCGGTAATTAACATAAAGGTCAAGAACGGTCTGCAATAGAAACAGACATAATGACTTTTAGTGAGTTTCTTGAGGAAACGGTTTCTTTTTATTGGTAGCTTATGGCAACCGTCAAATACATGTTATTCAAACAATAGTTGGCAAACTTTTTTTTACTTGGTTTAGAATTGAAGCAGTGTAGACTAACGGATGTTTTACAACCCAGTCACTGAGATTCATTCACTAAATATCAAAGTGATCAGTTCTGAGATGGTAGGGGAAATTGAAGTTCCTAGGGAATAAAAAGATCACTGTGAATTGGAAAGCAAACTGACAATTTCTCACTTTAGGATCTGCTTGAGTGGGATTCTAAACTAGGAAATGAGAAACGCTTTGATCTGTAAGCCAGTGCTTTGAACCACTTGGTCACAACCCCCCCCCCCCAAAGTTGGAAAGGTCATGTATCAAAGAACATGCATGTACAATATAAGCTATAGCAAATGATATTTTTGTTTTTATTTTTTTTTTTAATTTTATTTATTTATTCATCTATTTATTTATTTGACCATACCTTGGTAATTAGTTCTGAAATGGTAGAAGAAATAGGTGTGCCTTGAGAAACCACCAACACTTGGCATGTAACTGAAAAAACTTTCATACACCAAGATCTGTCCAAAACGAGGTTTACACTTCAAACCTATATGGAAAGATGGGGCTAAAACTACAACAAAATCCGAGTTCATCACCACCTATTATTCAGTCAAATCCAGCATTATAAGAGGGGTTGGCAATAAACTGAGGGAGGGTTATGAAGAAATAACAACAGAAAAAAGAGATTTTGGGACAAGATTGCAAAGATATTGAGAAGCTATTTAAAAGCTATAAAAACTATATACATGTATTATATGGGTGCCTTGAATCTAAAGATTCAAAGGCGCATAAAAATAACAAAACAGTTTATTACAAACCAGTCTTTTATTATTTCAGTAAAATATCACTATAGTATTTCAAATACAGGTATAGTCAAAAACATTAGCTTTAGACTCAGGCCCAGGTTTCACAATCATCCCTTTACTAAAATTTTCCTAAACTTAAATCTGGCAAATTTGCAACCTTAATAATTTTGTTAATTGTTGAGATATTTAGGAATTTAAGGTCTCATTTTGAAGATCACTTCAAGCTTGTTACACCTGTATTTATTTTTATCATAAAAGTTTATTCGTAACTCAGAGATTGCCAAAATTTGCTAAATTTAAGTTAAGGAAAATCTTAGTTAAGGAATGATCGTGAAACCGGGGCCTGGTTATACAAACCAATCCTTAACTTAGATTTTCCTTTAAGATCTGGCAAATTTCAGTTAGGTCCCAGTAAATATTCTTGGACTTATTTTGAGACTGTCCATTTCAGGGATCGTAAGGAAACCAGTGCCCTGGATAAAACAACATTGGCAAGCAAACAGGAATATTCTCACACAAGGATTTGAGGCCAAGTGATGAGCCAATGTCATCTGTAAGCACAAGTTTTATATAAAAAGGCCTTTGCAAATTTGAAAATTTGAATTTTCATATTTTTTTGCAAGTTTTCCAGAGGGTCATATATTTTAAATTGTCATTTTAAAGATGACTTTAAGAGTATGACACCCGAAATCTACTTCTGTCAATTTTTAATTTGTAGTCTCTAAAAAATGCCAGATTTTAAATTAGGATGAGAGAGAAATTTCAGTTCAGGAATGATTGTGAATCAAGCCTCAGCAGATTTAAAAAATAACAATTGGTGTCAACAGATCATAAGCACATATTAAATACATCATCTATTACATCTGAATAAATCTACAAATTATGTGTTAACAATTTATATCAAGGGGCTTTGAACATATCAGTTTGAAATATGATAACCTTATAGCAAAATGTGCATTTGTACAAATTGTATTCAAATGTTATCTATTGTAAATAAAGTTTTATGAACATGCAGCTCGATACATTTTTAGAAATCATTGGTTTATAGACATCTATCTCGCTCTGCTACCTAAAAACAAAACAGCAGTCCTAGCCCTAAACTTTATAGGAGAGCCATAGTGAGTTGACTTGGGTAATGGTGTTTTTACACCCAGTCGATTCTTGAACTTATATTCAGAGGATCAGTTCTGGGATGATGGAGGAAACAAAGTACCGGTACCCAGAGAAAATCACTGACCTTCAGCAACTGAAACGATGAACTTTCTCCCACTAGGATCTGCCATATTGGAATTTGAACCTAGGCAGTGAGAGGCACTGTCATCTATAACCATACACTTTAGATCACTCTGCCCCTGTGGCCCCTTCATTGAAGAATTACTATTGTCTCTTTCTAAAGCTATGTTATTTTAACTTGTAAATAAAACCAACCAATAGGAAATTGTAATACATTGTACACAACTGTTATAGCCATGACTGACTGTGATTGCATAAAGCAATTGTACAATATCTTTCTTGCTAATCAAAGTGCACACACACACACACACACAAACACACACACATACATGTGATTTATATAGTCACTGATAATGTGTTAAAGATTAAGACACCAGACCCAGCTGTTCAAAGCATACTTAGATTATTCATCTAATATCAGATTTTTGTTTCTTGTATTTTATCAAAACATTTAAGAAATTTCTATTGAAAAAAATCAAGAGCTTAAAAAAAATTATTATCAACATTTATGCATTTTGGTTTTAAAAATATTGATTTTATGACCATACATTATTATTATTATTTATTATTATTATGTTTGGAATGATTAAATTATAAGCTGTCCAGCATTGAAAAACTGGGTCTAATTTTTAAATTCAACAATTATTTATTAATATATTTGGATCAAATGTATTAAACCTCTCTATCTATCATCAGCATGTCAAATTTTGGTGTTATATAGAAGATTTATAACAAGAGCACCGCCGAGCGTAGCATTATACGCCCGTGTTATATTGATCGAGTAGTAGTATTTACTAGTGTGGCGACACCTTTAGGGGTATCGCGGGAAAGAATGGAACAATCTAGAGGATTTCTATCAGTAGAGCTCATCCACAGAACTTGCCACTCAAAAGTTTGACACAGACCTAACGGATAAGTGCCAAACCTACCAATAATTTGGTAAAGAATTGGTTACTTTAATATGGGTACGAATTCAAAACGGTACGTTAAATTGTTTTTGGATGATAGCGCCGACTTTAAACAGTTATTGTGGATTTTATGTAAAAGATAGAAAAAATATAAAATACCGTCTTTTCCGTCAGATCTTAAACATTTTTCAGTCAATGGACGACTTTTCGTACAATGAACTGTTATTGAACAGGAGTGTGTTAAATGTAATTGTTTTTGGAAAAATTCATTTTTTGCATGTTTGACCCCAAAATTAAGTATGATACCGATATTTCGCAAAAATTTCACCAAGTTAGATAGCTAGATCGCATTAGACTCCATAACCTCAGAAATTTTTAGCAAAATCTATCGAGGAGTTTTCAAGGTCCCCAAGATGCAAATATATGCTGCTAAAAAGGAGAAAGTTGTCGCCTTTATCATTTCACATCCAGAGGATGTTCCGAATGAATTCGTCACTAATCCTCTAGATTGTTCCATTCTTTACTGAGAAGTATAAGTACAACTAGGATATATGTATGTAAAAATATATTGCTAAATGGATAGTGGTAGACTGCTATATAATTCATATTCATTTCCAGGAAGGAAGAAGTTTAAAATATAATGTTAGGTCATGGCAGTGTTTTCATGTGTTAAGCATTGCATGCAGGAAGATTTTAGGAAACAAATACATTTTTTGTCTGAAATGTTTTGAGAACCTTTTTTTAACCAACCTGAAATAATTTATATCTATAAAGCTTAATTATAATTAGAACTGTTGTCGTGATCTGTGCAGTATGATAAAAAGGTGTTTTAAGTTAAACAAGAGGCCCAAAAGGGCCTGTGGAGCTCAACTGACAAAAATTGTTCTTGTGCCTTCATTTATATAAACTCAGTACAGGGACTTGAGCTGACGTTAAATGCTAAATATAAAAGCTGTAGGCCTTACAGTTTCAGAGAAGAATATTTTTAAATTTGACTTCCCATATAAGTATATGTAGATATATGTGCCCCTTGGTGGGACCAAAAATGGCCCAGGGGCCTTTATTTGTACAAACCTGGTAAAGGGACTTGAGCTGATTATGAAAGCTTAAAGCCTTACAGTTTCAGAGAAGAAGATTTTTAAATTTGATTTCCCATATATGCATATGTAGATATATTGGCCCTTAGGGTGGGACCAAAAATGGCCCAGGGGCCACCATTTGTACAAACTTGGTAAAGGGACTTGAGCTGATGTTAAATGCCAAATATAAAAGCATTATGCCTTACAGTTTCAGAGAAGAAAATTTTTTAATTTGATTTCCAATATATATATATGCATATGCAGATATATGGACCCCTGGGGTGGGGCCAAAAATGGACCGTGGGCCACCATTTGTACAAACTTGGTAAAGGGGCTCAAGCTGATATTAACTGCCAAATATGAAAGCTTAAGGCTTCATGGTTTTAGAGAAGAAGATTTTCAAAGTTGATTTTCCATTATAAGCCATATATGCATATGCAGATATATGGACCCCTGGGGTGGGGCCAAAAATAGACCGGGGGCCACCATTTGTACAAACTTGGTAAAGGGGCTCAAGCTGATATTAACTGCCAAATATGAAAGCTTAAGGCTTCATGGTTTCAGAGAAGAAGATTTTCAAAGTTGATTTTCCATTATAAGCCATATATGCATATGTAGATATATGGACCCCTGTGGTGGGGCCAAAAATAGACCGGGGGCCACCATTTGTATAAACTTGGTAAAGGGGCTCAAGCTGATATTAACTGCCAAATATGAAAGCTTAAGGCTTCATGGTTTTAGAGAAGAAGATTTTCAAAGTTGATTTTCCATTATAAGCCATATATGCATATGCAGATATATGGACCCCTGGGGTGGGGCCAAAAATAGACAGGGGGCTACCTTTTGTACAAACTTGGTAAAGGGGCTCAAGCTGATATTAACTGCCAAGTATGAAAGCTTAAGGCTTCATGGTTTCAGAGAAGAAGATTTTCAAAGTTGATTTTCCATTATAAGCCATATATGCATATGCAGATATATGGACCCCTGGGGTGGGGCCAAAAATAGACCGGGGGCCACCATTTGTACAAACTTGGTAAAGGGGCTCAAGCTGATATTAACTGCCAAATATGAAAGCTTAATGCTTCATGGTTTCAGAGAAGAAGATTTTCAAAGTTGATTTTCCATTATGAGCCATATATGCATATGCAGATATATGGACCCCTGGGGTGGGGCCAAAAATGGACCGGGGGCCACCATTTGTACAAACTTGGTAAAGGGGCTCAAGCTGGTATTAACTGCCAAATATGAAAGCTTAAGGCTTCATGGTTTCAGAGAAGAAGATTTTCAAAGTTGATTTTCCATTATAAGCCTTATTTTTACTTTTTACGAAGTACGACAGAAAAACGCTAAAAACGCGTAACCTAGTTTTTGACAGAATTTCACGAAATGTACAACCTACATGTTTAAGGGTGTCTAGAAGCTAAATATCACATCAGATTTTGAAAATAACCTATGGTTTCAGAGAAGAAGCTTATTTTAGGTTTTTTACATTCTAGGTCGCTGTGACCTACTTTTGGTTGCCATGGAAACCAATTGTACAAATTTTCATCTACTCCTTCTAAGGATCATTTCTGCAAAGTTTTGCTAAAATTGGCCCAGTAGTTTCTGAGTTTTTTGCTGTTAACGGACGCACGCACGCACGCACGCACGCACGCACGCGCGCATCATGCCATAAGCTCATCTGGCTTTAGCCAGTTGAGCTAAAAAGGGGCATAACTCCTCCAAAAATAATCTGAAAAAGTTGTAATTCGAACTTGCACCAGATAATAACATCGTAAATGTGTATACCAAATTTCATTTGAATCCATAAATAGTTGTAGGCTCTGATGATCGGAAACCACATGGTCATACATACAAAAATTTCTAAGTTAAAAAAGGGGCATAACTCCTCCAAAAATAATCCAAAAAAGTTGTAATTCGAACTTGCACAAGGTATTACCATGGTAAAGCTGTATACCAAATTTCATTTGAATCCATAAATGTTTGTGGTCTCTATTGAACGGAATACAAATTGTTAACAGACGCCCGCCCGCCCGCCAGCCCGCCCGCCCGGACGGACAGCACCGTAACATAATACGTCCCGTCATATGACGGGCGTATAAAAATTAAAGTAGGTTTTAAACGTAGAACATAAAAAAAACTTCAAAATGATGTGACTCATATTATAAAAGACAATGGCAAGTTTATCCAGGGGCATAAATTAAAACAAGATTTAACTGTTTTGAGAAAATAAAAGATATTAATTAAATTATCTATGGTTTTTCATAAAATAATGACACTCAAATGTACATGATACAAATTATTGTATAAGACTAAAATGCAAAAACAGTAAAACAGTATTTGATTGGCTAATAAAAAAAAACCATGAATTAACCAATGAAATATTTCCACACAAGTAACTGCTTGGTAAAGTACAGGCAGGTGTATATGTGAGTAAATACATGTAGAGTTAAATGTTGATTATTGTTACTTTGTTTTGGACAAGGCCACCAGCAACAGCAATATAAACCCACAACAAACTGATAATAAACAAAAACTTTATTCATGTATAACACAGATACAAAATTCTGTCTAAATGGGTAAAATAATAAAATGTCAAGGCAATCAATAGTCCGAATTACCTCCGACCCTAACACACTTTATGCTCTATGGCTGAATGTAGGCTATAGCAATTTCTATGTCAAAAAACCAAGATTTTCTGACCTTACACACAGCCATCAGGCATAAAGTGTGTTAGGGTCAGAGGAAATTCAGACTAGGAATCAAGTGCAATACCACCTACTTGAACATATTCCCATGTAAACTGAAAACTTGTCTGAACAGAACTGGGAGTAAATTGAAAACTTGTCCAAACAGAACCCCAAACTGAAAACCTGTTTAAAAAGAGCCCAGAGTAAACTGAAAACTCTTCTAAACAGAACTCAAGTTCAGTACAGTCTTTTCTGTACATCACACAGAGGCAGGGCTTAACAACACTGTTCTATTGAAATTTGTTGAGGTGACCTTAGATGTACACATAAAACATCATCTTTATTTCAATAATCACAATTTAGAATAGTTCATTTAAAAATTCTGAATCGCTGTCTAAACGAGTTAGAATGTTTATATATCATGGATTGAATAGTGTCTCTATCAGGAAGTTTAAACAAGTTACCAAGGGCAGCTATTGTTAACTTGGTGTTCAGCATCCTATCTGCCACTCGTTGAATATCTGAAGCCGTTACTCTACCTGTAAAATATAGAAAAATAAAATTGTATTTAAATTGGTAAATTGATCAATTTTGTAATAAAGGGAGTCTATGATTTCCCAGCCATTTCTTACAAGATAAATTTTTCATGAATCCCAAAGAAGTTTTTTTCTCCTTGACACAAGCATATCTGAAAAATGCAACACACAATATAAAAATTTACATTGGCAAATTAACTGATTTGACAGTACTCTATGGTCTATATCGGCTATTTCTTTGTTTACTCAAGCATACATGTATAGGAAAAAATAAGACGGCTGTTAGGCTGATATTGGGGGGCCTCAGTGGCCGAGTGGTCTAAAGCGCGCACTTACAAATCACAGTGCCTCTCAACGCCTGGTTTCGAATCCCACTCTCTTACTCTGATATCTTTTAAAGTAAAACTTGGTCATTTAGTAAGACTTAAAGTCAGGGCTATAAAATTTTGAAAAGTATTTTAACTTGCCACAAGTGATTTTTTACCTATCAACAAACTGACTGGTTGGATATTTGCATATTGTCTTTATATGGTAACCGTAATACATGCATCCTCGAGCTTGACAAATGATGGAGAGTGGAGTAGAATTATGAAGTGTTACACTTCTTTCACTTACATCAGAGAGGTCAAAAGTACCGGGGAGTAAAGTTTCTGCAAGCAAACTCACAAACACTATCCTACTCATATCTGCTCAAATGGGATTCTAACCAAGGTGGTGAGAGGTACAGAGATCTATAAATGCTCTTTAGACCAATCAATCACAGGCTTAATGAAATGACATACAGAAAATAGAAACTGAGTACCATAAAACTGATGATTGCCATGGCAACCAAGAACACAATTTCATAAAATAAACAAGTGCATAAGACACATGACATCATTGATTAAAAATAAATTGGTATGCAATTAATGACTTTTGTCTTCAACAAGTATTTGCTGAGCTTGGAATAAAGTACATGAATAACAGATTGCATCAATAAAAGCCCCTCTCTCTCTCTCTCTCCACTCTCTCTCTCTGAGACATAAAATGTCATATGTTACCTATTGCATCATAATAATATTGTGGCTGGTGTCTAAATCCATTAGCAATCACCTGACGGCCAATGTCTTCAAATATCACAGGTCGGGCTTCCAAGTTCATTAATAACATTGATTGTAACTGAGTTTTTGCCCTATTTAATTCTTCCTAAAAAGTAGAACAATGCAGACATGAAAAAAGACTCCTGGGCCTTAATGCTCACCTGGCAAATATGTGAATATTATAATATGCATCTATTTCATGATAGGGAATACAAAAAGTTTGAATTATTGAGCATGAAAAAAGCAGTTCTGTGAACATTTTCAATCATATTTTGATAAATAAATTTGTTTATTCTACTTCTATGTTTCATTGGCACACAGTATCATTCCGGAAAACTGATATTTTTCAAAAATTACTCGTAACTCTACAGTCTGCAATTTCCTTAAAAAAAAGACAGTGAACTGGACAAAAAAGTGAAACTTAATCTGTAACTTTAATGAAATACATGTAGAATAAAACACCAAAAAGTGGTATATTATCTACAGGTGTTTAGCCCAGAAATTAAGTTCAAACTGACACAGGGGGACAGAAAGAGCGGAAACCAATAGTTTCCGTCGATGGCCCCTGAAGGGGGCTGATTACTTACTTCTCTTACTCTTCCACTTGTATTAGCTAATTCCATTGTTATAACATCTGTCAAATGATTAAGCTTTAAAAAAATAAATAAGAAAAACAGTAAAGATTAGTGCATTGTCATTCACAAAACAATGAATCGATGAAAAACATTTAATGAAAACAGCATCTTTCTAAGACCATTAAATCTAAAGATGCAAGTGGCATTATGTTGATTCTGGTATCATCAAAAACAACAATAAACAGGTGAGCTACAATTGTTTTTTTTTTTTTTTGTTTTGTTTTTTTTTTTGGCTAAAATGACCTATAATGTCCTAAACTTGCATTTTCAGGATGTGAATTAGCATGAACAAAAAATAACTCATCAAAAACAACAATATATATTTTGTTAAACAGGTAAGTTACAACTAAGTCATTTGCTAAAATTATCCATTTTTATTATGTCTAACACTTACATTATCAGGATGTGAACTAGCATGAATAAAAAATAGCCCAGTATCATCATAGGCAACATTGTAAGCTGTAGCATTATTTATCCAATGATATCTGTAAGTAAAAAAAAATTCTTATTACTAAAAAAGCCCTTGTTGCTCATCTGGGCAGAGATGGAAATATAAAATGGCAAGATTCGCCTGGATACCTGACAACTTTTAAAGTGCTTATCAGGGCAGCAGACATGAAAAATAAATAAAAGGGCAGAATTGCTCACCTGGACAGCTGACTAATTAAAAGAGACCAGTTATGCTTCTCTGACTAACAAAAAGGTAAGTCAAAGAGCCAGATTTGATTGTCTAGTTACATGTACACATGTACCTGAAACCAACATGTTATCAAAAGGGAAAGAGATGCTTATCTTTGCAGCAGATACCAAAATATCATTAAATGCAGTTACCAGTGGTAATCCTGACAGCAGACAAACATTTTTCCATCTTAATTCATATAAGAAGTTCACTATCAAGAATACCATTCTTTTATTTGAAGATGATATCGTAATTTTTTTTCAAACACTTCTTATTACAAATAACTTTCACAGAACACTTTTCTCATTATTTTTAAAGGCCTCTCATTGGCTGATTTGTGGTCTAAGTCGCTGGCTCAAGAACCACAGTTCCTCTCATTGTGTTAGTTCAAGTCTGACTTTCTGTGATTCCATTTGTGTGCATACTGAATATTGGTGGTTTTTTTTTATAATCTTTGACATTCAGTTTTTCTTACACTTTTCCAGAACCAACTGCTTCAAAAGAAATGAAATTATCTTCACTATGACATAAAATACGGACCTAACTAACTTTGTAACACATGTAAAATTGTTTTAAAATTTCATATATTGTAAATCTACTAATTTTAGTGGTTTATTAATAAGAGGTTTTTTTTTTGTTTTGTTTTGTTTTGTTTAGTTTTTTTTTTCTCTCACTAGAACAGTAGTGATAACTTAAATACACTGCTAGAATAAAAATGAATTGTAGTCTGTTTCTCAAAAGCACTAATTTAAATCCAGGAGAATAAGTTGAAAATGTTGAATGCACTGAAATAAGAACAATCTAAAATTAGCATGTTTACAGTAATCTATAGGGATTTTTTAAACAAATCTTTAAAGTTTAAGTTGACCACTTTATAAGGAATTTTTTAAAAACAGATCAATTTACCTATTAAGGACATTCAAATATAATCTAGAGTACATTCCTTTACCCGGACCACCAGATGAGAAGGACCCGCCTCCTCCCATCATCATATTTAGTACACAAAAAGCAAGGAAGTCATCATCTTGATGTGAACAACTCTCTAACCCAAACATAACATGAGCAAGCTCTGGCATTGGTGTGGGTCCAAGGCTAACATCTGACAGATCTTTTTCTACCTACAAAAGCAAAGAAATATATAAGTATTCCAAGTTTTAGTCAATAAAGTCTGACAAAAGCCTATAATGGCCCATCAATCTGACTGTAATACGGGACTAAAAATGGACCAGTTCAAGTGTCCAAAACCTAACTGTATACATGTACATGTATCTTTACCAAGATGTTAGCAAAGCTTAACCAAATTATACCACTGTTCCACATAACAAGCATTCTCTTATAACAATTGTCAATTGCAAGAACTTCCCCTCCTACAAATGTATTTTTAATTCAATGAAACATAAGAACTATTACCTAAATGTTTTCTTTGTGTCCTTGATTGAAAACAGCAACTGTCAATCAAATTAGAACTCTCCCTCCCACAAAGATTTTTATGTCCAATGAAACAATTATCCAAGATGCCTTCTCCTACATATTGACATATAAGATGTTTACTAATTGCATACTAGCTAGCAAATGTCAATCAAGTTAGACTTCACCTCCCACAAATATATAGTTAATCAAATGAAATATAAGAATTATTACCCACAGTTCTCCACCTGTATACTGTGCAATAGATTATTTTACAAGTTAAGATCTGTCAATCAAATTAGAACTTCCCCTCTCACAAATGTATTGAATGAAATATAAGTATTATTACCCTAAGGTCTCCACCTGTATACTGTGAAATAGATTTATCAACATGTTTGAATCTGTCAATCAAATTAGAACTTAACCCACCCACCAATGCATTTTTAATTGAATGAAATGTAAGTATTATTACCCTAAGGTCTCCACCTGTATACTGTGCAATAGATTTATCAACATGTTTTGATTTGTCAATCAAATTAGAATCCTCCTCCCAGATAGGTCTTTTCAACTCAATAAAATATTTTCTGACCAAATCCACCAATGTCTTGTGATCCATGCCGACACCTGCCACCACCATTCTGTCGGGGGTATGGAAGTTTTTCATATAAGTATATAACACTTTTTTATCTATTATAGAAATATTAGCTTCCTGGCAGATCTTTGGTAAGCCAAGTGTATTTCCTCTATAAGCCGCCTATAAAGTAAAAATAATCTTTTTTTTAAAAATTGAAGTTTTTATGTCGGTATTAAAAATATTAATGAAAAATTTAGCTGAATGAGTGAACTCTGTGGATATGAAGCTCCAGCTTCTGGAATACACACCGCTTTTAATAGCCTTTGGTTACAAATTTGGACATATCCTTATGTGAACTAGAATGTGTCAGAAGGACTAAAATGCCCAAAGTCATAACTCTCAAGAAAGTGGGTCCATTAAAACAGAACTCGAACTGGATCTCATCATAACAATGATCATACCAAGTTTAATTTGATAAGTTTTTTCTCTGGGTATATCAGTTTTTCTCTTGAACATCCAAGAACTGATCACTTCAACTATGTGTTGAAGAATGGAACATACAATACTTTTCTTCTGTACCTCCTTTAGGGGTTCCAATGGCTGAGTGGTTCAGGTGTAAGCCTTCAAACCCAAGGTATCTCACTGCTGTAGGTAAGACCCTGGTCCACCTCAAGTGAAAATAGGTTCTTCCTTGTTGTAGGCCTTTTATTGGTTAGCTCTGTGCTTGGTCTGTGCTGTTTATTTGCAACATGGGGGCGGGGGTGGGGGGTGGGGGTTGAATTAACACTCTATAGGTCACTATAAGTGTGTACAAGAACAAGCAGACCAAAAACCAAAAACTCAAGACATCTCATGAACTTTAGTCAAGATTAATCTGTAAGCTTTAAAAGCAAAATTTGCCTGAACGAGAATAGTTGAAATTTTGCTGATGTGATGTAAAAACAATACTGAACCAACAAACCAACGCAACATTAAAGTTAGTATAAAACAGTAGAACCAGTGATACTTACTGTGTGAACCATTTCCATCAATAATGGCTCCTGGTTGGGATTCATATTTAATGTCTCTATCTCAAATTTAATGGCAGACCTAGCATTATCCAGCTAGAAAAACAATAACAAAAGATTGAATGAATGGAGTTTACAATATACAGTGTTCAATCTAGAAGGGGCTTATGAGCCATTGGCTTAAAAAAAGATACAAGCTATGTGTAGTCTAACTGTTCAATATCAGTACAGTGAAACTTCCGTAAACCGACACTCCACGGGACCGGTCATTTTGGTCAGTTTACAGAGGTGTCGGTTTTCAGAAGTTTGAAAAAACGGATTCGAATCCGGTTCGTTCCAGTCCGTTACCAGGTCAGAATTTAGTCAGTTACCGGATATGGCTATTATAATGTATTCATGTGTGTGCATTCGATCGTGTAAAGTGATATTTTAAATGTTATTTATATTTTATTTTTATCTTAAACAAATTGAACAATAAAAAATGTGCATACATTGTCGTCGTAGTTGTAATACGTAGTTCTTATCGTCTACCAAGATCGGGCCCCGCTAACAGTACTCAAGTTTGTGTTATTTTATTTTATTTTTCTCGCCCGAGAAGAAGAGGTCATATCAATCATTCAGATTTAAAAAAAAAACAAGGAAAAGAAAAAAAAAAGAAGAAAATAGAACGTGATTTATTTAAGTTCAAAGCTGTATTGTTTTGAGAAAATCCTTTGCCTTGCTTCTAAAAACATCACGCAGCTTTTCGGCATCCGACTTCTGTTTCTTTAAATATAAACAACGCACATTTAAATAAAACGTTTTAAACATGTTTGTTTATTTTAAATTACATACGATAGAGATACATAATAATAATAATTATAATTAATAAGTTAATGTATTTAGTAAACATCGACCGTAGGTAAACAGGTGTTATACATAGCCCGCGGTAATATGAGTTCTCATCACGTGCAGTCATTCGTGACCATTCAAACATTATTTTTTCCACAGGTAATATCGGTATTCGGAAGTTTATTTACTGTTAAAGAAGCCGATTTGGGCTGACAAATTATGTCGGTATTCGGAATACGGAGGTGTCGGTTTTTGGAAATTTTTATTACATGATTTATATAAGAATAAATCCGTCCCGGGCAGACAATGTCGGTTTATGGAGGTTGTCGGTATTTAGAGGTGTCGGTTTTGGGAAGTTACACTGTATATCAAAAAATATTATTTTGGTACTTCTTTTCCATAGTGGGATTCTTGATGGCCAAGTGGTCTAAAGTGTGCAGTAACAGATTACAGCACCTCTCACTGCCTAGGGTTTAAATCCCGCTGGGACAGATCCTAGTGAGTGAAAAGTTGTCAGTTTGCTTTCTAAAGTCTGATGATTTTTTTACAGTACCCTGGTTTCCCCAACCATTCCAGAGCTGACAGTTTTGATACAAGTGAAAGAATCTTGACTGGGGAGTAAAACAACATTACTCCACTCCACTTTCTTAAAACTTGACTGCAACATAAATATTGATATGAATTACTTCCATTTTGCACCGACTATCATCTTATGAGATAATTATTCTTGCGAAAAATTGACAAAAAATTTTCTGCTGTATAAAATGTTATCATGATAACTCATTTTTGAAAAAAGCATCCCAATTTTTTCCATGCCTGGACAAAACTCAGATTCTTGTTCAAAAGTTAAAATTTTAAATTTTAAATTTTTTTTTTTTTTTTGACTGAACAAACAAAAAAACATATATATCCTGATTTTGCATGTTTACATCATTGTGGTGTTTAAAATGTAATCACCATTGTCAATATCTTAAACTTACTGATAAAAATGCTGTATAATATCATGGATATACATGTTTTTTAGCATTAACAGGCATACATGTAGTTTGAAAGATCTAACTTTTCAATCCAAATTACCATAAAGTGATATCGATTTCTGAAGGTCGGTGATTTACCGGGCACTCCAGTTTCCTCCACCATCCCAAAACTGACCGCCTCAAAATACGTGAAAGAATCTTGACTGGGGCGTAAAACGCAATTACGCCACTCCATAAAGTGATGTAAATGAGTTAACACATCAATCATACAAAATCATAATCATTACCTCATCATCTCGAATCTTAGGTCGGAGCGTTACTTCTGATAAAATGTTGATCAATGATGGAAGATTGTTTGTATTACCAGACATAGCATACATAAAAATATCCCTGCAAAAGACAAAATATTAAAGTTTGTTTCACCAATTTTGTTTCTCATATCGGACAAAAAAACGCTACATTTTACAATAACAATACTTTGTTGTGCATGCTTTGATGTCACAATAAACTTTCAATTGTGATGTCACTAACTGACAATACAATACAAACTCTAAACTTCAGAGAAATCTATTAGAGGTGACCATAATTTGTTTTCAGTTTTCAAGTTGTCTACAAATGCACAGTTATAGATCAAAGCGCCACTTACCACTCAGGTTTGAATCTCAATCTGGCAAATTCTAGGGTGAGAAAGTTTGTCAGTTAGGTTGTTGCTAATCACCAATAGTTTTATTTATGTATATTCCAATTGAAATAATTTTGAAATATCTTATTATTTATAAATCAATACGTCAGTTTGGAATATGCCAAGTGCCCCTCTTGTAGAAACTGGAAAAACTATTTTATTTAAATCAACTGCCAAATACTCAAAATTTGAAAAACATAAAAATAAATGGGCAGTGGGCAGAAAAAAAATTATTGATTGATTAACAGATTGAATGGTAATTTATCTAAAATCAATTTACTCATATTTTATATATAATTTTAATCAGCCAGAACAGTATGTGTGAATTGGCATCCATTTATACTTAAGCCTTCAAGAAGAACTGAATAAAAGGTAGAATTAGGAAGACCAGAACAAGAATTGTTTTGCAAACTTGAAACAGAAAACTTACCTTGAACTCTGACTGTCACAAATACCTCCAATTTGGGAGAGTTCCAATAAGATCTGATCATGATTTTCAAATTCTGTTGTACTCTAAAATGCATCACATAAAACATTTTTATGACAATGTCACCAGTGTAAGTTTTTAATTTCAATGTGACAACTGAAATAAACAGATTTCAGATAAAAATACATTCATACACTTGCAACATTTTGGTAGTTTCTGATTTGTTAATTAACGTTTTCCAATTAATCCCTGGACCAATTTTCTATGAAATTTTATGGATAATTGACAACATTATGTAACTATTCTCTTATATTACATTACATTGGAATATTGTCATAAAATCTACAATTTCTGATGGAAATTCTATACCTAACCAATAGGCTTACTGCCCTTAAAACTATCCCGAATAATGTGACCTTCTTCAAAGTCAATGACCTTGTAAGGAAGTCAAGGTCAACCATTTTGTTTTTGCAAACTTAAAAGTGTTTCCTGCAATGAAGATTTTTTTATTGGAAAATGTTTGAAATTTTGTTAAAATGAAAAAACTTTGATTAATGATGCTGACATATTTCCCACACTTGCTAGAGATGCATGACCTATTGATAATACACTTGCACTTACTTTTAATTAAAATTATACATGAACACACTTACACCAAAAGCAAGTTTCTCCAGAAAATGTGATATTCCACTTGGATAAGCTACCTCAAACCTTGATCCAGATTCAATTAAAACTGAAAACATAAAACAGAGTTAAAAATATGGGTATAGATTTCATTCATAAAGTCAAGAAAAATTTTGAAACTCATTTTGAAAATAACTTTTAACATGTATATGTGATAGTCATAAAAGGTTTGACAGGTATGAAAAAGTATGACTATTTTAACAATGTGAGGTAATAAATGATTACAATGAATTTAAAAACAACTTTAAAATATTTATTTAAAATCTCCAAGGTCTTTGTGGCAAAAAAGGTGTGAAACTCACATCACCTCTCACCAGCTAGATTCTCAATGTTTTTGCATCCTAAAATTGCCTGCCTCGAAAAAAGTGAAAGAGTCTTAAATGAGGAATCAAACAATATTATTCCACTTCAATCTAACACTACCGTAGCTCAGTTGGTAGAGTGCACACTTCGTATGTGGGAGGTTGGGTTCGAACCCTGTCCAAGTCTGACCAAGACTTGAAAATTGGTAGCGATTGTTCTTATGCCAAGCATTTGACATTTAGAAATGAAAGTCACAAGGTCTTTTGGAGGAGACCTTAAAAACTGATGTCCCATGTCACAACAGGCGTGGCACACTAAAGAACCCTCAATGGACATTGCCTTAATTAATAAGTGCACTGTCACTTCACATATAGCTGCTGATGTCTCAATATAAGTGAAATATTTTTGACTGGGATGTAAAACCCCATTAAATCCATTTCAATTTTTTCACAAAAATTCCATGGCTCTAAATGTCTCACCTGGTTAGTTATATTGGATCCACATTATACTTTAACATAAACTTTCACATTTTGACACGCTGTTGTCGTCGCCAATACCAGAAAAAAATAACACCCAAGTCTGGCCTTATTGGCACTGCCAGGCTTGATAAAAATTATAACCTGACCAAAACTAATTTCAAATAATTGTATCCAAGTCTACTATAGTGTCACAAAATAAAACATACTGGTACCTCTTTTGTTGACCAACACAAAATTATTTGAAAACATTTGAAAACTTTTCACCAAAAGTGGAACCATCACTGTTTATACTTAAAACATTTTAATGTTTAATTTAGGTAACAAAGAATCTGGCAGTTTAGGGTTCAGAGGTGAAAACAATAACTTACTTCCGACTGTACAAGACTGTCCATACTTGTTCTCTGAGGCAACCCTCAAACCATTTTCTAATGTGGTGACTTCAGTTTCGATTTTGGAATTTCCTGTATTAACAGCATATTTAGGAGTGAACCCCGGAATTGGCTGCGATAATGGAATTGTTGTGATATCATTTGTGTTGTTTGAGCTACAGAATCGTCTTTTGGTATGCCTGTCATAATGTATAACATCAAAAAATTATATAACATTTAATTATATTATATTATATTATGTTTTATATTATAGTATAGTATAGTATTGTATAGTATTGTATTATATATTATATATTATTATATTTTATTATAATATTATTATATTATATGATATTATTATATTATATTATATTATTATATAATATTATATGATATTATTATATTATATTATATTATTATATAATATTATATTATATTATTATATTATATTATTATAATATTATATTATATTATATTATTATGTTATATTATATTATATTAATTATATTATATTATATTATATTATATTATATTATATTATTATTATATTATATTATAATATTATTATATTATATTAATACCACCTTGGGGCATCAATAAGTGATTGATTTGTCTTCCAAAACATGTGAATGGAAGAGTTTGCAAGGTCATTTTTTTTTTTTTTTTTTTTGAAAGAGGTCTATAAACATTAACACTCGAGAATTTGATCTTTATTCTCAACCAGTCGCAATAACTTCTTAGAATATATAAATAAATATTTTGACAGACAAATCATTTACCCATTGATCAAGGTTAGTAACTTTTCTACAATTTTTCTAAAATATTTTCAGTCCCAAGTAAAATGTGGTAATACCCTTTCCGACACCAGGCCATATTGAAAAATCCACGGTTTATAATTTAGAAATTGTTTTTAACCTTTAAAATGCAATAAGGTCAGAAGAAATTCGGACTACCAACTGATCTACAAGGCAATTTATCAAGCTAAGTCCACCATGTTCCACTCCTTTTTTTTTTTTTTTTTTTTTTTTTTTACTTTTGGAACAACAGTCGGCCAATATCTAGCACCAGACATGTACATGTCCTGAGATGAAACAGGAAAGAGAAAAAAGCAGTAGCCAAATTAAGACTAAAAGCTCTGATCTTCATAATGCTAGTCTGATGCTTTTTTTTTTCAGACTGAGCAACCTGGTAAACTATCAAGCCTGGTCCAAAACAGAAAAGCCATGTATAAGTGCTAGTTACTACTAGTAATAAGAAAACCTACACATAGCTCAAGTGATGGGAATATGAAGGTAGTGAGATCTTATTATGAAAACCAAGACATAGCGACTTTGCAAAAATACTCAAAAGAAGAGTAATCCATTACAATGGAGCAGAATTAAAAAAAAGAAGAAGAAAAAACAAAATGCAACCCCCCCCCCCCCCCATTTTCCTTGAAAGCTTTTGATTACATCATATCGTATGCGAAAAGCATTATGGTAAATAAATCTATTATGAAAATATAAATATAAACTGTTAATTCATTCATTGTTTAACAACAGCAATGCAAATTTACCTTGATAAATGTTTGTAATTATGTCGAAAGACCTTCACAAACATGCGGCTGGTTGCCATTTTCCCCTCTCGAATACGGTCAAACACAAGGGGTTCCGAATATCGTATGGTTATTTTCTAAATCGGATGTGATCCGGATATTAGAGGAGGAAAAGAAAGTATCACTAGTAAGGAAATGTCTTTTTTTACTAGATAGAGAGGTTGTATCTATAAGAGTGTTGTGATAAGATTTGTTAATGATGTTTATTAATATGATATGACATCAAGAGAGTCCCTTTCCCCCTATGTTAGAATAATGTTGAAATAATAATTTACGTTGTACATCTAATAGTCGAACCTATTCATATTTGAACCCAACAATTTGTGCCAACTTTAATAAAGAATTTTGTACTCGGCTCCCCTTACCTAAAATAATAATTATATATTTATTTGAAAATCAAGATAAATTCTTTGCTTTTCATCCTCTTGACCATATTATATATGACGTATGTTTTGCAAAATTAATTATATATATTTTTTTTAATTTTATTTTTTTTTTATATTGAATAAGTCGTAATTTTATGTTTCCTTTAATCATATCATTATCTTGAAATGCAATTCTATGAAATTGCTTTCCACTTATAGTGAAGAAACAATATTTTAGTACATTATTTGGCATCAATATCAGCACACATTTTAGCTCACATTAGTAAATAAAGTGAAAAAGTAACACCCCCTCCACTCAAACATACACTAATATATACCACACAGGTAAGATATTGTTTATATTTATAGTATATTTTAAGTAGGGGGGGCAAAAGGAACTCTTACCTAAATGTTAAACTTTTTACAATCTACTCGTCTTCAACTGAAACTTATAAACTTAAAACGTCATTAAGATATAAAGCCCTATAACTTTGGAAAGTTACCAGACATTGACCTTTATTAGAGGTCAAAGTTACCTTAAATAGACGGAATTGTTTAATTTTGAAAAGCCTAGTAGTTTGATAGTTAATTTCTAGGAATGGTACATGAGATTCCTGATAACTTTGGAAAGTTTGTGAAACTTGATCTAGAATCAAGGTCATAATAACCTTATTTATAGCTCCTAAAATTTTCTTGTCATGCACAGATGGACCTATGGCCCTAGGATTTGTCTATTAAAAGCTTGAAAGTTTATGTATACTTCTTGTGAGTAAAGTCCTACTATGCTTGCAATTTTGTTTGACCTTGACTTCCACTCAAGGTCACATAGAACTAAAATAGTAAAACTTTAACCTTGACCTCCACTCAAGGTCACATAGAACTAAAATAGTTTAAAATAGCTTTGTGTTTATAAACCAGATGCTTTGAAGCTTAAAACTTCATTTGTTTTTTTTTATGTGCTTAGTTTGTTATGTTGCCTCTGAAAAGTGGCCATAGGTCTGAGTGATCTAAAGCACACATTTGCAGATCACAGTGCCTTTTAGAGCCTAGATTCAGATACCACTCAGACAGATCCTAGTGTGGGAAAGTTTGTCAGTTTGCTTACCAAAGGCTTTTTCTGGGCACTCCAGTTTTCTACACTATGCAAGAACTCACATCTTTATTATAAGTGACAGAATTAGTCTAGTCAATCTACAGTTTGACCTCAAACTAATTGCAGCAGAACAAATTTTGTTACTAATATGCTCTCAAATACATGAAATGTTTATAGTAAAAAGTCTACCAAAATCTGACAAGGGGAAACAAGTTTTTGAGAAGTTTTAATTTCTTATGGGGATTTCTATAGACAAGGGAGATAACTCATGTGAAAACGTGGAGTTTTAGTCCAATTATCATATGTTATTTGCTATTTTAACAAAAGTAAAAGAAAGACCCTGGAATAAATCAATCATAATGATTCCATATATATTCAAAGGGTTTGATTTCATTTAAAGTGAAATCATTTGCCCATTTTCATTCAGTTGCATTTTAATTTAAGTCTTTTACAATCTAATGTTTTTATAGTGATGAGGAATTAATAACAGAATACTCAAAGTAATGAAGCAGAAGTATAGAAAAGTTATGTTTCAACCCGAGATATACTTATTTTATCATTTTTGTGTATGACAAAACATATTTGAGGTGAATAAATCTTTTTTCTGTCTCATCAACATGCCCTTAATCAGCATTTTGCATAAATTTTTTCAACAAAATTATTTAATTTTTTTACATATTACATTCTAAATTGTCTTAAATTATCTGTTTTAAGTCTATGTATAAACTTCCATCTAATTTCTAGGTTGTTCTTCATATAGTATCAACTTGAAGATTTTGAAAATTTTTGTGTAAAATTTAGTATCACAATACAGAGTTATCTCCCTTTTCTGTAGAAAATGCTATTGGTAACTTCAATTGGCAAAAACCCAAATTCCTCTGAATTAAAATTGGTATATTTTTTATGGTGAATAAAAACACAATTCCTAAAAACAATCACTTAAAAATATTTTCTGTTGCAATTACTTTGAGGTTTGACCCTATTTTTTCATAGATTGACTAGACTAAATCTTGATTAGTGTGTAAAACACCATTACTCCATGCACTTTCCACACTGGGACAGTCAAATCTGAAAATTTTTCTTTTTCTTACAAAACTATAAATCAGATTTTGTTCCAGTTAATTCTGTGATAGGCACAGATTTTATTTATCAGTTTTGTGTAAAAATTGTCATCAGGTGAGCATCGAGGCCCTTTTGAGCTCTTGTTTTTGTGACTTCATCTGGATCTAAGAAAAACTAATGAATGTTTAATGTTTATAGCAAGTCAAAAAAAAAAAATAAATAAATAAATTAATAAATAAAAAAAAAAAAAATTAAAAAAAACTTAACTGGCTTCTAAAACAACACCACTCTTTAAATTGTTATAATATTTTCACTTTGAATTTACATTATATATATATATATATATATATATATATATATATATATATATATATATATATATATATATATATATATATATATATATATATATATCAGGGGTCCAGAAACGGTCATATTTGCCGGACATGTCCGACAAAACATATTTTTGTCCGATGTGAAATATAGCTTGTCGGACATTTTTAGTTTAAAATAGAATTCAGTTATTGGACATTATTTTACTCGAGTATTCTTTGCTATCACCTGTCAGTCATTTTCAATAAATAATACAGATCTAATAATTAGGCTTTTGGTTATTAATCAGTTAAAATCCATAGTCTCAATCTGTTCCTTTTGTTTCATCGTCCGAATCACCATTACTTTTGTTGATAAGTTGTTTATTAAGTAATCACATCGCTTGACAGACGGAAGCCATAAACACCTGTTAACTGAAGGTCATGGTCGTCGGACTATTTCAAAGAGGTTCCACACGGGATGTTAAATAATAATACAATGCGGACAGTACAGTCTTGGCAAATTGTTTAGTTATAAATAAATAATTTTAAAAAGTATAATAAAATCAAAGATGTTCTCAAAATGAGGTTCAGTAAAGTTCGTGTTTTCGGGAAAACGAAAATGCGCGATTGTCAATAAACAAAGATGGCCGTCAAACCATGTGTCGTCAACGCCAACAGTTCAAAATCTGACCATATATATTTAAATAACTTTGTGGTAGTTAAACCCTTTTTAAAAACTTCTATATTGATATTAAAAATCTTTTAAAATACAAAGTCCGTAACAACGTTTTTTTTTTTTTTTTTTTTTTTTTTTTTCTTTGCTTTTTCACACTGCATCGTCGGTGGTACAGTTGCTTTAAAAAAATGTCTGACACCTCAGTCAAAGTTTTCCTGAGCCCTGATATATATATATATATATATATATATATATATATATATATATATATATATATATATTGATAGGGGAGGAATGTAAAACAAAGATAAAAGCAAGGTTTGTTTATCAAATTTTTATCAACAGAATATTTATTTCCCTTGCATTTTAAGTTGTAAATAACAGGATATGAGAAGTTTTAAAACTTTATTATTTTCATCATATAATTTTTTCATCAAGATGAAAGAGCTTATAAGGCAAAACAAATAATCTACAGTGGGTTATAAGCTCTCAGAAAGAAGGGGTAATTGTAATGTTGTCATTGTCAGTGTTATTTTCAGAAACGTGATAATCACCATAGCAACCAGTTAAACAAATTTTGTATGCAAATGTGTTTATTAATGTATCTATGTTATAAATTATTTAAAGATAATTTTTAGTTGGTGTTAAGATGTATTATATAATGAGAAAAATGAAAAACAACTTGGATAAATTACTTGTACCCTTAATTATTTAAGATGTTACCATAGCAACCACATAAATTTTAAATTTTTTATAATAGTATTTAATATTGTGTCTTCTCTATAACTCCCACATTTATGAATGGATTTAAATCAAACTTGGCACAAATGTTTATCAACATGAGAAGATTTGTAGCAAACCAAGTTTAGCTGTTAGTCAGAGGTCAAGGTCACAAGGTCATATCTTAAGATTTAGTCCCTAAATGCAATGCTGGTGACCAGTGTGTGTGTGTGTGTGTGTGTGTGTGTGTGTGTGTGTGTGTTTTATTTCTGTCAAAAGACTGTTTTAGTTTATTGTTTATATTTTTAAATCATATTGGACTGTTTAAAGGACTATCCTCTTGTGTGATTTGCTTGTACATATTATAGATTATGAGAAGACTGGTTCAAAGATAATGATTTTTAATTTATCAAATTTAAGCATGTCTGGGTAGGCTTGATAATACCCAGGTTATCATATCTATTACCTGTCCACAGGTACGCTTGCACCATGATAACATACCTGTCTGCAATCCATTCTATATCTGCTGTTGACTCAGACCTGGATGGTTATATATACACATAGATATATATAGATAGGTACTAAATGTTATGATGACGGTTAAAATGGGCACGTGAGGTAAATATGATATGTATACTTTCAATTTGGGGAATATTTTGTAATTTAAAAAAAAAAAGGAAAGACCTTTGACACCTGTAAACTAAAAAAATTTTCATTAGGTTTTAGATAAATTATTTTAATATACAATATATATAATTTTTGATCGATTGATTGATACAAACTGATTGAATATTTTCCTTATACTGGGTACTTCTCTTATAACAATAATAAAAATACTTAAATAAAATATTTCATATTTTTAACAATTTTTTTACAAATAAAAATAATTGTTATACGAACCTTGATATAATAATATAATAAATCGGCTTACCAGTATTTTCAAATTTTTCAAACTATATTGTATATATATATATATAGTTGGTTTGTTCGTTGTAATGATGTTTGCAGTATGTAATTTTTCAGCTGTTCCTAATGTTAGAAACTTCTACATAAATCTTTAAGAACAGATAAGTGTATGCAAAAGACGTGAGTGTGTCACAGTTTGAGCTGAGTTGAGTTGAGTTATGATATTTAATGTCCCAGTCAAAAATATTTCACTCATATCGAGACGTTGCCAGCTATAGGTGAAAGTGCAGAAATTTTGCCTGTGCGATGCACTTATGGCATTATATGGCAGGGTTCTATATAATGCCATGCCTACTGTGACATGGAACCTCATTTATTTTAGGTTCCCATCTGAAAGAACTGTGACTTTCATTTCACATTTGCCAAAAAAAAAAAAAAAATAAATAAATAAATTAAAATAAAATAAAATAAAATAAAATAAAATAATAAAATAAAATAAAATTAAATTAAATTAAATTAAATTAAATTAAATTAAATTAATTAAATTAAATTAATTAAATTAATTAAATTAATTAAATTAATTAAATTAAATTAAATTAAATTAATTAAATAAAATAAAATAAATAAATAAAAAAATAATACATACATATATACATAATGATGATGATGAAGATGATGATGGTGATGATGATGGTGATGATGATGATGGTGATGATGATGATGATGATGATAATAATAATAAAACATTATTTGTAATAACTTCACCAACAAATAATTGAAAATTCAGATTTAAAAAGTTTGCTGACACTTGTAAAAATTTCATATCATGTAAGTTTGTAGTTCAGATTTGAAAAAAAATCTAAAGTTTGAATTAAAAAATTTTGTTACACTAAGTCTTGCAAAATTGCAAAGATTTTATATAATTTAACAGTTTGTATTTCAGATTTGCAAAATAATTCTGGTGATTTATGAAAATCCAAAGTCACAAAAAAGTAATAGTTCAAATTAGTGTTACATATACATGTACAATGTACTTGCAAAAATTTTATAAAATTGATTAATTTGTAAATCATAATCACAAAAAAAAATATGTCACCTGTGAAAACTACAGGTCATTAAAATATTTGTTCAGATTAAAAAGATTTGTGTCACTTGAAGAAAATTTTTACATCATTAAACATTTTTTTGTTTTGTGAAAATTTTAAGTCACACGATAAGTATTAGTTCCTTTAATTGAACGAAAAGTTTGGTGTCACTTGCAGAAATTTTATGTCATAATATAGTTTAAAAAAAAGTCATCGCTTGTGAAAGATTTATGTTTTGAAACAGTTTATGAAGATTTGTATCTCTTGTGAAAATTTTACATTAGGTAAAAAAAAAAAAATTATAATAAAAATTTGATACTATTGCAAAAATTCTATATCATAAAAAAGTTTATCACTGAGTTCAGATTCACAAAAAATGTATCTAGTGTGAAAAATTCATTTAATCATGAAATAATTTTTGAATCAAATTTGAAAAAAAGTGTGATTTTTTAAAATTTATGTCACGAAATAATTTATACCAGTAATTCAAATTAAAAAGATCGCTAACAGTTGTAATTTTTTTCTATTATAAAACATTCTGTTGATCTCAGATTGGCAAAAGGGTGTTTTAGTTTAGATTGGCAAAAAGGATGTTAAGTTGTTAAGTTCAGATTAGCAAAAATGGTGTTGAGCCTGGATTATTAAAATGGGTGTTGAGTCCAGATTTGCAGAAAGGGTATTGAGCTCAGATTGGCTGAAAGGGTGTTGAGTTCAGATCTACAAAAAGGGCATTGAGCTCAGAATAACAAAAGGGTGTTGAGCTTTGATTGGCAAAAAGGGTATTGAGCTCAGATTAGCTAGGGGTATTGAGCTCAGATTGGCAAAAAGGGTAATGAGCTTGGATTTGCAAAAAGATTGTTGAGCTCAGATTGGCATAAATGGTGTTAAGCTCAATTTGGCAAAAAGGATGTTAACTCAGATTGGCAAAAAAGGTGTTGAGCTCAGATTGGCAAAAAAGGGTGTTGAGCCCAGATTGGCTAAAAGGTGTTTAGAAAATTTAAATTGATTTATAGTAAAGTGTATCAGTCATAGATTAGTAATTAAGATGAAATAATAAATTACATTTATTGCCAGTAGACTTGACATATAAAATTAAAAGTTTATTGAATATTTTCAGCTTATTGTTGTTATACAATTTTGTTCCTTTCTATTTTTCAGTGTATCCATTTTTTATTTTTTTTTTTATTTTTTAATTTTTTTTTTTATTATTATTTATTTTATTTTTTATTTTTTGGCCTTTATATATTCATAAATATAACTTTTAACAATCTAATTTTCTTTGTGCTGTATAAAGTAAATCCCCTATTATTATCAAACTATAATTTAATATAATTTGCCGGTTCAGTTTATTTCCTTCATCACTATATATGCTGATAACTCAACAAAAAGTCCATTGTCAGTGATTTTGCTATGGTTTTTAAAAACTACCTTCTACCTTTCAGATTGGGAAAATTTGGACCCTTTTTATGTCACATATTATGCTCATAATTTTGAAATTCATTGCAAAGATCTTATATTGTGACAATATCTAACATTTTTTGTCTGTCAGAACAGTTTTGGACAACTGGATTTAACTTAAACTATTTGATTGTGTGTCACTGTTGCCTTTTGGGGAATTTTAGTTGTCAAATTGGGAAATTTTAGTCTTCTTTCTCAAGGGGAAACTACCTTAATTCGGTAGTAATTTTAGGCAAATAAAACCACTGATTGTATACATCTTATCACTCTGGGGTACTCTAGATTTCACCCTAATTTGAACTTTGTGTTCTACAGACAGGTGTGTTAAATATTGGACTTTTACTTGCATAATTTAATCCTAAATTTTATTTTTATCATCATAACCAATTTGTATTTAGAAAAGAAAGGATTTGTTATGCCAAAACTTTTTGCAGCCAGCTGAAAAATAACATCTTCATAACCAATCTGTATTCAGAAAAGAAAGGATTTTTTATGCCAAAAAAATTTTGCAACCAGCTGAAAAATAGCATAATTTGACATATCTGCATATTACGTGATTCAATCACCCCCTACCCCATGATAAAATTATTCCAGTTTCTTTCTTTCATCTCTGTAATCTTGATTAATCACCAGAATTCCATTATATCTAATCAGTTCCGGGGTGGATCAATATTTTTAACCCGAGTTTGAACTTAAGATGTTTCTCCTTTATAAACAGTCTGTGTCAGCATACATGTACATGTGCTGGACTTTGATCTCATTGCAGTCCTAAAACCCAAGGACAAATTTCTTAAAAGAAATATATCACTTTTCTTAAAGATGCTTTAAACATGCTATGAGGGAAAATGACCCCGATTTCTTATTTAAATTATCAAAATAGGTCGGAAGCTTAAGATAAACATGAATTAATTTTGAGTTATTATAAATATCACTGACATTTGATTTTGAACTTTGAAAGTCAAATTTAAATTAAGTATCTGGACACGTCAGTTTAAAATAATTCCTGGCCTTGAAAAAAACCCCCAATGAGAGTTTTCTAAAAACAAGACAAAGTTCAGGGATTTTTTTTTTTATTATTATTAAAGGTTATGGGCCTCTTTAGGCCTAAGTGGTCTACCAAGAATGTACTAACAGATCACTGGACCTCTCACATGACTACATTTGAATCCCATTGAAGGCAGATGCTGATGTTTGAAAAAAATTCAGTTTACTTTCCAAAGGTGGGGGATTTTTTTTTTCAAGACACTCTGTTTTCCTTGTCCATCTTTGAACTGAGATGTGCTTAGAGTAAGTAAAAGAATCTTGATTGGGAAGGGGTAAAAATTCGATAACTCTTTTTCATAATTTGGAGAAACTGCATTGAACACTGAATTATATTTTTTCTTTATTTTATATTTTTCTATAAAAGGTAATATCAATTCACAAGAAGAGTAGACTAGGAGATAGATTAGAAAGCTATTTATGGTATCCAGGAAATCAAAGCAAAACACTTCAGAAATTTTTGTAGCAATACAGAGGGAATTTAAAGACCTTTAGACTCTTTTTGAGAGCCATTGATTATTTCCATAATAAATTGGTGTTTTAACACTTGTTATGGAGGAAGCATTACATTTACACAGAGTATCGACATATGATTGGCTAGGTACTGCAATTCGGAATCAAAGAAATGGATGGTACTGGATGTAGTCAGAACTGTTCTGGACATGGTCATTGTCAGAATGGAATGTGTATATGTCAGGTAATAGAATTCTCTCTCTCTCTCTCTCTCTCTCTCTCTCTCTCTCTCTCTCTTTCTCTCTGTTGTGCCTTTTGCATATTTTAGACTAGGGTGCCTCTTGCATATTTTTGAATAGGGTCAGTTGGTTCCATTTTAAGGCCCGATTTTTTTTTTATTGATGACATTCCATTCATTTTTGTTTTATTATTATTATTATTATTATTATTATCATTAGTACATAATACAATATGTATCACGGTACATTTGTTTTATATTGCAATTTATCATGCTTTAACTGTATGCACCTTGGTTGTGTCATGTAAAAAGAGGACAAAAGAAATACAAATCTTACCCTGTAAAATTATTTAACAACTGAACTGTTTTAAAATGATGTTTATTGTCAATATGAATGCAAAAACTTTGCAAGCAAACTGAATAACATGAGTTATAAAATATAATTAATTGATTTCAAGACTCAAAATTCTGTTCTGTAACACATGCACATGAGGAGGAGTCCACTAGATACAACAGCCACGAAGAATGTGCACATGCATCTTAGACATGAGAACATGGACCGAAATATATTGTCCACAAATAACAACATATTTATTTTGTTGATTTTCAAATTATTATTGTTATCATACCTTTATTCTCAAAACTACACATGTTCAAGAACTGCTCTTGTAAAATTTCATAAATGCACTTGTTAGCTGTGTCAGCCATGTTTGTTTATAATATTGTAGTTCTGGATTGTGTATTGCATTTTATATGTATTCATAGAGTCACATGGTTTTTATGATTTAAAGTCTAAATGAATGCAACAACTCTCAAGCTTGGAGACCTGGGAATTTCACAGGGTAAACGAAAATATATAGAATTTATTATTATAAAATCCAGATTGTGTATTGCATTTTATATGTATTCATAAACAGATTCACATGGTTTTTGTGATTTATAGTCTATAGGAATGCAACAGCTCTCAAGCTTGGAGATATGTGAATTTCACAGGGCAAATGAAAATATATAAAATTTATTTTTTGTGTGGTCAAGTCAATAATTTAATCTCCATGTTTTATATGTGTATATTGCACAGGTCCAGTTTTCTGGTTGTTCTTGTGAGACTGCAAACTTTGGTTATTTTTTCTCCTTTGGAAGCATATACACATGTTTAGCCATGATAACTTTCATTCAACTTGTAAGTATACTGTATACTTCATATTTTAAATTCACACTTAGTGCCTTTTTTAACCACCCCCACACACACTCACACACACAACTCAACCTATTGCATCATGATACTCATAATTTTATTACATGAAATAAAAGATTCAGGGCGAAAATTGTATCAAATAAATTTATGTTTTAAATTTGTTTTGTCAATCAGGTTCTTTAAAATGTTTGAAAAATTAATGCTTGCCTTTTAGAAGTCACTGTAAGAAAATGTTATTAGATCATAAAACGTAATGACTCATGACTATTACAAAGCATTTTTGGATGCATTCAATTAAATTTTTATTTTTATTATGACAGTGAAAACAGATTTGTGTAGGTATTAAACATCTAGTTGTGTGGTGTTGCTTATCCATGCATCATTTATTTTGTTTCACAAGAATCTCATGTTACAAAATAATTTTTTCTTCTTTTGTTTATAGCTTTAGATAATGCTACTGATTCTTTGTCATAAACCACTAAATATTTTCTTGGACCAAAAAATATTTTTATTCAATTTGACAATTATTCATTATGTATATTATGTAGATTTTAAGAGATTCATTATTTATGGCCCCCTGGATTTTTTTGTTATGGACCAGCTACATCAGCTATGTCCAATTGTTACAGGTCCGTAACCAAAAGATCACCAATAGAATTACTTTAATCCTGAAGGTTTCACAGAATGGAACATGTTCACAATTTGCCACTTGATGACTATTTCTCACATATGGACGGAATATTTACACTGCAAATTCCTTATGTAATATTGATTTTACACAAAACATCAACTTCCATAACCACTGAAATAACTGGAAATAATAATTTAAATAATACAAATATTATGGGCCTCATCAATGTCACAGTTGTTTACTCCATTAATGAGATTTCTCGTTCTCATAATTTTACATTTTTTTTTTAGATTTTTTACATATAATATATATTTACAGTGTATATGTATCAGAAATGATTATCAGCGACAGAGAGGGAAAAAATCAATCAGAGCGGCCATGTCACTTACAGCACAAAAACTTTTATATATATTTACAATAATCGCCACAATAATACGAGGCATCTACTTCTTTACAAAAGTAAGTTTTTTATATTGATATTTATTCTGTTCCTAATGCTGCACAATGCTTACCCCATGATCTAAAGCATGTGCTTATACTGATCACAGCACAACTCACAGTGAATTTGGTTTGAATCCAAATAGACCAAGGGGTCAATTTGCTTGCCGAAGATTGGTGTTTTTCTCAGAAACTCTGGTTTTCTCAACAATTCTAGAACTAAACTACTCTATATAAGTTAAAGAATCTAGACTAGGACCTAAAAGTAAAAAAAAACTCCAGTCCAGTGATGCTAATATTAAACTAAGAAATTACAGAAAAGTCAAATGAAAACACATGTTTAAAAATGATGAATTTGAGAGATGAATATCCTTTGTCCACAACATTGTCAAATCTAATATTTCACCTGATGACCTTAGCCCTGGCTAAAAGAGTAACATATTGATATTTTACAAAAAAGCAAATGATTGTATAATATATCCTATCATGAGAGTAATAAGATTGAATAAACCTTTACATTTATTAAATCCGTGTGATGTTTTTTTTATTTTTAATTTCAGTGGCATATATCAGAGGTTGTATCATTAAACTTGTGGAGTGCTTATTATCCAATAGTATTATCAGGATTTGCCTTCATTATTTGTTTATGGGCAGAGGTAAGATTGAAGCTTTTTTAAAAATCTTGGTTTAAAAGTTATGTGAAAAAATAAGTGAGTGAAATTCAAGTTTCGAAATACACCCAAGTGAAGATTGTTTTACTTATATCAGGATGCTACCTGCTGTAAGTAAATGATTATTGAGTGGTCTTTTTTGCTGTTACCCATTTTGTTAATCAGTTTGATATCCATATCTAATGTCAAGTTTTCAGCAAAAGAAAATCAATTATTTTCTACTTATTATGTCTGCATATCAGCAGACATCTTGTTATTACTCATAATCTTTATTATTATTATTCCTGCTTATTTTGGACAATTTTTTTTTCAGAGGCATCTCCTCCTTCGTTACTTATCTGATCAGGTTAAAATTTTGTCAACTGGTAGGGATTGACTATTGAAAGGCTGCTTCCTCACTTTTTCAGAATTCGCAAAGATTCCAGAGAAATCCAGTAAACACAACAACCAAGGATCTTTATTGTGACGAATAGGTCCTAATTCCCCTTGAATCAAACTAATTATGAAATATTTCTCGGCTTCATTCTAGATTCTTACACTTAGTTACCTAAAAAATGTTAATTCACATGTACTTTGAATAAACACATAAGACAAAATTCTTAAAACTATAGTTTGTTTCAAAACGCATAAAACAAAAGAGAGAGCTATCAAGCTGATACGCAGACATATACTTACTTGCAAGCATACATTCTAGTTTTATGTATTACAGTTGATCAGATTTGACCTTGACCCTTGATTTTGAAAGAACAATATAGTTGTATAGTTGAAGATTTGTTTGTGTTTTGTGACAGAAATATGATCATTTATTGAATTTTAATTTGATCACATCAAAGCAAACAAACTTCCTCACACTTGAATCAATCTGAGTTCAGACTTTGGGTATTAAAAACAATGTGATTTGTAAAATAAATAAGGGGTCCAGTCTCATCCAAAGGGAGGTAACTTTTATTTTTGGATGAAATTAACACAGTTCTACATTTTGACCTTACAGGCATTCCACTTGGAGAATATTGATCATGATAAGCCAGGATTCCTTAGTAAATCTGTGATTGGTTTCTATGTATTCAATATATTTATTTACACATTGTTATGTGCACAACTGGTAGCTACTGATGTCAGTACAGACACACAATTTTCTGTAAGTATAAACATTATCTGTATGTATGTACATTATCTGAAGTGAACATTTTGTAATAAATATGAATATTTCTGTATGAATGAGCATTTTTCAAAAATATAAACATTTTCTGTATGTGTGAACATTTATTTTGTATATACAAACATTTTTATTTATATACATTTTCTGTAAGTATAAACATTTTCTGTATTAATGAAAATTTTCTGTATGTATGAACATTTTCTATAAATATGAACATTTTCTGTATGTATAGAATGTGTTTTGTATGTATGAACATTTTCTGTACATATGAACACTTTTTGTATGCATGAACACATAACTTCTGAATGTATGAATATTTTCTTTTATGTTTGAAAATTTTTATTTATGTTCATTTTTTTTATGTATGAACATTTTCTGAATATATGAACATTTTCTGAATATATGAACATTATCTGTAAGTTTAAACATCTTCTTTAAGTGTGAACATTTTCTTTAAATATGAACATACACTGTATTTCCATAAGCATGAACATAAGAGTATAATAACAATAAATTTAGTCAACTGCATCTTAGAAAGGAGTCAATTAATTGAGTTGTCAAGTCAATATTTATCACTTATATCACTGCCAGCAGCTCAGGAATAGTGGAGAAAAAGGAGTTACCCAGAGAAAACCACTGAACTTTTGAAAATGAACTGAATAACTTTCTCACACTAGGATCTGTCGTGGTTAGGACTCAAACATAGGCAATAAAAGGACTCATGATGTATAAAGCACACTAGACAAATTGACAACTGAGATTAATCCATGAAATAAAAGCAGAAAAATTGTCTTGTCATGAATATCTTAAAATTTTTCTTAATATGTGATGTAAGCCTTCAACTTACTAACAATTAATTCCTTAAAATAAATTATTCTTAGTTGTTATAAAATTTGCATCATATGTATTTCATTTACAGGATGAAAAATGGTTTCAAATGGTTTTTATTTTAATTTTTTTTTAGGATATGATTGTTAGAATAAGTAATAGTCTTTTAGCATTAATGATGATCATTGCTGTGGTATTTTTTCTCATCTATGGTGTGGAAGTCTATTTCAAGGTATGATATGAAGCCTCATTACTTACTTATCCTCTTTGTGGTCTTTGGCACATGAGACTCTAACCCATTTATCTCTGTCTGTCTCTGTGTTCACTAATATTTTCCATTTTGGCAAAATAAACTTAATCTCTTTCATTTCTGCTTCAAGTATTTTTTTCATTTCTTCTTAGTTTTTCCCTTCTTCCTCTTTACAGTTGTTGTCTCTGTCTTTGCGAGTCTTTTTTATTCCTATATTCAACTTTTCTTTTCTGCTCTGATTGTTTCTCTGTAACTCTCTGTTGGTCTTTTCTTCTTTTTTTTCTTTACAGTTGTTGTTTCTTTCTTTGCCAATCTTTTTTTCATTCTGTTTATAACTTAAGCCTATCATTTTCTGCTCTGACTGCATGTTCCTCTGTAACTTTCCATTTGGTCTTCCCTTCTTTTTCTTTACTATTGTCTCTGACTTTGCCAATCTTGTTCCATTCCTTTTTACATTATCTTAAGCCTTTCTTTTCTGTTTTAATGTTTGATCTCTAACTCCACTTTTGTCCTTTTGTCTTTCTCTTCCCAGCTGTTGCCTATCTTAAAGCTATTCTGCTGATGTGTTCTGGCCCAAGTTTCACAATCATTCACTCATTTGAGTGTACACTCAACTCAAGTTAGGGAATATTTCAATGTCAGTTTTTAAGACTTTACACAGTTAAAATTGAATATCTGATGTTTTATTTGAATTGTTTAGTGTAGGTATGTTAATATCTAAACTGTTCAATATAGGTTTGTTGAACAAAAAAAAAAACATTGTCTCATAAAACTTATAATTTTTTGAAATATTGAAGAGAGAAAAGTGGGAATATTACACTTACATGTATTTGAGTGAATGATTGTGAAACTTGGGCCTTGTTCTTTTCATAATATATTTTATATTCCAGTGATTCATTATGTTCTGTCATTGTGTCAGGGAAAAAATATAACAAGTCACATAATAGCACAGTAACATATGTATCCTGCAGAATTTTGCAGTTTCAAACTAATATAAACAAAATATTTGAGTTCCGGTAATTAAATTAAATGATTTAAACTACTTTTAGTTTATACAATAATTAATGACTTTTCAAATTAAGGTTTAATTTTAAGCTTCATTGCTGGCAACCAAAGTTAAATGTTTTTTGGATAAATTTTTTTCAATAGAAAAAATATTGCAGTGAGGTTTTGATAATATACCATGTGACACCCTAATTGTTTTTTTTTTGTGCAAAACTGTTATTCCGATAACATGTAGATACGGAATTGTATAAGTTGATGTTTTCTCATAAAAGACATGTTTTCCTTTAGAAATTTATGTAATAGGTTCTGAAATGTTCAGCACAAAAGTTATAAGTTATTGAAAAGGTGGTACTCTAAATCGGGAAATTTTTGCACCAGTGAATTTCCACAACTATCATCTTTTTAAGATACTATTATATGTGTATGAATACTTGTATTTTTGTTTTCATCAGATGATGGTCAGTGCAAAATGGCTAATGCAAGTGAAATAAATTAAAATAAATTATCCACATAAGTTTTTTGTTTGGGTCTTGTTGCTCAAATTAATTTGTGCAAAAAAAAAAACAAAACAAAACAAAACAAACAAAAACAAAAGAAAGAAAAGAAAAAAATTCACAGAATTTTTACATTACTGGGTATACTGGTAAACTTCAATGATGATAGGCAAACTAATATTAATTTAAAATCCATTTTTCCCAAGGTACGTGGAGCTTTCCGTGAGCCACATACAAATGTAGATTCATGGCAGTTACATTCATCAAGGATCGGTCTTCTAGCACAAGCCATACTTCAGCTGGTTACGGCATTATTTATTGTGTCAGATGTACTTAAAGAATTATGGAAAGACCAGTAAGTCATTGTATATATAAACATTTTGTTTTTTTTGTCGCTAAACTTTGTTTTTCATTGTTAAATAAGAATTTACATTCATTTTTTGCTTCTATACATAAAGCTGGATGGGTGGAATGGTGTTTTACAATCCAGTCATGATTTGATCACTTGTATGAAGGTGATTAGTTCTGCCATGTTGGCAGAAACTGAAGGTGGTAAGTTCTGCAGTGATGCATATGCCACATATATATACAATATGTGATTAACATGACAACATTGATTTCCATTAAATTATCTATGTTTAGATGATGTTTTTATACATTGTCCAATATGAATGAAGAATGCATATGCCATATACATAATGCAAAAAATCTATAGCTTTTATGGTTTTCTTGGTGATAGAGAGAGCCATAAGAGAGACAATTTGTGGGTTGCATCCCTGGCTAGATCAAACATAAAATTTTAAAATTTGAGACACTTAGTCTAGTAATCACAGTGCCTTTTACCGCCTAGGTTCAAATCCCACTCGGGACAGATCCTGGTGTGAGAAAGTTGGCTTGCTGAAGGTCGGTGGTTTTCTCAAGGCACTCCGGTTTCCTCCACCATCCCAGAACTGACCGCCTCGAAATAAGTGAAAGATTCTTGACTGGGGTGTAAAACGCCATTACTCCAGCTTCACTCCACTTAGTCTAGTACCTTAACAACAGGTTACCCTAAGTTTGCACTAGTACAACACCGACTACGATATGCAGTTACATACCTAACATGTACACAAACTTGTTTCTAGATTACTGGTAATCCTTAGAGATTATTAAACATACTCTCATCACCAATAGCTGAAACATTAATGATGTCATGTTAAACAACATTACAAGCAAGTGAACAACAAACTAAAGTTTCCATGGTAACATTGATTTCTTGTTAATCAACTAATGATTTTTTAAAATTTTTAGATAGTGGCATATAAATGAAGTTTGCATACTAGCCACATACATTATTTGACTAGGTATAGTTTCCATGACAACATTATTTACATTTATTAAACATGTAGGATTGTTGTGTATTTACAGATTGCCGATTCTGAATCAGAATTTTTATGATATAGGTTTTCGTTTATCAGAATTTGGGATTGCATTGTGGTTCCCTTGTGTGTTATGGAATTGTAAAAGGTAATGTATTCTATCTTGATGTAATGATGTTGAGGCAGAAGTGTAATTTAAAAGTGTTTCTGTCATGTACATTCGCAATCAAGTAGATAAATGGAGTTTTAGGTTGCAGTCAAGATTCTTTCAATTGTATTAATACATCTGTTTAGAGCTAGCAGAGAAAATCAGTGTTTTATGAAAAACAACAATTTAAGGCAAGGGAGGTAACAAATGTTTTCTTCTAGGATCTGCCCAGAAAGGGATTCTTACCTTGGGAATGAGAGATGCTGTGATTTATTAGTAGCTGTTTATGATCTCTTCACTACCAAGCTTGGTTTTTTGGCAGCTAGTGTCAACATAAATGTGGAAAAAAGTTTTTTAGTTCTTACAATGTATTATCAACAAGAAATTTAGTAAAATGGTAATTCTTTAGATAATCAGTCAAGATTCTTTCACTTATATAGAAGTGATAAGTTCTAGGATAGTGGAGGAAATTGGAGTGCCTAGAGAAAACCATCAACCTTCAGCAAGTGAACTGACAAACTTTCTCGCACTAGGATCTGTCCAAGCCAGATTCAAACTTCAGTGATGATTGGCTCTGTGATCCATAAATGTGCGCTTTAGATCACCCAAGACCCCAAGACCCCCTTTTGTCTATAGAAAAAAAGAAATTAAATATAACCCTTTAAAATTAAATCTGTCTAATCCAAGGTCAATCAATCAATCAATTAATTAATTGGACTCATAATTAGCCAATTATTCTGCTAACAAGCATATAGCAATCAGTTAAAACAGTCAGTCATTATTAACTTGGATTCACGAAGAAATTTTAGTTAAGTTTTAACAACTCTTGTTTTTCTTTCAGACCACAAGATCTGTGGGTTTTGAATCCAAGACGTTTATTTAAATCATTTGATTTCCATGACAACAGAAGTGACAGTGACAGCGATATTGATACACAAAGTATTGAAAATGATTATACAAAGTATGGTTCCATAAAAACCAGTACAGGTAATTAAATATTATGTCTTATCCAATCACAGATCAAGTTTACATATACATTTCACTATTATAGTGACGTCAGTTTCAATAACATGTAAATTTCTTTTGATGGGTTTGTGTTGATTGTTGTTAAATTGTTAATTTATGTTGTTTTTCTTTTTCTTTAGATATCACCCTTCTTAATAAATATATAATTAATTAAATAAATAATAAATAAATACTAGTAAATAAATAAAAAAATAAATATTGGAAATTTTAGAACAAGAAAGTAATAGTACAAATTTTTAATTAAAGGAAAATGCTCCCAATTAAAAATGATTAAATAAAATTTAATCAATGAAATTTTGAAATTTTAAAACAAGAAAGTAATGGTACAAATTTTTAATTAAAGAAAAACACTCATAGAAAAGAAATAAATTACATTGAAGTTTAGTTTTAGTTTTTGAGTTGTAAAACTAACAATTCTACATGAATCTATGTCAGCATTATAAATACCGGTATATAATTTTCAATTATATTTCAGATGTGCCAAAGTTAGACTGTTGGATTTGTTACGATGTGGAGAGACAGGATGCTGGAGCTTTGATTCAGCCTTGTCAGTGTAAGGGAGACGTCGCTACAGTTCATCATGAATGTCTACGCAAATGGCTAATGGAGGTTTGTTTATGAAATAATTATCATTAAGATTTAAGTTTCTGAACTAGAACCAAAAGATTAAAATCAATGCATTGATAATAAAGCAAAAAGACTTCTTATATAATAAAACAAACATACCAGTCCTTGTCCATATCACAATCCAAAAAACAAAGTAAAAACTTTGCAAACTGGCAAAATATGTTATACACGTGAACTTCCATCAAGGAAGTGAGGCAGGGTGCTCAGTAAGTAAACAAAACAGTAAGATTTTTTTTTAAAAATTTAGTTAGGTACATCTTGAAAATTTCAAAGTATACTTTCATGTCAGAGGGTCTCACTTGAAGAGCACAACAAGGATCATATGTATCACCTGGGGCCCTGGCAAACCCTATTGAAGTTACTAGGACCTAAGTTCCGACTTTTGGTTATCAAAGATTTAGAGTGAGAGAGTTAATATTGCTTAAGGCCTCATTCAGCATTGCCAAGGATTAGATTGATTGATTTAACTGGGTTTTATGTCCAAGTCAAGAATATTTTACTTATATTGAGACAACACCAGCTATCGGTGAAGTGGCAGAAATTTTGACCTTGACAGTCACTTGGGGCAATGTGCAGGGCGTGTTCTTTAACCTGCCATGCCTGCCGTCCAAGGATTAGAGTAGAGGAGAGTGGAGTAATGATGTTTTACACCCAAGTCAAGATCCTTTCACTTAAGCCCAGCTGGGCAGTAATAGAATAGTGGAGGAAACCGGAGTATTATGAGAAAATCACTTGTCTCCGGCAAGCAAGGTGAAAAATTTCATTCTATGATCTGTCTAGAATGGGATTATAGCTTAGGCTGTCGAAGGCACCTAAGACCACCTGGCCACTGATGCCCAAGATATTGAGGTATTTAGTTTTTTGAATTAAAAATATCAACAAATTATAACTGTTAAGACAATAATATCTTTAATAGTTGTCAGTAATATTTTTAAAAAATCTGGGCCATCTGAAATGTATTCAATGATGAATTTGTTTTCCAATTTCAGTGTGCAGAGAAGGAAGAAGCATTAAAATGTAAAGTCTGTAATAAACAGGTAAATAGTATTGTACATTTACAGCTGAACCATTTGTAAAACCAAAACCTGTCTAATGTTTTGAGAGCGGGATTGCACTGGTGCTTGCTTCATAAGTGGGAGGTCATGGGTTCGAACCCCGACTCGATCTGACCCAAGACTTGAAAGTGGGTAGTGACTGTTCTTCCGCCAAGCACTTAGCATTACGAAATAAAAATTCAAGGCTCTTTTGGATGGGAATTTGAAATAAACAAGGTAGGCAAGGCACAATAAAGAACCCTGCTGTATAATCCCATCAGCGCAACACACAGGCAATATTTCAGCACTTTCGTCTATAGTTGCCTATTTAGTCTTTATATCAAGGGCTGATTATTATATAAAGGTTTCACAGTACGAAAAATCTAAGCACCATGCATGAAACATGTTTGTTTATTTTTTTAGTCATTTATTTTTTAAAATTTAATTTCAGTATAAGTTAGAAGATGGTTGGGTGTGGCTTCCTAGAGGACTTAAGAAACGACACTGGTTCCAGACGTTTTTGTTAACTGGTACAATGATTGGTGCTCCTTTTGGCACGTATGCCCTTTGGCATTCTATCTATGTGACACAAACTTACATGAACATTCTTATCATTGGATTGACTATATTAGTTGAATTAGTTTGTTTAAGGTGGGTACATTAATTAGAGTATTTACAGTAAAAACTGTTTACCAAAGCTTAGTTGTTCAGAGGCTCATAAGGGTAACAAGTTGGTTGCAAAAATTTAAATCTTGTGTCTTTGTCTTTATTTTCTGAATTTTATGTCCGAAAGTTAAAACAGTTTTTATTATCAAACAAAGGAATCAAAACCATATGTCCACAATAAATGTATTTATTTTAATAACAAAGTGAATTTTGCTAATTATTTAATTTAACTAATGAAGCTTTTAACAACCAGGTCCAAGCAAAAAACAAAAGAAAAGAAAAGAAAAAGGAATTAAAACCCCTTTCAACTAACAATGAACATTTTTTTTATCAAAGTAAAAGTTTTAAGTTAAAGTTTGACAAGAAGGAACTTTGAACAAAAATAATTATTCTGGTTTCAATGTTGTGGAGTAATGAAGTTTTTAGCCCCAGACAAGATTCTTTCAGTAATGAAAATACTGTTAGTTTTAGATGGTGGAGGTAACATGAGTGCCCAAAGAACACCCCCCCATCCTTTGGAAAATGAGCTTTCGAACCTTTTCACACTAGAATATGCCCTTTTAGGATTCCAACCTAGTTGGAGAAAGGTACTCTGCTTCCTCAGGCTGTCACATTAGACCACTTTGCAACAGATATTCTGGTTTCAGTAATGTAAAGTTACTGAATGTAGAAGTCTCCAAATTGAATGGGATTCTAGTTTACGACAAGTCTAATCCCTAGATTTTCTGTTGGTACCCCTTCATTTAGCAGTTGGGTACACTGCAGCAATTTGAATTAAATGCTTTGTGCACATGTTTAGCATGTAGCTCAACAGGAATTCAAACAAGTGTGAAATTTTGAGCTCACCTTGATATCAGACAAGTTTTAAGACCTTTGGTCCACTTTTCATTTAGCAGATGGGTACACTGCAACAATGTGAATTAAATGCCTTGCACACTTGTTAAGCATGTAGCTCAACAGAGATTCAAACAAGTGTGAAATTTTGAGCTCACCTTGATATCAGGTGAGGTTTGAGACCTATTGTCCACTTTTTGTGAAATGACAGCCAAATTATTCTGACAAGGAAAAACCTGCTAGAAATTTTGTTTATTGTTTAGCATTGATGTTGTATACTTGGTTTCTTTTAGGTTTCTTGGTGTTACTTTGGAATATGTTTAAGAAATGGACGATTATCAAATGTTACCATATTAGGACGAAAAGTTTTAGACACTGGGTCTGAAAAGAATTTACAAAATAATTCCCAGATAAAACAGGAAATTCAGTGTGATTCTGGATCTTCACAAAATACCTCCACAAATGAATGTTCCACAATAGATAAACCTAGTACATCCAATCTCCATTTCAAACAAGACAATTGTGTGCCTAAAAAGAAAGGAAATATGAAACAACAACAGTACAATGGTGAAATATTCTCGGTTGAAAATGCAAGATCTTATTCTTCTATATCTGTTGAAGCCATTATAGAGACTCAAAATGGCGTCATGTCTTAGTGCTATATGTTTATTCAGTTGTAACATATTTGATACAATGGTTTTTGTGATATTCTTAGGAAATGACGTCAAAAAACTGTGATTATTTTCTTTATCTGTGAAAACATACATGTATCTTGAAGTAATTTTGTAATGTTTTTGCTGAATTTCAGTATTGCTAAACATACCGGTACTAGAAATGTTGTCAATCTGAATTCATTCTGAAATAAATAAATAATGGATGAATTTTAGATTTAATAAAATAAAATATGGTCAGTTATTTTTACAGAAGATACATGTAGCATGACATAGTATAGTGCATACCATCAAAAAATATTTTCAGCTAGTCGTTCATGTTGTGACAGCAGAATATAAAACTAGTTTTGAATGTTATTAATGTGACTTTTAAACATGATTCTGTAATTACAATTTTGTGCGCTTTTTTATATCATCTTAATCGGAAACAAGTAGTATAGGAACAAAAATCGTAAAATCGATTATTTGGCTGATGAATATCATTGGTTTTTGCCCATTGTGTCGCATATCATTAATGGATTTACATGTACTATTTTAGTGCTACAACTATTGCCTTTGGATTTGAGTTTTGAGGATAATCAAATAAATATTTCTATTAATAAAAAGCACAAAAAGAATACTTTTTTTTGAAAATACACATGTGTTCGTTTTCCAAAAGTCTAAAAGATGTTTTAAGTCTCTATTTACAAATGTATTTAGTTTGGATTTGTTTGTGTTCATTGGTTGACTTTGCATTGCAGTGGATGTTACAACACCATGTAGAACATTTCTTAAGATTAAAGGTCACATTTATATTTCAGGATTTTTCAATTGATATTTTGCTTTGATATGTTAAAATCTAATTACAACATGCATATCTGTTTATTGGAACAACAAAATGAATGAAGGATAATGCAAGTGATTTCACCACTGATGGATTTCATTTATGCTAGACAAGAAATATTTTTGCTTGGTGTATGTTACAGTAAAAACTTAGTATTTCTTCTTCTTGTTTCTATTAATACCTCCTTTTGTAGGAGCACCGAGCTGTATGAACAGTCTTATGTAATCAAGTTTTTCAGAAAATTGAAACTGTCAAAGAAAACACGAAGGAACTTGAAAATGGTGATGAATATGCAGTAAAGTAGTTACTGTTTGTGACACTGTGTTTGTGACATTGAATTATGCAAAACTTTCATAGAAAATCCAATTCAACTTGAATACCTGTAAGTTAACATGTCAAAAATGGTGATGTTTACACCGAAAGTGATGTTTTTAGGTGACACTTTATGTCATATATGCAAAATAATCGTCCATTTGCCTCTTTTTTCAACATCTAATACCCCTGTAGCAGCAACTATTCTTTATCTATAGTTAATCTCTTGTTTCCATCCAAGATGGCTGTGAATTCCGAATTTAAAATGTATGAACATGTTCTGTTGACTAATTGTTGATTTTATTAAATTATTTAAGTATGAATTAAATTTTAGTCTATTGTTAATAAACTGCAAGCGTAACTATGGTAGCTATATTTGTAAAGTGGTTAAGATAAGATTTTGTACTCGAATTGGAAAATTTGTAGTAACAGTAACACATACATGTATAGTGAACATGCTTATATCCAGAAGTTGGAGTTGAGTTGAGTAATGGTATTAAACATCCCAGTCAAGAATATTTCACTTATATCGAGACGTCGCCAGCTATGGCAACAGTGCAGAAATTTTGCCTGTGCGTTGCGCTGACGGCATTATACAGCAGGGTTCTTTATCGTGCCACTCCGTGACACGGGACCTCGTTTATTTTCAGGTCCCATCCGAAAGAACTGTGACTTTCATTTCGGTAATGCCGAGTGCTTGGCAAAAGAACAGTCACTACCCACTTTCTAGTCTTGGGTCAGACCCGGCCGAGGTTCGAACCCACAACCTCCCACTTACGGGGCGAGCACTCTGCCAACTGAGCTACAGCAGTGGTCCCCCAGAGGTTGGCATTTAGAAATAAGTTGTTGTTATAATGTATGTTGATTGTGAACCTGCAAACCTTTTGGTATATAAAAGTATAAAAGTAGTCAAACAAACTACTTAAGAATCAACTTAGAGCTTTTTTAGGAAAAAAACTTATAGTCAGTGATCGGGTGTTCAAACCCCAGCTGGGTCATAAATAAAATTTTGAAATTTTTTAAGTACTGCTTCCCCGCTTGGTGCCTGGAATAAGGAGTACAGTATGTTCACCATGTGCCATGATAATATGGGAAAGTGGTATGCTTATCTGCAGCATACTGATTTTGTCAGCTAGCACCTTAACAAAAAGTTGTCCACAGTGTGTGCTAGACAAGGCATGTCATAATACACACTCACATACCATACACAAACTTTTTCTTGGATTAATCTTTAGAGATTAATAACTTTGCTCTTGATGCAAATTGCTGAAAAATTGCTGATGTGACATTAAACATTATTACAACCAACCAACAACCAGTATCTCATTAAGAGCACTAAAGAACCATATTACTCAATACCTCATACTACCTATGTTTTAAACCCACTTACACTGATTCTCTTGTGAGTTGGGGTTCGAACCCCGACCAGGTCTGACCAAGACTTGAAAATTGGTAGTAACCGTTCTTTCGCCAAGCATTCGCCATTAAGAAATGGAAGTCAACAGGTTTTGAAGACCTTAATTGATGCTCAGTAACATGGCAGTTGTGGCACGCTAATGAACCTTCCCTTAGCACTTTGCAAAGGTCAAAGTTTCTGCCTCTTCACCCATAACTGGTGATGTCCCAATATAATTTAATTATTCTTGACTGGGACATAAAACCCCATTTAATCAAATCAAATCAAATTTAGTTACCTCGATTCCAATTATTACATCTGACAAATACGATAATCTGACAAATACAATAATCTGACAAATGGGATAATCTGACAAATGCGATAATCTGACAAATGTGATAATCTGACAAATGTGATAATCTGACAAATGCCATAATCTGAATGACACTGTTAGTTTTCAGATCACACCATCTATATTCTAATTTTGTTTAAAGGGACTTACATTATCAAATCAAGGTGTCAAAATCTTTTTATCAAAGTAATTTTGAAGGTTGCTAAGAATTTTAAAAACTTGGATGAAAAATTATGGGGTTTGGGAGGTGAAGGTTAATTGTGTTATTGACATACAAAATATAGTACTTGAAAGAAAATTTTTAGTACATGCATTTGTTTACTTACTGCTTTTAACATATCTAAAAATGGTTGTCTTTGTTGAATACCAGTTTCAAAATTTATGATTTGTCTCAATTGTATACAAGCATTTAATGTATCAATACATTTTTGATTTACATTTTACAAGTAAAATCAAAATTTTGTAAATGATGAAAAGTCAGATGTATGTACATGTAGATCAAAGATTTACAAAATACCGGTAACAAAACAAATTAACGGTATATATCAAAGTATCTTTTTATTCATTATTTTGTCCAATATAATTTATTTGATTTTAAAAAATATAATACTGTTTTACATAAAAAATATGATAAATTACATGTAAATTTCCTTTGAAGTAAAAATAAAATATCCTAGTTTCGGAATGATTGTAACACTTGGGATCATGATCATGACACTGTGGACTGTGAAACTGGGATTTACAATAATGGGGTTTGTAATGCTTGGGTTTGTAACATTGAAGTTGAAAATGCTTGGACTGGACTTGAAGGAATCCTTGTGTCACCTTAAAAATGTAAAAAGGCACAGAAAAACTGTTTATGGGCCAAACTTTGCCCAATTTTTTTAAAAACAGTAGAGTGTCAGAATTATTGTTCTGTTCCCACTTTTTTTGTCTAAAAACTCATAAAAGTTTTCAAAAGACATATTATGTATGTCATTCACATTAATAGGCATTGCATTTAATACAAACAATTTAATCTATGTCTTTGGGGCACCATCTTTAATCCAAGGCAAACATTTTTATGATACTGACTGAAGTCATATTCAAGCACCTTGGTGAACAGTCCACTGTTGAACCAAAACCAGAGTACTCTCTGAACGAACCTCTACTCTGTGACACCACGGTTTGAGATTTACTGGCTTAACACACGCATTCACAAACATAATTATATATTCACGCATCGTAAACGTTTAAAAAATTTTATCAGGCTTTTCTCTGGTTTATATATTTCAATTTGTCTTTTGGTAATTTATCAAACAATAAAAACCCAGCTGCTCTTTCTATCGTGTCAAGTGGAACAAGGAAATATTTTAAAGGCGTATTGTCTGGTATCTCCTTATTTGGTAATAAATATGATAGCATCTCAAATTGTCCGTTGCTATTCTCTATGACAACGACCTTGAAAAAATGTGTCGGCACAGCAACATTATTTAAACCAATGACTTGATACTTCACATAAACCTTCCCATCATTTTCTGACCTGCCAAAAAGAAAAAAAAGATAAATTTAAGGCTGATTTTAACATTTTTTTGATACAGGTCTTTATAAATATAAGGATCTAAAGAGAAAACAATCTTCTTTTTTCCCCCTTTTTGTGTGATGGACAGGTGAAAGTCACCAATGGAAAAACCTTGGATACGGTAACACCTGAGATATGTGGAAGGATTCATGGTGTTTTTCACAAGTTTATTATATTTTTTTATTTTTATTTATTTTTTTCTTTTTGACAAATGTTCATGCCTTCAATAAATTACAACAGAACTAAAAATTTACCAACAAGCAAAATATTTAAAATGAATAAACCATAAAATCTGGCAATTCACGAAGTTATGTAAAGATGATAATGATGATGATGATGATAATGATAATGGTGGTGGTGGTGGTGGTTATCATGATGATGATGATGGTGACAATGATGATGATCGATGATACAGCAGATTCTTATAATCTTGAAGCTTGATTTTCTCATTCTTTTGTTATTTCAATTTGAATATTTTTAAAATGATTTAGAAAAGTAAAAAGTTAAATTAAAAGCATTTAAATGAAAAATAAAATAATAGAGTAAAATATTAGTTAAATAGAAAATTCATATAAATATGTACCTTGGTAAATAAAGTGGGCCAGTGCAGACATAAACATTTTTACTTTTTCTAGCGATGGCTCTGACATATTTTTCTAAATCATTCCAAATGTTTCTGTTAAAACCTTTTCCAACCTGAATTTAAAAAAAGCATATTAGAAATTAATATCAATTACAAAAAATATTTTGAACTCTTAATACAAAGGGGGGGGGCCTCAGTGGCCGAGTGGTCTAAAGCACGCACTTACGGATCACAGTGCCTCTCACAGCCTGGGTTCAAATCCCACTCGGGACAGATCTTGGTGTGAGAAAGTTTGTCAGTTCGCTTGTCGAAGGTCGGTGGTTTTCTCCGGGTACTCTGGTTTCCTCCACCATTCCACAACTGACCACCATGAAATAAGTGCAAAAACCTTGACTGGGTTGTAAAACACCATTACTCCACTCCACTCCACTCTTAATACAAAGAAAATTTATAAAAATATTAACTTTCTTTGCATCAAGCTCACATAAAGCTTATAGCAAAAACATAAAATACGATGACAAAGATAGCGGCAGAATAAATAACATATACAGGTACAGATATACAAAAACATTATATCACATGACATGATAGAAAATTAGATACACTACCAACAATGTGCTTTCTAAATTTATATGCATGAAAAACATATGATGGTGAGCTAGAACTTAATATATAATAAAGTTTATGTATATTAGGCCAGTGGTTATAATATGATGGCAAATACTGTAATCTTATACATGTATTCTTATGAGCAGGGCAAACAAGAACAAAATGATATAGTATTATTATCCAGTCAAGAATCTTTCACTTATACTGAGGCAGTCAGTCCAGGGGTGGTGGTGGAAGCTGACAAAAGTTTGGTTAACTTTTTTACCTTCTGCAATAAAAATGACAAATTTTCTCACATAGAGAATCTATTCCATGTGGCATTCTGACTTGGGCAATGACAAGTACTGTGATCCGCAAGAACAAAAATTTTGTCCACTGGGACTCGGAGGAGTGGGCTTCTAAGCCATCAGATTATATCACATGCTGTAGATACCTATTTAATGAGCATATTTATGTGATATTCAGGCACAAGGTCAATCCAACATTGAAAATTAAGTAAATTCAATGCTTATAATTTTATTTCTCATAAAAAGCAGAACATAGTCCAATCATTTTGACAACTAAGTTGTTATCTTTCAAATCTCAAATTAAACGGGAGATCAAACTTTGTTTGGTATGTGAGAGAGAGTGTGGTTTACTAAGATTTGGGTACTTCATAAATAAAGCTAAAGTCCTTTAACTTTTAGTTAGTAAAATGAAAATGAATATATATCTATGATTTGCAAAACTACTGTAAATAATAATACAAGTTTAGACTTTAGGGTGTAGCAAATCAAAGCATATAGTGTAGTGGAGTGGAGTTAAGGCCGACTTGCAAAATCACAAAACTGCTTTAGCATCCATGAAACTGACGACTAGAATAGCTTACCGGAAGAGACAGTAAACGCAACTTCCTTAAATGCATTCAAAAACAGTCTTAAAAAAGTTTGGAAGTGGCATACAGCTAAGTTTAACCCAAATTGTTTTCAATCGACACGACTGCACAACCGGAAGAGCAACAGTACCAGAAATAGAAGCCAAACATAAAGAAGCGCCAATACATGTTTAAAGCTTACAATGGCATCTAATATGAATGAATGAATGAAATGGCATTTAGCAACCCAGTCAACATTGACAGCGGTCAGTTATGGGATGGTGAAGATAACTGGAGTACCTGAAAAAAAAACATTTGTCAAGCAAACTAACAGACTTTCTATGACATGCTAGACTCTGTCTGAGTGAGATTCTATTCTTGGTGGCAACGAAATGCATTTTTTTTAGAAACAAATGACATATCTTTATCTTTAAAACATTCGAGAAAGATGTGACAACTCAAACAAGAGTCAGCCTTGATCAATGGAGTTAATTATCACATCACGTTTTAAAATGAATACATAAAATTTTAAAACTTAAAGTTTTAAGAAAGCATTACCTGAGGCGATATATTTGATAAATAAAATGTCTGCTCCATTGCATTCTGGGAATGTCTGTGATTTGCAGCAGCTGCTAAATGTCCTCGGTCAAAACCAGAATTTTTAAAATCGCTGTTTGTTGCTCTGAAATATTTATGTATTGAACTATCTTCCATAAAATTACATTTTTTTCTGTCTGTTTCATCATTTTTAGTAACATGTTCTGGTTTTAAATGTTCAAACACCCAATTTGGGTTTCTGTTTCTGCGGTCGTAAGAGACGACAAAATTATCGAATGATTTTATATTGTCTAAACCTGGATATCCGTACTGCATGATTTCTGCAGTACGATTTTGTGGTAACATTAAAGCAGGTTTTGACATGGGTGTTGCAGCTAAAACTGAAGGTAAAGGGAGGTAATCCCTAAGATTTGACAAGTCTGATGGCGTTTCATTGTGACTTATTTTATCTGACCAAAAATTCCTTTCAACAAAAACTCCAACTACTGTGCCAACTCCAAGTGAGATGGAAGAAATGAGAGACAATCTGTGAAATCCTGCCATACTTCAAAGTCCAAACCTAAAATAAAATTTGAGAGATGTAAGTAATGGTATTTTACATCACAGTTCATTCTTTTACTTATATCATGTTTTGTGCAATTTTCTCCTTCTGGAACAAATATTAGGATACATATTATCTTATTTATGCAAATGACACATGACATATTTTCTGTGCCATCAGTCAAGTTGTAAGAAAAAATAGAAAAGAACTGAACTACATGTATGAAACTGAAAAGAATCTAGATGAAAAATAGGCCCATCAAGGCCTTTCTTTATTCTTTTGACTGGTGACAAGGGCCACCAAGACTTCACGAATTTTGAGAAGAATGTTCCATGCAAATGGCAATCTCAAAATTTAATATCAAGCTTAAGAAATATATATTTATATAATCATAACCTAATCATAATCATGATCTGTAAGAAAACGTTTTGTTTTCAAAATATTTACATATTTCAAGTTTTTTTCCATGCTGGTTTGAGTGGGATTAATTGGGATTGATTCTTCAATGTTGATGTTTGCAAATCTCTTCTTCCATTTTGAAAATAAGATTATGTGAGATTGGTTAATAACAGATAAATTTGTGAAAATTTATAATTTCAGGGGCAACAATTACTCTTTCATGGACTATCAATAGATCAATATAGTTTTTATCCACACTTTTCAAGTAATTAAATCTAGTAAAATTCACAAAAAAACTTATAATTAAAATTACTTCATGCCAAAATTGTACTACCAAAAAATAATTATTTTACTTGCATGAAACCTTTTTGAGACCATATTACTGTATATATTTTTTTTTTTTACTGCAAAAGTAACTTTTGTAAATCTGTTATACTTCAATGTCACTTTTATTTATTTGGTGCCTGAAAAGTAATATATATCTGTAACCATTTTACTTTAATGTAACCCCTTTGAAACCATTTAAATATCCACCACTATATTTTTATTTTTGCCAGAAAAGTAACTTATTTGTGATACATTTTATTTTAATGTAACCTTTTTGTAACCATTTATATATCCATCACTTTTTAAAAATTTTACTTTTAGACAGAAAAGTAATTTATATGTAACCATTTTACTTTAATGTAACCTTTTTGTAACCATTTATCAAAAATATCCCTCTTTATTGTACATTCTCTCTTTGAAGAAAAGTATTTAAAATGTTACCTTACTTGTAACTATTATCTTGTCATTTACAACAATGTAACAAGTGTAAAAACTATGCAGAATGAAATGAATAAGATCTTCAATATCTCGGAAAAGCTTTCTATTAACTCAATGGACTAAATGAATTGACTGTGATATTTATCACATTCAATGACTAAAAATACAGTTTCGACCCTCTAGACCTCATGGTTAAATCGGTGCCCCTAGCAATGGGAGGAAGGTCAAAGAAAGAAAACGCCAAAAGTCACAAGCCAAATAAGCTAAGTTGTGAAATACAGTGATAATTAAACCGTTAGCCCCGCTAATTTAATTAAAATACAAATGAAATGCAATACCTACTTTTGACCTTGGGACTGGACAAAGTGTTAACAAAAAAACGTGTACCGTTTCTGTAATTTACCGGAAGTTTTTATTTTAAACCGGAAAGTTATAGGGTTATGACTTTTTTCAAATAAAGGTGGAGTTAATCTAATTGAAACATTTATATTCAGATTAAATAACATGCTAGATCAAAAAATATGTATCAGAACACTTCATGTATTACTTAAGTGAAGAAAAAAATTTTTAAATAAATCATGATTTAAAACAAAAATAGTTGGCTAGTTTTGTCGTTTAACAATTTTACCTATTTTATATTATGGACTAGTCCGACTTTATATAAGTTCTGAAAATTGCATCCACAGAAAAGATGATGGCATCGACAAGTAAGACCACCGCTAAACCGTAGGTTTCCACTTAATACGTAACAATTGTTGGTCGTTAGTAAGAAAATATGCAAAAGTGACTGTAAACAATCAGAAGTATCTCAAAACCTATTTGATTTTTTGTCGGTTTTTATTAATTTAAAAACTTTTTTTACTATATTTTTTACTTGTATGCAAGGTGTGTTGATCATTTGATAGCACTTACCTTCTTCATTTGCTTATAGTAACATAGTTTTTGTAACAAATGATGTCTTTGATTTAATCCCTGCTTTTGTAAAAGTTTTAAAAAAATCTTTGGACATCATTATATCTGCAGTACTTGTCGTTTTTTAATCCAAAAAAGACGAGAATTAATTTATGTTGAAAACGGATAAAAATACACAAGAATACCAATAATCACTTGGATCACATGATTCTCTCTCTCTCTCTCTCTCTCTCTCTCTCTCTCTCTCTCTCTCTCTCTCTCTCTCTCTCTCTCCACAAGTATGATTTTCGTTAAAATTAGATTATTACAAATATGCAAATAACTTGGAATATCCACATACGCTTCTGCATATTTGAAATATCAAAAGTGAATTTTAAGCCACTTTTATTTCTAGACAAGTGCAAATTTTATGTTTACTTAAATGTCACAGAACAATGAAATTTTGTCAATAATCACATAATTAGGGTATGGCTAGCCTTAAACTTGAAGTTACTTGGTTTTTTAAACTAGACTAAGTACAAAAATGAAACTCTGTACTATACATGTGTAGAGAGTTGACTGTTATTTTTGGAAATGTATGCTGAACTATATTGAAAAATAGAAATTTATATAATTTATCTGTTTTAAATTATGATTGGCATATGGAAACTAAATGTATATATACTGTAGATGTAGTTCAGAAATTTGACCTGAGTCATTTTAGTTGCTGACTGATGACTCTGAGGTGGACTGCTCCACCCTGACCAGACTGTGCTATATGATTTTTGCATGCACTAAGTCATCACTTAACTCTTCTGAATACATTATTGGCATGATTAGGAATACTATAGTGATCTGGCATCCTATTCATTGACACTGACAATTTACTTATGGTAATTTAGGGCCAAAGAACCCAATTTTCCAACAAATTTGTTGGCAATAAACAATGTATAAAATTTGAACTATTACATTTCTATGATAGATATGTACTGTATTTTTAAAAGGCACTAATATGCCTAATTTAATGGGGCCTCATGCATGGCAAGGTTTTTCCAGACCCGGAACTCTTGTGTTGTGTATGCTCTGTTAACATTTAGGATTCTTATTAAGACAGGTGCAATGAGTTGGTCAATTCCCAAAATAAACAGCTAAAACTTGTATATCACTGCTATTTGTATTTGCAACTTCTAGAATTGTCTTGTGCTGCTATATCTCCCTCCTTTTCTAAAAACACCCTAACTATGACACTGATACTGTTGATCACTACAGCATTTGAATTAGATTTGATATTCAAAGTGTTGATCAACATATTAATAGACCTTAAAAACAGAAGTCAATATGGTTTGTAGCAGAGAGAAAAAGGTTGTTCTTTTTCACACAAAAATTGAATGTAGGTAATAAATCCAACACTGGTTTCTGGGATTCTGAAAATTGTGAAGGAGTGACTCATTAAAAAGGTAAGGGGGGCTTGAGATTCTTGATCCTTGGAAGCAGGGAAAATGCCTGTTTGTTTGTGCTTACAAAACATTGAAAACCTCAAATTTTGATTTTAGGAGCAAAAACCTCGGAGAAGTAGTACAAAAATTATTAGGATCGGAAACATCCATGCGTGTTAATCGGAGGTATATTTTAACACTCAAAACTTGGCTTCTTAACTGTTTGTAAATAGCACTCCAGGTTTTAAACAAATTTATTAATTATTTTAATATTTATTTACAGTAATTAATTATTTTCTAACAATTATTGAAGAAAAATGAGTTAATAACAGTTGAGTTGCACTCAACCGTACCAACCTGTAATTAATTAATTTTGAAGTGTTCAAACTTTAAAATTAAATTTTAAAAAAATGCAATTCTTAAAAAAATATACACTAGTCAGGGATTTTTCTGGCCACTCACAGGGTCCGGTAAAGGGACCCATTCCCAATGCCAAAAAGCATACATTTTTCCCAATTTTGTAGGTAAAAATTCCAAAATGATCCTGCTTTGAGAAACATAAGGAAAAGTGAAAAAACTCTATATTTTTGGTGTAGCTTGTATATCTTTATAATAACCTGTATTTATGCACATTTTGATTTATACGCAATGAGGATCTGGCAGAATTGGAGCAACTCATGAAACAACTTTCTCAGATGTTTGTATTGAAGCCAGTCTATTAAGATATTGTGTTAATGTCTGAGTGATTTGGTACAAATGAGTGACTACCAGCATGTATCCAAATAGTAAATATTCCAGGCAAAATATTTGATGTGCTGACAATGAGAAAATTTTTAAAGTTTAATGAAAAATTTTCCCAAAATGTCAATTTTGTCAATGATTTTCCCAATTTCATCCCAAGGTCCCTTTCCCAAAATGGCCAGAAAAATCCCTGCTAGTATAAGTTTTGGTTTACTACACAATAGTCCTGAGATAAATTAGCTTTCTTCTTTCCATGTAAAACTTATACTTTGGTCCACCTTTGTTAGAGACCCAGCATTACATTTTATTTAAAACACAGAATCCAATGTTCAAAATTGGGCTGAAATTCCAGTCAGCAATTAATCTCAAAATACTAGTATAATGTGTATTATTGTTTTCTATTTTAGAAAAATAACAAACTAAAATGATAAATGTCATATAAAAAAAATAGCAGGTCTGAATAAAATGGTACAGGTCTGAATGAAAAGTAACCTGTTTTCAATCTGCAATCTATCCTAAATTTCAAACCTTATATGGAACCCCTGAAGTTCTAGCATATCATAAATACTAACTGTCAAAAAATTCCCAGAAGACACACAAATAGTCATTAACAATTGATTCAAGTACAGAAGTACTCAGAGAATTTAACTATACTCTAAATGTCGTCAATTTCTGTTAAACAATGTCCACTATAAAATAACCCACTCGTGTCATATTTAGAGTTAACCATATATAAGGGAGTTAATCATATATAAAGGAGTTAACTATATATAAGCGAATTAACCATATATAAGCGAATTAACCGTATATAAGCGAGTTAACCCTATATAACCCAGTCTGATGGTATTAGTAATTAACACAACTAATATTATACTCATTTTTCAAAATAATGATAATATGAAACCTTTTTTTTTTAGTTTAAAAATATTATAAATTGTTTGGTATAGATCAGACAGCTTTATAGATTTTTCTCCACATATATTCAGACTTTCAGAAAGGGTAAAGTGCCAGTGAAAACAATTTTTTCTTTTTATATCTAATAAACAAAATGTATTGTTGTTTTTTTTTTTTCACTTTGATGGTCTTTGTGTAAACCCCATTATATGGCATTGTCTTGGGGAGAAAAAATGTTTAAGTGGAAGGCTCCTCCTTGGGAAGACAAAATGGAGTAATATATAAAATCTCGTTAACTGGAGTGGTATTCACAGACCATGGTTATATGTGTGTGTGTGTGTGTGTGTGTGTGTGTGTGTGTGTGTGAAGCATGTGCTTAAGTCTTTTAGGTATTGTTGCTAAAATTAAATTAGACTTTTTTTTATATTTTTATTTTTTGGTATGTATATTGTGCCTTTTTGTTCACCTAGCTGTAAGGACGATTTGAGCTGATTTTTATGGCATAGTGTGATGTGCATGTGCATGCTTGTGTTGATATGTTTTGCATAAAATTATGTTCTATCTCTTTTAAACTACAGGTACTTGGACTTGGCTGGCCCAATTCTCCACAAGGAGAGATGGACATAAGTCAAGACTTGGACTTCGAATAAAATTATTTTGTATTCCATTACCATTACCTCATTAAAGTTTATACTCACAATAAAGACATTACCTTCTATGCAAAACATAAAAATATAATTTTCAACCCAAATATAAATTCAAGCAGTTTTTTTTAGAGTGGTTGATGTTGCAATACATTTACTGTCGTTGAATTACATGCCAGATGAGCGGAAGGCCTATTACAAAGCTTTTTTTTTTTTAATTTAAAACTCTGGCAATTATTTGGAGAAATTAACCTGCATCATAGATATAATTAGTTTATATATATAACATTTTACTTTATTAAACATCATATACCAGTAGAATTATAAAAACATGTTGATTTATATATACATGTATATACATTGTATATCTATAATAATTTTCCTCTTCATTTTAAACTGTTTTAATGAATGATGTAACTTTTCAGACAAAAAATTGAATAAATGTTATGTAACAAACTAACAAATTTTGTAAAGTAATTATGTACAGAATACCATTGCAAAGTTATGCTGTATTTTATGAACAGAATACCGTTGCATCACGAAATCATTAATGTAGAGTAAGACGGATGTCGTTATGCCAAAAATATAGTTCTATCAAGAAAACACTTGATTCCATTGATATAATAATATTATTGTTTGAAATAAATAACAGATGTAATCCAATATCCATTTCTATGACAAAATTAGGCTGTACAGAATTGTCGAGATATTGGAGTCCGTCATTTTTGTTTTGAAAACAAAAAACACATGTACTGGCACGTAGGAAACCATTACATACTCATTACCTATATAGCATGCGATATCTCTACTCCAACCGTAAAACAGAGATTTTAGTGCGGTCGAGATCCAATCAAAATTATGTTTACAAAATATTTGCATAAGAATCCTTCATATTATGTACAAGTATGAAGCAAGAGAAAACATTAACAGAAATACAAAACTTTAGTTTTGTGCATGCTGTGAACTTGAACATTGACTTTGACATCACTGCATCATGTGCTTGATCTTGACATACCTCCACTGTATGCTGCACACCTACTGAAATTGATACACATTCAAACCATATAAGAGTTATTAAGCCAACATAGAAACTTTATAAATTATAAGTGAAATATTTTCTGCTAGAAACATGGCAACTGAAAATTTCATACAAGTGAAATACATGATTTACCAGCTGGAATACTGTATGCTTATTTTATCATAATGAAACATATTGCATAAATATTTTAATAGAAGATATTTCATACCTGTAATAGAATCTTGTTGATAAAAAATTAATCCCTTATCAGTCAAAAAGTATTAGTATTAAGTATTAATTTTTTCTGAACAGTAATGTATACTTTACAGTTTTACTTTCTGTTTTGCCTCTTGGTAATTACTTTGCATTTACAGTAAACAAGCATAGTTTTTGTCCTAAAAATATGTCATTCAACACCATCAAACATCTCCATCCCAAGAACACAGCCCCGGTACAAGAATATGACATTTTGATATATTGCTCTATATGACATGGAATGAAATGCTTCATAAACCTGTAACATTTAAAATACCATTTTAAATTACCTGTTGATCTATATGATAGCCGAGTTGAGTAATGGTATTTTATGCCCTATTCTAGATACTTTCACTTATACATGTACCACGATAGTCAGTTCTTGGATGGTGGAAAACACCAGTTCCTGGAGCATCAGCCTTTGGCAAGCAAACTGAAAAAATTGTTCATACTAGCACGTGGCTGAGTGAGACCCCACCATACAACCATTCTTTTACAAAATAATTTGTATATACAAAGTTTAGATGGTATATGTAACATTCTGTTCCCTATCTGCTTGTCTTTCAGCCAGCATCCATCTTTCTGTCCCAATACTGTGTCTACTCCATCAATTGATTTTGATTCAACTTTGAACAAATGTACAAGACCATAACATGTACATGTATTGCATATCAATTTAGGTATGTAGGTCAAAGGTCAAGGTCAAATATTAGATTTGATCTCATTTTGCAGTATTGTGGATATGGGTTATTTATCTCGTAATGAATACTCTTGTATTGTTCTATTTTTTTCTTATGTATAAATTAAGATGCAAATTGATGTCTTAGTGATTCAAAAAGATTTAGAAAGTTATAAATGCTTGGCTTGGTCACCATGGATACATTGTAGAGAAATTTAGGTCACAGACCTACAATTCAAGGAGAATCTTGTCTCAGCTTCTATGATTTTGGTTTCATTATAAGTTTTTTAATTGACAAGACATGTACACTTACATACTGGTATACTTAAAATTTCTACAAGTCCATTGCTAAAAGGCACCTCAGGTGAATGCTTATTTGGTTTTCTATGGCATGAATGTGACTTCCTTCTTTTGGACCCCAATCCTTTGCAAGATTAATCCTTAACTTTTTGGTGGTTTATAAAACTAATAATCAACAGTTAATATGTTTATAATTAGAATTTAAGAGATTAAGTGACAACAAACTACTCATAATGCACTAATGTGAAATTTTCAGTTTGTTTTGCAAAGGTTTGGGCATTTTTATTGACTATATATGTGCTGTTTAAAACAGTTCATTATTTTATCATCTGGTTCAAGATCACAAATTTATATTCACAGATAAAGATTTAACTGCCTTGACATAAAATTTACTAGTTGCAAATAAAATTGATGTTTACAAATTTATGTTATCTAGATAAATGCACCCTTAGCAGCTAATTATTACATTGTATACAGATGAACTTCAACTCGGGTAGCTGTTTTGTAAACTTCCTACCTAAATGTACAAAAATTTGGTAATGAAATGTACCTTATGCATTCAGTACTTTCAGTACTTTGATGAATATTTTATCAAATTCTGTATTTGTTACAGTAAACCACCAAAAGTATGTTGTCCAGAACATCCAGATGCTCCATTAGTAGAAGATTACCATGCTGGGGACATGATATGTCCAGAATGTGGACTGGTAGTAGGAGATAGGTAAGTCTTATGGACATTTGACCGAAGTGTGCAAAGTGCTTGTACTTGAGTTTGAGACAGGGCTTCCCCTTTGCTTTTTTTTTTTTTTTTTTCCTGGTATATGAAAAAAATAAAGTTTTGCAGTCGACATTTAGGATAAATAGTGTTAAAAAACATGACACTGGCATAGCCAACTTTTGTATCTTGGCTAATAATGTTTTTTTTTTTTTTTTTTATAAAAGTCGGTCATGATGATGGCAGCCTAGCTGTCAAAACATGTTGACACAATAAAAGTATTACCATTATTTATCCTAAGAGTTGAGTGCCATACTTTATTTATTTATGATTGACTTATTGAACTCTGTTGAATACCATAAGGTATCCTCTTAGAATATTTACGAGCCATAACTACACGTTGTATCTTATGATTGTTGGTTTTATTTCTTACAATATACTTTTGGTATATAAATATAATATTTTCACTTGCAAAGAATGCCTTGAATTTCTTTCCTTTTTGTGTCATGATTGAATTTTTTCAAGGACTTGGCATATCTATTATCCACTATTAATCTCTTTTTTAACAACTTTTTTAGACACTTTTATTTTTTTAAAAATTTGGGGCCTCGGTGGCCGAGTAGTCTAAAGCGTTCGCTTACGGATCACAGTGCCTCTCACCGCCTGGGTTCGAATCCCACTCGGGACAGATCCTAGTGTGAGAAAGTTTGTCAGTTCACTTGCTGAAGGTTGGTGGTTTTCTCCGGGCACTCCGGTTTCCTCCACCATCCCAGAACTGGCTGCCTCGTATAAGTAAAAGATTCTTGACTGGGGCGTAAAACACCATTACTCCACTCCACTCTTAAAAAATGAATTGGCAAAGGTTTGTCTGTTATGATAGATTAGCTGAATAAAGAGGCTTTCTTTGTCTTCACTTTAAGAAAAATGGTATAAGTCATGTAAAAAAAACCCTCCAAAAGAACTAGTGCTTTAAACATATGGTACCGGTACCTAGAGTTATCGATTTACTGGTACGGGTAGTTATTGTAAAGTACAAGATACTTCAGATTGATTGATTGATTGATTTATTTATTTATTTATTTATTTATTTATTTATTTATTTATTTCATTTCATTTTATTTTTAATCTTCTTTAAAACAGTAAGGAGTATATGGATGTTCATAATGTTGAAATTGATTTTAAAAATTTGAAATTTTATTTGAAACTAAATGAATAAAAATGAATCACTAATTTTTAAAAAATTTTAAAGGATGTTAACTTTAGTTTAATAATGAATTAAATAACCTTTATTTAAAAATCATGAAATTGTTTGACTTTTTTTTGACTTTTATATTTGTAGAGTGGTTGATGTTGGAACAGAATGGAGAACCTTCAGTAATGATAAAAGTAATAGTGATCCATCTCGTGTCGGATCTTCAGAGGTATGTTGTTTTTGGAACCAGGTCTACGGGTCTGGGACCTATGAAATTTGTGTCATAGGGACCAAGGATAAGAACTTGTAATTTAGGCAAGTCTACAGGTCTGAGACCTATAAAATTTTCTGTCAGACCTGTAGCATTTCAGTAGGACCTGTAACTTTCTAATTTTCAATCAGACTTGTAACTTTTCAGTCAAACCAGAATTTTTTTATTCAGACTAGTATCTTATTTTCAGTCAGACTTTATAACTTTCAGTCTGACTGACCAGTATTTTATTTTCAGTCAAACTTGTATTTAGTCCAGACCTGTACCTTTTGTGTCAAACTTTCAGTCAGAATTTTTTCAGTCAGATTCCCTTCACAATTACAGAATAGACTGTCTCGATACAGGTGGAATATTATTTGACTGGGGCATAAACATTATTACTCCATTCTTCAGTCATGAAGTTGGAAAAATCTCATTCCTATTAACATAATGAATTTGATGATGATGGTGGTGGTGGTAGTTGTGATGGCGGTTGTGATGATGATGATGGCTAGTTTTATTTTATTTTTTAGAATCCATTATTAGATGGTGGTGACTTATCCACAATGATAGCGACAGGGCCAGGTAGTGAACAAATGACAGATGAGTTTGGTAAACCGATGTACAGAAACAGAAGAACAGTAAGTACAGTACACATGTACTTGGAATTAAACTGTCAAAACTTTACAGCATCAGTCAGGGCTTAACTGTGGAATTTGTTTGTAGTAAGGTAATGGTTTTTATCACAGTGATATTTAGTTATCACATGTTAATTTTGTGTTATGAAATAGGCCAAAGAACCATCAGGAAATGACAATAATGATACTAGTAATAACAACAAGGTAAATATGGTGTAATGACAAAAATGTTGATGACTGTGTGTGAAAAAAATGATGATACAAATGTACCAAACAGATAATGATGATGATGATGTTACAAATGTGACAAAAAGATGATGATAAAAGTAATGATGATGACGATGATGATGATGGTGGTGGTGGTGTTTGCAAATGTTACTAAGGTGAATATATATAGGATATACATGTAGAATATAATGGGGAAGATAATGACACTAAAAGTGATGATGATGATGATGATGATGATGATGATGCAAATGTAACAATAGTGAATTTAAACATCGATGAAGATAATGACATCAAAAGTGATGATCATGATGATGATGATGCAAATGTAACTATAGTGAATATAAACAACGATGAAGATAATGACATCAAAAGTGATGATCATGATGATGAAGATGCAAATGTAACTATAGTGAATATAAACAATGGTGAAGATAATGACATCAAAAGTGATGATGATGATGATGATATAAATGTTAATAACTTTATTTTTACTTTTAGTTAAACAGTTCAGACAGAGCATTATTAAATGCATTTAGAGAAATAGGTCAAATGGCAGACAGATTAAATTTACCAAAAATGATAGCAGTAAGTATTGTAAATTACATGTACATACTTATACACATCACACTTGTAAAAGTGGGCTGGTCATAATGTTTTACAAACAAGTCAAGATTTTTTTTTTAATTACATTATATAGAGGCAGTCAGTTCTGAGATTAAGGATGAAATCAGAGTGTCCAGAGGAGAAAACCCCTGCTAATCTTCAATACATTATACATGTACTTACATGCTTTTTATGGTTTAAAATGTAATCAGTTACAGCAGATTTCAGTACTTTCAGTACTTTGATTGTGAAAGCCCTGGGATGTTTGTAGTAAAGTACAGGGTGTTGAGTATTCTTATTTTTCCTTTTTTGCCTACTTTTTGAGGAAAAATTCCTATTTTCCTATTTTTTAAACATTTTTCTGTGTGTGTTCATTATTTGGTAACTCCTATTTAACTCCTATTTAGCTGTTAAGATCCTTTGATCTGAAATTCCAAATTTTCAGTATCTAAATCTTGATAGCTTACATGTGTATGTATAATAGACTATTTAGTGTTAAACCAGCTTTCTGTGATCTGCTTTGCTTGATTGAAAATGAAGGTATTCAGGGATTTTTCTGGCCACTCACAGGGTCCGGTAAATGGACCCATTCCCAATGCCAAAAAGCATACATTTTTCCCAATTTTGTAGGTAAAAATTCCCAAATGATCCTGCTTTGAGAAACTTAAGAAAAAGTGAAAAACTGTATTTTTGATGTAGCTTGTATATCTTTAAAATATCCTGTATTTATGAACATTTTGATTAATACTCAATGAGGATCTGGTAGTATGGGAGCAACTCATGAAACAACTTTCTCAGATGTTTGTATTGAAGCCAGTCTATGAAGATATTTTGTTAATGTCTGAGTGATTTGGTACAAATGAGTGACTACCAGCATGTATCAAAATAGTAAATATTCCAGGCAAAATATTTGATGTGCTGACAATGTGAAAATTTTTAAAGTTTAATGAAAAATTTTCCCAAAATGTTGATTTTGTCAATGATTTTCCGAAATTCATCCCAAGGTCCCTTTCCCAAAATGGCCAGAAAAATCCTTGATATGCATGTGGTGCTACTATAGCTACTTCTTGTGATGCTTTTAGATATAAAGTCTTGCAACACTGGTATTTGAATCATACCAACCCCATTTTATTTCTAGTGATTGGCTATTTCTCTTTGTTGTAACATATTCATCATTGTTAACCAATTGCCCCATTGAAATCATACCATGCTTGCACAACTCTTTAATTAACTCTTTTCTTAAATAATTTCCATCAAACAATTTTACCTGAGAATGCACCGGTTATAATCATTGGAATCTTACTAGTTACATTTTTTTTAAGTTGTTAATATACAAAATAAGTGCTTTCAAAGTTTACATATATCTCTATTACTTATTTTAATAAATTGGTGGAACAGGATGGCTGAAGGGGTGTTGGAAGGCCATCAAGAAGAAAAATTCCTATTTTATACATATTTTTTCCCAAAAAAATCCCATTTTTTTTCCTATTTTTGGACATCTAAAATTCATATTTTTCCTATTTCTTTGGACCCTTTTTATGCTTGAGGCCCTGAAAGTAAAAAGTCTGCACTCAGAATTCATGTGTTGAAAAATTTCAGCTAAACAGAAGTGTATTAATATAACATGTATTCTGAATTTTCAGGATAGAGCAAATACCTTATTCAAACAAGTAAATGATGGCAAAGCCTTAAAAGGAAGAAGTAATGATGCTATAGCATCAGCCTGTATGTACATAGCTTGTAGACAGGAAGGGGTACCCAGAACATTTAAAGGTATTGTATCTACCAGAGAACCAGGCTATGTTAAACCAAAACCAAGTTGATATAGATGATGTTATAGATAATAGAATCCGGATGATCTCAGTCTCGGGTGATGTGATGTAACATATCCCAATCGAGGCTGTGTCGAGATTGGGATACGTTACATCACATCACCCGAGACTGAGATCAACCGTTATCGTACCATTAAAATGTTTATAACTGCAATATGTACAAAACAAAACACCCCTATGGGACCCCTTGCATTCCTTTGGGTACTTCATGCATTGTGAAAATCTGCCCTTTGAAAATAATCCCATTGACAACACTTCAAAAGTTCAAGATATCAAAGATTTGTATTCAATGCAAATATAAAACAACTTTGACAAAAAAATATTTTGACAAGAAACAATAAAAACACATATTTGAAAAATAAATAAATAAACCTATTGTTTTGATGACGTCAAGCACAATGATCGGATACGTCATCCTGAGATTATCAACACTGTCAATTGGCGCGTGAGGCTGTACCAGACAAACTGGACAAGACAGAAAAATCTAGCACCGGTGTGCGTGGGATTTTTCCGTTCGTTATACGAGAAAAGGTAATAAAGTTTACATCTCAAAACAATTTTTCGCTTAATATATCGAAGCAGTCTGTTTTGTGATGACAGAGGAAACTGGATTTAATTCAGTTTGAGGTATCTGATTAATTGTCGCCATTATTTTAGTAAAAATTGGCATTTACTTGTTAGCAGATGAATTTTTGTTAAAATATATATAAATTAAACATAAAATATCTGACTTATAACAATTATATACACATATATTTTGAATACTATATCCATCATTTTCATTTTTGTAGAAATTTGTGCTGTATCAAAGATATCAAAAAAAGAAATAGGTCGAGTGTTTAAGTTAATACTGAAGACATTAGAGACAAGTGTAGAATTAATAACAACTGGAGATTTTATGGTATGTTTACATGTAAATTTTCTTGCACACTTTATAAACTGCCCCTTCTTCTGTCAGCACCATTGGTGCTTTGATTGCATAATTTCATGAAGTCGCTGTAAGAATAAAATTTACCATTGTAGTTTATTTGGCCCACTCTGTTTTCAACACTACATGAAACATGTACATCTTTTTAGTGTGCTTTGGAATACAAGACACAATTTTTTTTTTTTTTTTTATTTTTTTTTTTAGGGTAATTAAGTTAGAGGCTTGTGTTGACCTATCGATGTTTTCTGGTCTGTTGTTGAGGGTCATGCGTTAACTTTCACATTTTTATCTTCTTATCTGACGCTATGTGGCTAAATTTGATGAACCTTGGTATCTATCATGATTGAGTGAAGGATTGTGTTTCCTCAGATTATAAAGGCCTAAGTTTAGATAAGATTGGATTGATGTTTTTTTAAGCCCCATTTAAGATCAGGGATTTTTCTGGCCATTTTGGGAAAGGGACCTTGGGATGAAATTGGGAAAATCATTGACAAAATCGACATTTTGGGAAAATTTTTCATTAAACTTTAAAAATTTTCTCATTGTCAGCACATCAAATATTTTGCCTGGAATATTTACTATTTTGATACATGCTGGTAGTCACTCATTTGTACCAAATCACTCAGACATTAACACAATATCTTAATAGACTGGCTTCAATACAAACATCTGAGAAAGTTGTTTCATGAGTTGCTCCCATTCTGCCAGATCCTCATTGGGTATAAATCAAAATGTGCATAAATACAGGTTATTATAAAGATATACAAGCTACACCAAAAATATAGAGTTTGTTCACTTTTCCTTATGTTTCTCAAAGCAGGATCATTTTGGAATTTTTACCTACAAAATTGGGAAAAATGTATGCTTTTTGGCATTGGGAATGGGTCCCTTTACCGGACCCTGTGAGTGGCCAGAAAAATCCCTGAAGATCTTTTGCTTATATCAAGGCACACAGTTCAGGGATGGTTGAGGAAACCCAAGCGCTTGGAGAAAACATCCAACAATCGGCAAGCGAACTGACAAACTTTCTCACACTAGGATCAGACCCAGCAAGATTCAAAACCTAGACAATGAGAGGCACTGTGCTCTGTAAGCACATGCTTTAGACCAATCAGACAACGTTATCTCCTATAAAGGGTAAAGAGTAAAAACCTTTTAAAATCTTCTTGTTAAAAATTTTTGTAGTGCCAGACATAAACATATACCTTTGTAGCAAAGAATTTTTAAATCTATGACTGAACTGCATTTTTATTCTCTCTCCATTGTTCTTTTATTTTCAGTCTCCATTTCGTTCTAACATGTGTTTTCTTTTCCATCTAGCTGTTATGTTTTACATGTATTTTCAGTCACGTTTCTGCTCAACCTTGAGTTTACCGAATTCTGTACAGAAAGCAGCAACACACATAGCAAGAAAAGCTGTTGATTTAGATTTAGTCCCCGGGTAAGTAAACATATTTACACAACATTATTGTCTCATCACTAAGGAGAGAAGATTAGGAAGGGAACACCATAGTAACAAAATTTTTTTTCATCATGGCAGAAGTGTGGAGATTAGCCATAGGAATTTTGCTGGCTTTATTCAGCGAAAGACCGTTTAAAAAAAAAAATCAATCAAGACATATGATCCAAAAAAACAAAACAAACAAAATAAATAAATAAGTAAAATACATAATAAATAAATAAATAAAATAAGATAAAATATAATAAATAAATAAATAAAATAAAATAGAAAATAATAAATAAATAAAATAAAAATAAAAATTAGAAAAAAAATTGATGTCAGTTTTGTTAGCCATTAATATGTCTGAGTTTAGTATTGTCAAAAAGTTAAGTTGTATTTTCAAAATTTGGCACATTTTGGGAAAAGCTTATTTAAGAAATGATTGTAAGACTGGGGTTAGGCTTCAGTTTAACGACTATTGGTTCCAAATTGGTTCTATACAAATGTGTAGATCTTAGTTGCTCACTGGTTTTGTACCACTGCGGTAGCTCAGTTGGTACAGTGTTTACTTCATAAGTGGGAGGTTGTGGGTTGGACACCCGACCAGGGTTTGACCCAAGACTTGAAAAGTATGTAAAGACTGTTCTTTCGCCAAGCACGATATTACAAAATGAAAGTCACAGTTCTTTTGGATGAGAACATAAAATAAATGAGGCCCCATGTCACAGTAGGCGTGGCACAATAAAGAACCCTGCTGTGTAATGCCATCAGTGCAATGCACAGGCAAAATTTCTGCACTTTTGTCTATAGCTGGTGACGTTTTAAAATAAGTAAAATATTCTTGACTGGGACACTAAACACCATTACTCAACTCAACTCATTGGTTTTGTTAATTACTATATATTTCAGTCGTAGTCCCATTTCTGTGGCAGCAGCTGCTATATATATGGCATCACAGGCATCGGAGGACAAAAAGTCTCAGAAAGGTAAAACTATATGACAAATATCAATATAACTTAACTAGAGGTGATTGTGATTCTCAGGTGATTTGGTTGGAAATGTATACAAGTTCTTTATAAAATGGATAACTCAGGAAATGACTGTCAGGAGCTAAAAAGATTTTTCCTTGGAGATTTTGGTGATGCAAATCTTGACAATTTTATTTTTACATGTTTAAGCTATAAATTTTGATATGTTTAAACTACAGACACAATTTTTTCATTATCCAAAAAATCCCAAGCATCAGAAGGGGAATAACTCCCAGAAAAACATAGTTTATTTTCTGGTTATCTGATTAAACAATTCTTGCACTAAAACGAACCAAACATATTGAATGAATGAGCATCTGTACTGCTCTGAATCCATTTTTTTTTTTTTTTTTTTGTTCATGTATTCTTTTAGCCGTCTTGATGGTCGAGCGTTTGCATACTGATCAGTGCCTTTCACCTAGGTCTGATTCCCACTTGGGCAGATCTTTGTACAATAAAATTAAGACACTTCCTGAAGCTTAAGGTATATAATTTTCTTTTCCAAGAACTCAGATTTCCTCTATCATTCCGAAACTGCTTTGATATAACATGATGTGAAAAAAATCTTTACTGGGGCACAAAACATTATTACTCCACGCAACTGGTTCATGTTTTTATTAAATTTTTTTTTTTTCAGATATTGGAGATGTTGCTGGTGTTGCAGAGGTAACCATACGACAAGCGTATAAACAGATGTATCCAAAAGCTCATTCATTATTCCCTGAAGACTTTAAATTTGTTACACCCATAGAACATTTACCCACACAATAGCCTCAGTTGGGAATTAGAGCATTCTGATTGGCCAATTTCAGAAATGACAAAATGTTGATAACTGTCATCTCATTTTTGATTGGCTATTTTATTTGGACAAAAGTTAAATGCTAGCATCTTATTGGTTATTGACCAGTTTATATGGATGTTCAGTTATAAACTATCATCTTGTTTTTGATTGGTTGATTATAAATGTGAAAAAGGTTGATTATAGTTTGGCCAAAGTATAAGAAAATTGTCAAATGCTGGCATTTCAATTGTTTTGCCAAACTAATAAAATTAAAAGTTGTTGGCATTCGATTTAAAGTTTTGTTAATTTATAAGAAATTGCCTGTTGTTAGCATTTGTTTGTTTTGCAAATTCTTAAGAAAATTGCCAGTAAATAACATTTCATGCATGTTTTACAAATTTAAGAGAAAATTTTCAGTTGCCGACATCTCATGATTTTGATGTGTAAATTGCTAGCATCTCATTTTTTGTTTTCCATTCATAAGGAAATTGTCAATTCCTGGCATCTCATTTTTGTTTTGCCAATTTCCAAATTGTCAATTTTTGCCGTTTCATTTATGTTATATCAATTTATAAGGTAAATTGTGAATTTTTGTAATCTCATTTTTGTTTTTGTCAATTTATAAGTCATTTTCTGGTATCTCATTTTTAAGTGGTTTATATCCTGTGGTTCTTAAATGTGTATTTAAAGGCACTTGCTATAACATGAAACATTTTTTGTTGTCTTTATGCTCATAGGTCATCCTAATGTATTTAGTTGAGACATGCAGAAATGGCTAAAACAAGAAGTTTTTTATCTTCAAATATTTTAGCTCACCTGGTATCAGGCCATGTTAGCTTGTTGTATATTCTGCATTTTATCTTTAAGTGAATTTAAGTAAAATCAAAAACAAAACTTTTGCTATTTATTTTAAGTCTCAATGACAACCACGTGTATCTTATGTTAACCTTAAGATGAACAAATGTTTGTATAAATCAGAAATTTTTGTATGATGACATCTTTCGGCTTTGTTTATGATGGTATCTCTATGCTTTGAAATAAGTATTTATGTCATAACCTGATACAAGCATCCAAAATGATATCCATATTGTTATTGTTTTTTTTTTTTTTTTTTTTTTGTTCTAGATTTGCATGCAAATCCGATCTTTTTTTTTTTTGGTAACAATAAACAATTGTATTTCCATAATTGTATTTATATGAAGAAATATCACAACAGTGGAAAAAGATCATTTTAATATAATGAACTCTTTTATGTTATTTTTTCGATAAAAAAGACTGGAGGTATTTTGCTCAAAACAACTCTTCAGATAAATTTTTGAAGAAAAACAAATGGTCAATTTGCAGTAACTTATTTAAGCCTTTTATCAGAAATTGACATAAAAATAAAATGTGTGTATTAAACACAATTTAAAAAAAAAAAATATTAATTTTGATTCAGGTTATATTATGGCCGCTTTAGTGGCTCATTGTAAGAATGCTCACCTCAGGAGAGAGGGAGATCATGGGCTCAAAGCAAAACCCATGTCATGCACAAGGCTTTAAAATTTAGGATAATGCTTTTTCACCTTGCAATTGGCATCAGAAGAACAAATACCAACTGGCTTATCCTGTGTCAGAAAAATGTGACTAGGGGAGTAGTATGCTTCCAACAGCATATTGACTTGGGGAGCTAGCACCTTAACAAAAGTCATCTTGATAGCACCTAGCAAAAAAGTCACCTTGAATGAGGCTAGTACAATGCAGATCATAATACACAACACACACACACACACACACAAACACTCTCTCTATCCTTAGAGATCAATAAACTTGCTCTTGTAACCATACGAGCTTATGGATCACCACACCTCTCACTGCCTGGGTTTGAATCCCACTCAGGACAGATTCTAGTATGAGAAAGTTTATTAGTTTGCTTGCCGAAGGTCGGTAGTTTCCTCCAGGCACTCCAGTTTCCTCAACCATCCCAGAACTGACCACCTTGAAATAAGTGAAAGATTCTTGACTGGGGCGTAAAAAACCATTACTTCACTTGTAACTATAAGCTGAAAAATTGCTCGTTTGACACTAAACAGCATCACAACTAACCAACAAAGTTATTACTGAAGGTGTATAAATAAGTCTAAAGTAGTTACCTGGATTTTCCAAGATAATAAACAATTTGAGTCTTGTGCATCTATGACCTTGACCTTTGAACATAAGATCTTGAATCATACATCAGAATGACCGCCATATCAATTCCTACAATATTCTAATAAACATGCCTATACAAAAAGTTGATAGTTTCCAAGATAATTAACAATTTCAGTCTTTTTATGCACCTATGACCTTGAACATATGACCTTAGGCCATATACCAAATGATCGTCATGTCAATACCTACAATACTCCAATATACATGCCTATACAAAAAATTAATAGTTTCCAAGATAATTAACATTTTCAGTTTTTTTTTTAAAAAACCCATGACCTTGACCTTTGAACATAAGACCTTGAGCCATATACCAAATAATCGTCATATCAATACCTACAATATTCTAAAATATATGCCTATGCAAAAAGTTAATAGTTTTCAAGATAATTAGCAATTTTAGTCTTTACAAGCAAAAATAACATTTTAGGGGCAACAACTCCTACATGCATTATCATATAGTTACGAAACTTTAAACCTTTAAACCTGCTGAACATTCTAAAAATGTTTTGATATTATATTTCTCTTAAAATTTTGAAGAAAATAGCCTAAAACTACAAAATGACCTTGACCACATTTTGAAGGTTATTTCAAGAACAAGTCAAAACTGAAAACTCCATGTCAATATCTGTTCAAATAGTCAAGTTATAATAATTTGAAGCCATTTTATGAAATTTTTAGAATTTAGGATTGCAATAGTTCACATAAGCCAAAGGCTCAGGTGAGCTAAAAGCCAAAGTATAAATTAATGGGCATCTGTACACAAGTATCGACGAATTGGATCATTCAAATCCTGTCTAAAAAGATATTATTGACTTGTACTGAAAAACAAGTTGCATGTTGGTTTTAGAATTTATTAAAACATTTCTTATAAAATTTGTCTGCAGGATGCCATATTGAATCTAAGGCAAACAACATTACAATAGGGCCAGCAGGTCACTTGCTCCTGAACTATATGCTCGCAAAACAAAAGCATACATACACACACTTTAAACAGGCCTAGGATACATGAGACTTACAACTGCCGTTAATTGGGCCTATAGATAACAAATAAAAAAACACTCTGCCACAAGTAACTTGATGTCCCCTATAAATGGGCCTATGGACAAATAAAAAACCCTCTACCACAAGTAACTAGATGTCCCCTAGCACTACAGATTAAGTAATATCACATGTAGAAGATAGAAAATAATAAAATTATCCTGTCTTTAATTATTTCATAAGATCACTGTATAATTAAACTTCTAAAAGATTAAAGGTTTCCTCAATGATCCCAAAACTTACCATGCTTGATAGTCGTAATGTCTAATCAGACAAAACTTAATAATTGATAATCGGAGAGGCATAATTGATTAATAATCGGAATTACTTAGTAATTGTACATCAGTATTCAGTAACAAATAAAGCTGAATATAAATACTTTTATTGTGAAAGTCATGTGTTTCTTGCTTGGTGATTGTAAATTAAAGGCCAGATAGCTCCTTGCCCCGACAGACTGACAGTGGCCAAAGCATCTCATTGGTGTAAAAAGTGTCTGGATACAGATAAATTATCCAATCGCTGATCACCATTGTTGTTTCAGTAGCAAGAACCAAAAGGGAAATAGACTTGACTACAATCCTGAACTACTCGCTGATGTCTGCGATGAATGATAATTTATCTTGTGAACGATTATTAGAATTGTGCCCTGAAAATGACCGACAATCGATCATCAGCAATAATCATGACATTACTACCCGATACAAGTGAAAGTATCGTCAATGGGGCATGAACCTCCACTCGAACGTAACAACATCACAATGGTTTTTTTGTTCAAAGATTTATTTTCATTGCACATCATTAAGTTTTGAAAACACAACATAAAAATGAAGTATCTTAAGCAAATCCATTTTGCTTATATCCAATATCTATGTACAAGCACATGTACTACTTTGCTTTTTTTTCATTTTGAGCCCCATGATTACCATTTTGCAAATTTTATGTGAAAACTAGGTGACCTAAGAATATTAAACATGACATATCTAAGCTATATCACCTGTACATTAATAGGAGATTTTTTAATTAAGTTTTTCACTAACCCCCCCCCAATTTTATATTGGGGTCTCAAGGGGACATAACTCCTACATTTCTGCAAATCTGCAAATCAGAAAGACTTTTGGTCCCAAGAGCTCATTGAAAATTTTGCTTAAGCAAGTTAAAAATTCATGGCTTGACTGTAAATAAAAACCTAACACGGAATAAATAAACTCCATCACTTGATTTTGTACTAAATAGCTGCGAGTTTGTTCGGTGGTTATTCATAATAGATGATTAAATCCTTAATTTTTCCTACTGTAATTACAAAAAACCAATGACAATTTTCATGGAACTTTAGAATGATTGTTTATCCAAGTGTTTAATTCACAGGAAAATTTATAACCACAGCATCATCACCTTCAGTTTCTTTTCAGTATGTCTTGCCAGTTAAATAATTCTACACTTTGTAATGATCTGCTACATACCTGCCATACACCTGAATGTCCTGAAAGAAATAATAAAACATGTCAGACAACAACTTAGCTGACTTGACTCACAAGAGTTATACCCAAATTTCATAAGAATTATACCCAAATTTCGTAAGAATTATACCCAAATTTCATAAGAAATATACCCAAATTCCATAAGAATTATACCCAAATTTCATAAGAAATATACCCAAATTCATAAGTTATACCCAAATTTCATAAGTAATATACCCAAATTTCATAAGAAATATACCCAAATTTCATGACAATTATACCCAAATTTCATAAGAAATATACCCAAATTCATAAGTTATACCCAAATTTCATGAGTAATATTCCAAAATTTCATAATATACCCAAATTTCATAAGTAATATACCCAAATTTCATAACAATTATACCCAAATTTCATAAGAAATATACCCAAATTCATAAGTTATTACCAAATTTCATAAGTAATATACCAAAATTTCATAAGAATTATACCCAAATTTCATAAGAATTATACCCAAATTTCAAAAGAAATATACCCAAATTTCATAAGAATTATACCCAAATTACATAAGAAATATATCAAATTTCATAAAATTCCATTTAAAACTGTTGGACAAGTAAAGGTCAAAATGCTCCCTTACTGCATAATGAAATCTAAGTGGAAAGATAAAGTCACAAACTTGAAGTTAACAGATAGACAGGTGGACGTCTTCAATATATTCAATACTCTTGTTTTTCAAAAGTGCAAGCTTATTAAAAAAGGGGGAATTTCCCTGCTTATACTGATTTTCCCATTGTTTTCCTTGGATGAACAACTTTTATGTTGCTGAAAATGATTTCAAAATAAAATCTTAATGAGTTTTCAAAACCAAGTCCATTCTTTTCATCAACTGACTTTATTTTTTGTTTGGTTTCCACTTTACAATAACAAAGTTAATCAGGGATGAGTTGGCCCATGACAGATAATTTTGAAGATTGATGTGTGTGCAATATCTTTTTTTTTTTCATTTCCTCATTCAGTGAAGTTTACAACAGGCAAAATATTTGGATTTAAATAACAGGTAGACATTAACAAGAGGTCCATGGGCCTTATTGCTCACCTGAAGATATATCCAATATTGTTTGTAAAGTGCAATATACAATATATTAAGTACAGAAACTTTGAAAGTTTTCTCAAGTTAAGAACTCCCAAAAAACTTAATCAGAAATATATCCACTCACATTTCATTTATAAGTAGCTTATATAATATGCATAAAGTATCTGTAGTGCAATGAATAATTTCCAAATCATTAATCAATTTCAATATACTTATGCAGCTATGTCCTCGACCTTTGAACATATAAGACCTCGAACCATATATGATTGTCATGTCAATACCTACAATATTCTAATATACATGCCTATGCATGAAATTAATAGCTCTCAAGATAATTAATTAGTTTAGTATTCCTATGTTGATATGACCTTGACCTTTGAACATATAACCTTAAACCATATATCTAAATGATCGTTGTCGCAATACATACAATATTCTAATATACATCACTATACAAAAAGTTCATCATTTTCAAAGAAAATTAGCAATTCAAGTCTTCTTTTGCAGCTGTGACCTTGACCTTTCAACATATGACCTTGTACCATATATCAAAATGATCTTTGTGTCAATACCTACAATATTCTAATATACATGCTTATACAAAAAGTTCATAGTTTTCAGGATAATTAGCAATTTAAGTCTTCTTTTGCAGCTGTGGCCTTGACCTTTCAACATATAACCTTGAACCATATATGAAAATGATCGTTGTTGCAATACCTACAATATTCTAATATACATGCCTATACAAATAGTTATTAGTTTTCAAAGATAATTAGCAATTTAAGTCTTCTTTTGCAGCTGTGACCTTGACCTTTCAACATTTGCCCTTGTACCATATATGAAAATGATCGTTGTCGCAATACCTATAATATTGTAATATACATGCCTATACAAATAGTAGCCCCATGGCTATCATTTGTGCAAATCTGAAAATAGATGACCTAAGGATTTATCAAAAATATAATAAATAAATAAGTTTCAAGTAAATGCAAGTTTTTCCAAAAGGAAAATAATGCTATTACTGTCAATTTACTAGAATTAGTTAAAGAGTTGATTTGAGTTGAGTAATAGTGTTTAAAGTTCCAGTCAAGAATATTTCATTTATATCGAGATGTCACCAACTATAGGCCAAAATGCAGAAATTTTGCCTATGTGTTGTACTGATGGCATACTACAGTAGGGTTCTTTATCGTGCCATGCCTGCCATGACAAAGGACCTCGTTTATTTTATGTTCCCATCTGAAAGAACCATGACTTGCATTTCGTAATGCAGAGAGCTTGGCAAAAGAACAATCACTACCCACTTTCACGACCTCCCAAACTACCAACTGAGCTACAATTAGAAAAACAAAATATTTAGAAAGTAGAGTGTAATTGAAGCTGTTCTGTTCATTGTTTATCAAATGAGATTTAAACATTTAACAAAATTTTCTAAACATCCAGCCTTGACAAATTAAGTTCTTGGTGCTCATGTGTGCAATAACAAAAGGCATTATAAATGCACAAGTGCTTACCATTTTAAAACCGATTCCAGACTTGTCATAAATCCTTTCTCATGACAGCATCTACCAGAAAACAACATTCATTTGTCATATTTTGCAAAAGTCTTTCACTGGCAACGCTGATGCAAGACACCTCATTGAACTGGATACAATCTCTCAAACTTAAAGGCTTATTATGAAGGATCAAAAAACACACATGGACATCAAGTGTTAAGGGATTGCCATTTTCATGCAACTCTGTAGCAATGACTTCATTGACACAATCTAAGGCTGCTGCTACTCTTTTCGTTCCATGGGTTTTGTTTAATGTGACCTGGAACAAAATGAGTACTGGATTACTTTTTCGCTTCTTGGAAACGGATGGATCTGATTACAGTACATCTTCCGACGGAATGTATAAAAAGTAATCAACTCCACAAAAGTTACTGAAACCTGGATACATCAATTTTGATCGTTCCTTATTTCTGAAAATTTTATTCATCAAATGCTTTGTGTGCAAAGCAACAATTTTTAATTGACCTTTGTACTTTGTAGGGACTGTAAGACCTGAGAAGTCAGCTTCAGTGGCTGTTACATCTTCTGGGCTTAAAGGAAGAATTTTTACCCATCCATGATTAATTTTATTGCTTGTTGTTCTTTCTTTGTATGAAGTTGGCAGATGACTATAAGGCAAAAAAAACACTTTCTTTTTTAACTGACTTTCAACCAAACGTCCTTCAACAAGTTTGCCTAAAATTGTTGTGTACCTTTGTGAAGTTTCCAAATCAAAGTTGAGTATTTGCTTTGCTGTTAATGTCAATTTGTTTAACCACCTGTCCACCTGTGAACTACATTTTTGAACAAATGATAACTTCACATATAGTTGGCCTTCCAACAATTCATGTACCAAGAATGCTGGAATACTTTCACAATCCTCTCTTGTCGCTTTGCCAATATCGTAAGTAAATACGTTCACTGGACATCTCTCGGATCTAAATGATTCTAAAGGAATGACACCTCCCCTTTTGATAACCTCTGCTATCAGTGATGTTTCTTCAACAAGCGCTTTAATGTCTTCTTCATTATCATTATCTATACTTGGAAAATTATCAACTTCTTCTTTAAGTTTATTCAAATAGGTTATGACAACATTTCCACCTTTATGATCTGATTTATCCATTATAACGTTGAATGCAAAATGTGTGAGCCCTGGGGTTATTGCAAAGTCCTGTAAACTCCTAAATACAGACTGACAATTATCTCTTGTGCGTCTCAAGGATTTCGCATCATAATAATCTCTGTAGTCCTGCATGTTCTCAATAAGTTTTAACTTCCTGTTCCATATGCTTGTGAATTCTTCTTCTGACAGGGCAAATCTACTGGACCATGCACAAATGTTCGATTGACAAATCCCAGCAGTAAAACCTGTATAGATGAATATACATGTATGTTGACGGGCTTCAACTTGATTCATTATGTAGTCAACAAGAAGTAAATAACTTTCCACTTCATTTTCTGTATGAACTTTCTCAGCACGAGAAGTAACATGATCAATTATAACAGAATTAGGTGTATCTAATCCATTAAAAAATGTATTCAATCTCTCGTTTTTTGAACCACCATTTTTAAGGCAAAATCTGACCTCATTAAGATCAACATAGACTATGTCTAATTTTGTTGCAGAATTTTTAAAGATCCAGTGTAATACAAGTGTAAAGCTGCAGTGATTTTGCTATGGTTTTTAAAAACTACCTTCTACCTTTCCGATTGGGAAAATTTGGACCCTTTTTATGTCACATATTATGCTCAGAATTTTGAAATTCATTGCAAACATCTTATATTGTGATAATATCTGACATTTTTTGTCTGTCAGAACAGTTTTGGACAACTGGATTTAACTTAAACTATTTGATTGTGTGTCACTGTTGCCTTTTTGGGAATTTTAGTTGTCAAATTGGGAAATTTTAGTCTTATTTCTCATGGGGAAACTACCTTTATTCGGTAGTAATTTTAGGCAAACAAAACCACTGAGCTGTACATGTTTTGCCAATCCCTGAAACTCCTGAAAGCTCAATTTCCTTTAATTCTTGTTCAAAAACAATGTTATTTGCTAATTTTCTAGTAAGTTCTTTGGAATATTCAGTGTTTAAGTATTGTCTAGAAGGCTTTAAAATCTGTGACACAAAAACTTTCTTGCGATATTTTTCTGTATTGGTTTTTATATCTGCAATCAATTTCTTATCATACAGTTCTTTCCAAGTTTCTATATTCTAAAATGAGAAAAAAAATTCTGCATTAAAGATATATACTGTAAATCAGGAAATTAATGTGTCATGAAATAAATGCAAATCGACAATTTTGAAGTAAAATGCATGATGACATTAATGTGATTTTTTAAAATCCAAAATTTTTAACTTTTGAATTTCATTTTGCCTATCTTTTATCTTACAATTGTGATAATAAACATTAAATTATGGACTAAGAAATTATTATCTTATGTCTTCCTTAATTTATAAACATGTTATAAACAAACTTAGGTAGACAGTGGAAAGTCAACAGTAAATTTTTATGTGCCAATAACAAGTTGTTTTAAATTAACCAGAGTGGTAATTGCAGTGTGAGAAATTACTGCGGGCCTGATGGCCCGAGGCGATTAACTTTCTGCTCGGGTCACCAACTTCAAAGAGTTCCAAGTCCAGTTGGCTCTTACTTGTAACCAGTGGTTCCCCTATAGCATGCGGAAGTTTCCTCAAGATGCCTTAATTCGTAGAAGTTTGTTTCAGTATAATATTTAGAAATCTACATTAATGCAATGCTTTACACTAGTAAAACAGATAACAGACAATATAGCAAAGACACAACAATACATACAGTATAGTTAATATGAGATTTAGTTGGCAAAATTAAAGAGACACGCAAACTTTCATATTACAGGGCCATTAGCTTTTAATTTAGGCTACCAGATTTTAAAATTTGAGGGCATTGTTGGCCCTCGTGTCTTTTTTGCTAATTTCATACACTGGGTAATTGATTGTCAAACAAATATACATGCAGGTTTTTTTTTAAAAAACAAACATATACCCATACATAACGCTTTGGGTTGGAGTACAATTGGCACCACAAAAACTTTTTTTTTTATTAAAATAATGTATTAAAAATTGGGACTTTCACAAGTCTTGCTTGATTACTTGGTATTGTCATACTAGTATTTGATTACTTATGATTAATGTACTACCGGTATAAATTTGACATCCCAGTCAAGGTTTCAAAATGATGTACAAGTCATGATTCTACTCATAGTGGAATTACAAGTAGGAACCAAACAGCAAAAAAAAAATTGCTAATGGAGAAAGTGCTCTAATTAATCAGTAAGTATTACAACTTCCTGTTGAAGGGAGATAACTCAATTTAAGATGAATATACGGAAATCGGAAAATCAGAAAATAAATTAATGCAATGAAACAGACTTCGCATTGTTCACATTAATTTCTTGCTTGCATCAATTTCCTGATATACAGTAAATAAACAAGAGGCCAAATAGGGCCTGTATTGCTCACCTTTAACACCTTTTCTTTTTAAATTGAATTTCCAATTTTTTAAACAATGACAAACTCACTAGCAATAACCTTATTGGCTAATATTTCAAGAAATGTTCACCATAAATCTCCTTTAAATTGGCCATGTTCTTTCAGGGGAGAAGATTCTTAAAGATGTGGGCTAAAAATACACCTTATTTGCATATAAAGTAAAATTGCAAAATGAACAAGAGGCCCATGGACCTTAATGCTCAACTGAGGATATGTCCAAAATTGTTTACAATGGACTTACAACAAAAAACTTTCCAAGTTTACCCAAGTTTGGAACTGCTACAATCCTTAATCCGAAATATCAAGTCAAAGTTCAACATAAATACTGGTAGCTCATATGTTGCCGTATGTAGTACAGTACAGCTCAAATGGATACATGAATTTCCACCTGCTGTGTTTTTTTTATCTAAAGCTGTTGAATTCCTGCAATTTGTAGTGAACAGTTTTGCTTTTGGATCTTATCGTCTGATTAGTTCACCGCATTATCCACCGCGACCATCAGTTTTCAGGATTAAATATGTTCATGTGTATATTGCAATCAAATTTGCAAATGGTTAATGGACCTTAGTAGTTGTTTAAGGATTCACCAAGATGAAAGCATCGATGCTTGTTTTTCTGACTTAGATGTTATTTAAGGTGTTTAATTGATTATACAGTAGTATATGTAAATAAATCATCAAATATAAACAGTTTTATTATCTATTAAAATAAAATTTCAAGAAATCAATCAAAAGCTTCTTAAACAACATCAGTTTTAGTCGGCAAACTTCATGTCAGTTCAGAGTCATGTATACAGGTATCCACGAGCTTAACCCTCTGACTAGCTTAACCCCAAAACACCATTAAGTGATGAGACTACAAATCTATTTCTTATGTAAGAGGAAGAGGAATTTACAGTAGTATTATGCCTGTTCCGATAATTTACTTTTTCTGAAGTTCAATAACATAATTTAAAAACATGTTTTCTCAGATAAACAAGAATTCCATGGATTCAAATCACAGGGGCTTGTATTTATAGTTATCAATAAACATACAAGCCCCTGTGTCACAGGCTGTGATTTATAAATGTTGTTTTTCGGAATTTTTTAAGTTTGTTAAAAAACGATTTCAGGAAAAGTTATCGATATGTATGAACTTATATCAACCTCGCATGTAATAAAAACACAAATAAATAATCTTTCAAACAAAAATCATAGTCTACAAAAATCCTGACACCAGGTCCCTGTGTACTCCTATTAAATAAGAGTCCGATACGCTGGCATGACGTTTTTTTATATTGTGCCAACGTCGGACGTTGGCACAGTATCAAAAAACGTCATGCCAGCGTATCGGACTCTTATTTAATAGTAGTCCCTGTGGACTTGACAGATACGTAAATGTATGAACTGGCATTAAGTATCCGTGCCCAGAATATGTAAAAACGGTAAGAGTTTGCAGCAAAATCCTTTCCCTTCACATCACAGTAACAATAAATAATTTAAACTTACGCCTTCCCGTATTTCCTTCGACGCCATCACACCTGCCCTCGTTTTTTCAAAGCATGAAATTTACGCCGCCAATGTGAAACTAGAAGAAATCACGGAAATGAAAACGGCAAAGACTAAAACCGGAAAATATACACATTCATTACTACTTTAGTTATTTAAAAATACAATTCAAAGTTTATTGAATTTATTGATTGATTTATGATTTTTCTTATTCCCCTCATTTTTGACAGTATTTGAAAACAACAAAGTTAAACCTTTTCAAACTGTTCTCCACACAAATATCATGAACCTTACGATTTAAAACATCTAGGCTCTGTAATTATTTTTTTTTTTTTTGGATTTTCTAAAAATATAATTTTTAAAAATAGGTAACTTATAATCATAATCCATAATATTCATTTTCTAAAATTTCATTCCTATTACTTGTAAATAAACGGAATCCTCTATGAGGCGCCGTTTCCATTTTATTCACTATCTTACATGTAGCATATGCATAATTCATTTATAGATATCCATAAATCGATTTTTGCACATGTTAAAATACTGAATAAATATAGAAACGGCGCCTCATAATCCTCTAACGGGTTGGTCAATGTTTAATCGATGATAATTATAAGCTTGGAGCATGCGCACGGATTTACGGGAATTCCGATGAATCAAATGTGAAACCTGACAAATTGCATTAATTGTCCGTTATTAATATCCAAATGTATTAGCAATGATGTTATTTAACCCTTACAAAGTCACATGTGACAAATTTAGTGAAATTCTGTGTTTAATTTATCGTATTTCACCGTTTTTGTAAGTTGTGTTTAAACGTCCCGTCTTTTAATGACGTAACCATGCATGTTCTAATATTAGATCCCACGGGTCGAGCTCTCGCTGGGAAATTACTGTTATTTCTGTATTTATTTGAATTTTTATCGTTGAACCAAATGTAACATTGATCATTAGGAACATCATTTATTAGATCAGCACCGTTTTAATTTTTTCCTAGGAAAACTTAATGCAGCTTTAAACTTGGCATGCACAGTGTATGCAGTATGCAGTACAACACAGGGGCGTATTTGTTATAATGCAGTTACTTTGTTCAACCAATGAAAGTATATTCTATAATTCAATTTCTATGCCTCACACTCACTGAAGTTGATATTGTAAATAGGAAAATAGGAAATTGTATTAGTTTTAATTTGTAACCTTGAACCGTTGTTAAAATTCATCTATCACTTGTATGAGATTTCCAGTATTCTATGGAATGTCCAATTTTCTACATAAAAGTTTGTTGAAGTGTTGTTAAGAAATGTACAGTTCATATGTGCAGCGTGATCAAAACTCATCTGATCTACAACTCCAATATTCCTCAACACTGCCGTTTTTGATGATTCATGCCCTTGTCTAAAAAGGTTTTCCTCTACCTTTGGATTGATGTTTGGATTCCGATCCAGAAGATTTCCAGTAACGGTTAACCTCCCTTAAAATGCCCTGAGTTCTGGCCAGTGTTGAACCATCTGTGCTGCTCAGTGTGGGAACTGTGAGAGAGATGGCTTGATGAGCAACTTCTTTTGTCTTATGCTTCTATTCCACACAGACCAAGAATCCCAAGAATCGTCACGAATTGATACATGTTTGGATTCGTAGTTGATTCGTTGCTGATCTGTAGTCAGTTCTTGCAATTCTTGAGCAATTGGGAATTTGTGGCAAAAGTTTTGAGCTGTTCGAAACTTTGGCCACGAATTGCCGATTCCAAAAAATCGTAGTAAGTTCGTAACAAATTCTCAGCTATCTTACCTGTATCTTATTCAAATCGTAAACATTCTTAGATATTCTTTACTCAATCGGGGATTCATGAATTCGTGGCTTGACCGGGAATCTGCTCGAATTTGTCACGAATTCCATGAGTAGCTATCTGGAGGACAATACTACAATTTGTCAAGAATAGTCACGAATTCATTTTTATTCGTACACTATTCGCATTTAGCATATTCTTAACTGTTTCACAACCGATACCTAACGTTCGGAAAGCATTCGTTATAGATTTTTGTAAATCGTAGTGAATATTCCTGCGATTGCAGCCGAATCCAGACGAAGCCTACGAATACCCGTAACGCTATCATAACTGAATCGTACAGCGTCACGAATAGGATCTGAAAATTGGCAAAAGTCTACGAATCGAAAAAAACGTATCAATTCTTGGCGATTCGTGAAATTCTTGGTCTGTGTGGAATAGTAGCATTATGCGTATCGATATGCCTGTAGCCTCATTGATATCTCTCATATCTTTGGGCAAATCTTCACAAAATTATCTGACAGTTTGTTCAGAATTACAGAGTTTTTGGACAAACAAAAAATTTGAAACCATCTTTCCGTACAATGTTCATTTCAGTTGTTGCGGCAGCTAACCATTGCAGACCGTCAGTCCCGAGTTTAACATCATCTTTGGTGTTTAAAGGCTGTTTACCTTTTTCGAAACTATGAGGTTATTTGTCGTGCGTATAAAAGGTATTATATCTTTAATCAGTAGATTCTGAATATTTTGTATTCTAATACCCTTTGAATGCACTCTAGGTGTGGTCTCCGTCAAAATTTCTGAATCTACTCTAGGTGTTGTGAGGTTGGAGACATTTTTTGTTAATTGTAAAAGTTTTTTGTTTTCTTCATTCGCGAGGCCGGAATGCACGTTGGCATTTACTGTTTCTGACAACACTTGTTCTACCTCCTCGCTCGTTTTGTCCTTGGAATCATAAAATTCTTTTATTTCGTTCAAGAGTTGGCCTATATTATCAACTGTATAATCATATTCGCGAATTCGTGGCTTGACCACGAAATTGCTAAAAATTTGTCACGAATCCCACGAGTAGCAATCCTACAATTTGTCAAGAATAGTCACGAATTCATTTTTATTTGCACATGATTCTCACACGCATTTGGCATATTCTTAACTGATTCACAACTGATCCAAACGTTCGTGAAGTATTCGTAATAGATTCTTGTAAATCGTAATGAATATTCGTGCGGTTGCAACCGAATCTAGAGGAATCCCCGAATATCCGTAACGCTATCGTAACTGAATCGTTCAGCGTCACGAATTGGATCTGAAAATTGACAAAAGTCTACTAATCAGCACGAATAAAAAATGTATCAATTCGTGGCGATTCGAGGAATTCTTGGTCTGTATTGAATATTAGCATTACGCGTATGGTATCAATATGCCTGTAGCTCATCGATATATTTCGTACCTTTGGGTTTTCACCAAACAAATTATCTTTGACAGTTTTTTCGGAATTGCAGAGTTTCTGGTAGGTTTAGACAAACAATATCTGTCATTAAAGACAATCATGCACGATTAATTCCTGCTGTTATTAGAGACGAAACTTCGTCAATGGCTGTGAATTTATACTGATGGATCAGACGATGGTGGTCGTATAGCTTCTGCTGCCATTGTTGGAGATGAAACGGTATCCGTATACCAAATGAAAGCGCCATATTTACAGCTGAGGCTAAAAGCTATAATACTTGCTTTACAGTTTATTTTATAATCGCCTCATAACAATTTTATTATATGTTCCGACTCTTTAGCTGTACGCCCCACAATAAGGAGCAGAAAATTAGATCACCCTCTTATTCGTGAAATTGCATACATCAATTACATATCAGTTTCAAATTTTAATAAAATAATAAATTTCTGTTGGTTACCTAGTCATGTTGGTATTAAAGGTACCACAAAAGCAGATTCAGCTGCTTAAGCAGCATTATCTAAAGACATTACTTCCTGTTTCAATGGAATAACCAGGAACATAATAAGTTAAACTCTGTATAGCCTTGTCATATTCTCATCTCCTGTAGTTTTTTTTTATTATTCTCATATTCTAATCTCCTGTAGTTTTTTTTATTATTATTCTTATATTCTAATCTCCTGTACTTTTTTTAGCTCACCTGACCGAAAGGTCATGTGAGCTTATAGCATGGCACGGCGTGTGTATGTGCGTGCGTGCGTGCGTGTGTGCGTGCGTCGTTAACACCTATTTTCGACTTCTCCTCCAAAACTGCTGGAAAGATTTCAATGATACTTGGTCAGAAGCATATATGGGCCGGTGCAATTCAGATTTGTTCATGGCATTGCCATGGCTACCAAAACTAGGTTACTGTGACCTAGGGGTCCAAAAATCTTAAAAAATCTTCTTCTCCGAAACCGATGATGGGAGAAAAAATCTGATGTGATATTTGGCTTCTGTAGGGTCTTAAGCCTATAGTTTGTTCATTTCGTGAAATTTGGGTGAAAAATGGGTTACGCGTTTTTGCGTTTAATTTTAAAAATTTCGTAAAATGGCTTCAAATTGTTATAACTTGACTACTTGAACAGATAATGACATGGGGTTTTCAGTTTTGACTTTTTCTTAAAATAACCTTCAAAATGGGGTCAAGGTCAAAGTTCAAGGTCATGACCTAGTTTGTAATTTTGCAGTTTTAGGCTATTTTCTTCAAAAAATTTTAAAGATATATAATATCAAAACATTGTGAAAATGTTCAGAATGACAAAATTCAAAAAGATACAAAGTTTCGTAACTATATGATAATGCATATAGGAGTTGTTGCCCCTGAAATGTTATTTTTTGCTTATAAAAACTAAAATTGTGCATTAGCTCGAAAACTATTAACTTTTTGCATAGGCATATATATCAGAATATTGTAGGTATTGACATGACAATCATTTTGATATATGACTCAAGGTCATACATTCAAAGGTCAAGGTCATAGATGCATAAAAAGACTCATTGTTAATAATCTTTAAAACTGTTAACTTTTTGCATAGGCATATATATTAGAATATTGTAAAGATGGACATGACGATCATTTTGATATATGACTCGAGGTCATACATTCAAAGGTCAAGGTCATAGTTGCATAAAAAGCCTCAAATTGTTAATTATCTTGGAAACTATTAACTTTTTGTATAAACATATATATTTGAATATTGTAGGTATTGACACGACGATCATTTTGATATATGACTCAAGGTCATACGTTCAAAGGTCAAGGTCATAGATGCATAAAAAGACTCAAATTGTTAATTATCTTAAAAACTGTTAACTTTTTGCATAGGCATGTATATTAGAATATTTTAGGTATTGACATGACAATCATTTTGATATATGACTCAAGGTCATACGTTCAAAGGTCAAGGTCAAAGGTGCATAAAAAGACTCAAATTGTTAATTATCTTGAAAACTGTTAACTTTTTGCATAGGCATATATATTAGAATATTGTAGGCTATTGACATGAGAATCATTTTGATATATGACTCAAGGTCATATGTTCAAAGGTCAAAGTCATAGGTGCATAAAAAGCCTGATATTGTTCATTATCTTGGAAACTATTGACTTTTTGTATAGACATATATATCAGAATATTGTAGGTATTGACATGACAATCATTTTGATATATGACTCAAAGTCATATGTTCAAAGGCCAAGGTCATAGATGCATAAAAAGACTCAAATTGTTAATTATCTTGAAAACTGTTAACTTTTTCATAGGGATATATATTAGAATATAGTAAAGATGAACATGACAATCATTTTGATATATGACTCAAGGTCATATGTTCAAAGGTCAAAGTCATAGGTGCATAAAAAGCCTGAAATTGTTAATTATCTTGAAAACTGTCAACTTTTTGTATAGACATATATATCAGAATATTGTAGGTATTGACAAGACGATCATTTTGATATATGACTCAAGGTCATATGTTCAAAGGTCAAGGTCATAGGTGCATAAAAAGCCTGAAATTGTTAATTATCTTGGAAACTATTAACTTTTTGTATAGACATATATATCAGAATATTGTAGGTATTGACAAGACAATCATTTTGATATATGACTCAAGGTCATACGTTCAAAGGTCAAGGTCATAGGTGCATAAAAAGACTGAAATTGTTAATTATCTTGGAAACTATTTAACCTTTTGTATAGGCATGTATATTAGAATATTGTATGTATTTTTGAAAATGATTTTGGCCATATCCTCAGGTGAGCGTTAAGGCCCATGGGCCTCTTGTTTTTATTATTCTTATATTTTAATCTACTGTACTTCCTTTATTATTCTCATATTCTAATCTCCTGTACTTTTTTATTATTATTATTATTCTCATATTCTAATCTACTGTACTTTTTTTTATTATTATTCTTATATTCTAATCTATTGTACTTCCTTTATTATTCTCATATTCTAATCTCCTGTACTTTTTTATTATTATTATTATTCTCATATTCTAATCTCCTGTAGTTTTTTTTTTTTAACTTTTCTTATATTCTAATCTCCTGTACTTTTTTTCAAATTATTCTCATATTCTTATCTCCTTTTTTGTTATTCTCAAATTCTAATCTCCTGTACTTTTTATATTTGTTATTCTCATATTCTAATCTCCTGTACTTTTTTTTTTTTAATTCTTATATTCTAATCTCCTGTATTTTTTATATTTGTTATTCTCATATTCTAATCTCCTGTACTTTTTATATTTGTTATTCTCATATTCTAATCTCCTGTACTTTTTATATTTGTTATTCTCATATTCTAATCTCCTGTACTTTTTTTTAATTATTATTCTTATATTCTAATCTATTGTACTTCCTTTATTATTCTCATATTTTAATCTCCTGTCCTTTTTTTTAACTTTTCTTATATTCTAATCTCCTGTACTTTTTTAAAATTATTCTCATATTCTTATCTCCTTTTTTGTTATTCTCAAATTCTAATCTCCTGTCCTTTTTATATTTGTTATTCTCATATTCTAATCTCCTGTACTTTTTTTATTTTATAATTCTTATATTCTAATCTCCTGTACTTTTTTTATTATTCTTATATTCTAATCTCCTGTAATTTTTAAAAAAAATTATTCTCATATTCTTATCTCCTTTTTTTTTTATTATTCTCATATTCTAATCTCCTGTACTTTTATAATTGTTATTCTCATATTCTGATCTCCTGTACTTTTTTATTATTTCCATATTCTAATCTCCTGTACTTTTTTTTTTTTTTTTTACTATTCTTACATTCTAATCTCCTGTACTTTTTTCTATTCTTATATTCAAATCTCCTGTACTTTTTTTATTATTCTTATATTCTAATCTCCTGTAATTTTTTTAAAAAATTATTCTCATATTCTTATCTCCTTTTTTTTTTTTTTTTATTATTCTCATATTCTAATCTCCTGTACTTTTATAATTGTTATTCTCATATTCTGATCTCCTGTACTTTTTTATTATTTCCATATTCTAATCTCCTGTACTTTTTTTTTTAATATTCTCATATTCTTATCTCCTGTACATTTTTTCACTATTCTCATATTCTAATCTCCTGTATTTTTTTTTTTACTATTCTTATATTCTAATCTCCTGTACTTTTTTTTCTATTCTTATATTCTAATCTCCTGTACTTTTTTTCATTTCTTATATTCTAATCTCCTGTACTTTTTTTCTATTCTTATATTCAAATCTCCTGTACCCTTTTTTTTTTTTTTTTTTTTTACTATTCTCATATTCTAATCTCCTGTACTTTTTTCTATTCTTATATTCTAATCTCCTGTACCTTTTTTTTTTTTACTATTCTCATATTCAAATCTCCTGTACCCCTTTTTTTTTTTTTTTTTACTATTCTCATATTCTAATCTCCTATCCTTTTTTTACTATTCTCATATTCTAATCTCCTGTACTTTTTTTTAATATTCTCATATTCTTATCTCCTGTACATTTTTTCACTATTCTCATATTCTAATCTCCTGTATTTTTTTTTTACTATTCTTATATTCTAATCTCCTGTACTTTTTTTTCTATTCTTATATTCTAATCTCCTGTACTTTTTTTCTATTCTTATATTCTAATCTCCTGTACTTTTTTTCTATTCTTATATTCAAATCTCCTGTACCCTTTTTTTTTTTTACTATTCTCATATTCTAATCTCCTGTACCCTTTTTTTTTTTTTTTAACTATTCTCATATTCTTATCTCCTATACTTTTTTTTACTATTCTCACATTCTAATCTCCTGTACTTTTTTTTTTTTTTACTATTCTTATATTCTAATCTCATGTACATTTTTAACAATTCTTATATTCTAATCTCCTGTACATTTTTTACTATTCTTATATTCTTATCTCCTGTACTTTTTTTTACTATTCTTTTATTCTAATCTCCTGTACTTTTTTAACTATTCTTATATTCTAATCTTCTGTACATTTTTACTATTCTTATATTCTATTCTCCTACAATTTTTTACTATTCTTATATCTCTCAATTCTCTTTATTTCATGGAATTATTTTATTTTATTTATTTATTGGAGGGTGTGAATGGAAATTCTACAAAGCATCAACTATCAGAACAGCCATACAGAAATCTCTTGTTTTGATTACAACAGACCCCAGTTTCACAATCATTCACTCCACTGATTGTACTTTCAACTCTAATTCGGGAATATTTCAGTGTCAATTTTAAGACATTACACTGTTAAAATTAATAAGAGCAATTTTTTTTTAACAAACAAAAAGATTATTTTATAAAACTTAAAATTTTCAAAATATTGATGAGAGAAAAAATGGGAATATTTGAGCTGAGTGTACACACAACTGAGTGAATGATTGTGAATCAGGAGCCAGATATCTTAAATATTAGAAAAAAATTGAAAAAAAGTAAAACCTCATTGATGTAGAATGATGACTGTTGCTAATTTTGTTAAATTTTCTGGATTTATAGGGAATCAAAATCAATCATTTTCCAAATATTAAGCTGAAGCATGTGCAAATTGCATAATCTGTGAAGCATATTTTGCCAAATTTGCTCAGGATTCACTAGCGTTCATACCCTCAAATATGTTACAAAACACAAAGTCAATTCTTATATTCACAATTCTTGGCATATTCCATGTAAAATAATAAAATAAACTAGGTATAAAATCATGATGTACCAATTCTTGAACCTTCATACAATTGTATGGCTTTTTTTTACAGACTCAGTGTACATGTGCTAGTTTTGGGCCAAATTTTTAAAAACAAAAAATAATTCTAATTTTAACACGTATTTTATTGCAATTATGCACAATCAAATAATGCTACATGTATTTTATTTATTATGCATAAGTACATCAGGTTCTTACGATATTTTGAAAAGTTTAAGTACAAACATTAATATGTGCTTTGACTTGTGTTTTTTATAAACAGATCAGGAAATCCTCCCACATCTGTTTACAAATTTTTGTGTATTTTTACGTCATTAGTTGTTACGTCACACAACTGCACATTCTGTACTGAAGTTATGAAGCTATGAACTAGCGAGTCTAACAATGGTTCACATAGTACAAAATATTAGCTATAATAATTTATATTGCTTTTCTTTATGTTAAGGTGAAATGTAATTTTCTGTGTAAAAAATGTAACAGCTGTAATGGTTTGTACTATTATATGTAAAATAGTCATGAGTTAATGAGTAAGTGAGTAATGGTGTTTAAAGTCCCATTCAAGAATATTTCACTTATATTGAGATGTTGCCAGCTATAGACGAAAGTGCAGAAATTTTTGCATGTTCGTTGCGCTGATGGCATTATACAGCAGGGTTCTTTATCATGCCATGCCTACAGTGACACGGGACCTTGTTTTTTTAATTTCCCACTCAAAAGAACTTTGACTTTCATTTGTAATGCCGAATGCTTGGCAAAAGAACAGTCACTACCCAATTTCAAGTCTTAGGTCAGACCCAACCGGGTTTCGAACCCATGACCTTCCACTTATGGAGCGAGCACTCTACCAAGTGGTTATAATAGTGATTAGTCATGAGGTTTTACGTATAAATTTGATTATTATAACATGTAAACAAAAATATGTTCAATGATTTCAAAGTTTAATAACCTTTGATAATACTTAAAACGAAAGCTGCCAGTTAAGCGACTTTAAAACTACGTGACTGTATATTTCAGTTGATAGTAATTAATTTAACAACTTTACATTGAATCTATAATTGAATTTTAAAAACAAATGTTACCACATTATGTCAACGTAAAAATATAAAATGGTTTCTACCGATTATCAAAACCAATTATATTCAAATCATTATACATATTAACTTGATGTAAAGGTAAAATGTAATTTTTTTGTGTAAAAAAATTATCAACTGTATTGGTTTGTACTGTAATTTACCAGTTTACAAACTCCACTGTAAGAATTCAATTTTCTGATTCTTTCATTTTTTTACTCTTTTTTTATTCATTTATTTATTTAATCCTCCTTATAAACATCACAATTTCACCGAACATTTATTACACCATGTACATATAAACTGAAACATCAATTAGAACTATACTAAATATTTTCTCGTGATTTGATGATCTAATATGTTCATTTTTTTTAAAAATAATTAATATCCTCCTCTAAATCCCCTCTGTCCACCAAAACTACCACCACGTCCACCAAATCCACCACCACGGCCACCAAAGCCTCCACCTCGACCACCATATCCACCTCCTCCTCTGCCTCCTCGCCCTCCAAATCCACCTCCAAAATTGCCACCAAATCCACTACCTCTGCCTCCATATCCACCACCCCCAAAGCCACCACGGCCACCAAAACCACCTCTCTGTCCACCTCCATAGCCGCTTCCTAGACCACTTCGTGCTCCACCGCCTCCTCCCATACGAGGCATCTTTGAAGGTGTGGGTCCAAATCCTCTCCTGTAAAAAATACAGAAACATTAAATATTGTTAATTTATGCAATTTTAAAAAACTAGTTACCAAATTAAGGAAATTTTTTGTTTAATAAATAAATTTTAAAAAATCTCTAATTAAAGACTGTAATAATGGATTGTAACACACTTTGAAACTCTTAACTCATGACAGATATATAACTTTCTGTACTTGTTACAGGCAGATTGAAATTACTAGTAGTCTAGATTCAATTACTATGATCATGATGATGATCTTAATGAAAAGATCTGAAACCAAACCTAGGGTTTATAACGCGAGTAAAATACATTGACTATTATTTCTGCAAACGTTGCCCATGTGAAACCGAATTCTGTATTTTTCTATGAAAATTCTTCTGAGGAAAATACAAAAACTGACAAAAAACAAAATCTTTTGAGCCCTAGAACCTTCAATTTCTCGATCATCCTTGTAATCAGGCCTAAAATAAAATTTACTTTGTTTGCCATTGACCGCTCAACCCAACCCAAAAAAATTGTATTGCCATCAATTCCAATTATTTATTTTTACTTCTCATACAACATAAAAAACAGTATTAAAAGGCAATAATCGTGGCAAACGAGACTGTCTGTGAGCAGAATTATACAGTAATAAGGAAATTCTCTTGTGTTTCTCCATGGGAGAAAACACAAGGAGGAACAAAGAAGACTTTAGTTAACAAAAAAAAAAAAAAAAAAATTGTAAATATGTTATAAAAGTGACATATGAAACCAATTTAAACTTTTAAAAAAGTGTAATAGATTAAGTTTTCAAAAAATATAATAAAATTCTTTTCCTACCCACCTACCCATATGTAGATAGCATGGGTCGGAAAACAACAAAGAACTTTTTAAGTTTCGCCTCAAGCATTTGAAAGATTTGTAAAACTGATGATAACACAATGAGTCTAAAAATATCTTCTTTCTTAGAAAAGAAACTAATCCTAAACATGCCACAGAATGTCTCTGTTGTAATGTGGTCTAAGGCACACGTTTACGGATCACAGCTCCTCTTACAGATTAGGTTCCAACTCTGCTCTGGCAATCTCTAGTGAGAAAGTTTGTTACTTTGTTCCACTATCCCAGAACTGACTGCCTAGATATAAGTGAAACATTCCTAAATGAGTGAGTAATTGTGTTTAACGTCCCAGTCAAGAATGTTTCACTTATATAGAAACGTCGCCAGCTATAGGCGAAAGTGCAGAAATTTTGCCTGTGCATTGTGCTGATGGCATTACACAGCAGGGTTCCTTATTGTGCCACACCTGCCGTGACAAGGAACCTTGTTTATTTTAAGTTCCCATCTGAAAGAACCATGACTTTGATTTCATGATGCCAAGTGCTTGGCAAAAGAACAGTTACTACCTATTTTCAAGTCTTGGGTCAGACCTGGTCAGGGTTTGAACCCACAACCTCCCACTTACAGAGCAAGCACTCTACCAACTGAGCTACCATAGTGGTATTGAAATATTCTTGGCTGAGGCAAAAAAACACCATTTATCCAATCCACATAACATAATTAACAGTCAAATTGTCAACCATCAAGATGGTAAAGTAAAATCTCCAGCTCTCTGTCTACACAAAGCTTTTGACTTCCTTTTAAAAAGCTGGAAACCATCCAACTTGAGTAAGCAAGTAAAAAATAACTAATGATGGTTAAGTTTCCTTCATTTGCATAAATTTTGTAATTTACCATACTCTATTTCAACAGTATAAAAGCCGGGAAACACTCTACTTCGATTAGCTACTTAGTGACAAAAAATACTTTTTGCATATAATTTTCATAAATTATAAATTTTGTAACTTACTGCATTTCAGCCTCTGGAGTTGTCAGGTTATATCTACCAGCTTTTGGTCTAGACAGAGCTCGAACAGCTTGCAGTAATGTGTTCTCTTGAGGTCCTGGGTTACATACAGAGTCTGGATTCGTAGTAGTTCTAACAATTAATGCTTCCAGAGCTGGTCGTATAGCTACAATTTTTGCAGCTGTGTCGTAATTCATCTTTAGATTTATCCTAAAATAACAAATTTAAAACCTAAAATAACAAAATCACAAAAAACTTGGGAGAAAAAACAGATCTGTCAGAAAAAACAGACAGGTCAGAAAAAAACAGATCTGTCAGAAAAAACAGACCCGTCAGAAAAAAACAGACCCATCAGAAAAAAACAGACCTGTCAAAAAAACCAGACCTGTCAGAGAAAACAGACCTGTCAGAAAAAAACAGACCCGTCAGAAAAAAACAGACCTGTCAAAAAAACCAGACCTGTCAGAAAAAAACAGACCCGTCAGAAAAAAACAGACCTGTCAGAGAAAACAGATCTGTCAGAAAAAAACAGCACATCTTGCCAACAGATTTTGCCCATAAAATGTTAAGAGTTGAGATAAGTAATTGTGTTTAATACCCTAGTCAAGATTATTTCACTTTGGAAAAAGAAAATGCATGATTGTCAATAAACAAAGATGGCCATCAAACCGACATTACAAAATCATCACTATGTGGACACATTAACCTGAGTAACTTCTACTTAGTAGTTAAACCCTTTTTAAAGTCTATTTGATATTAAAATTCAAAATCTTTTTAAAATACTTAGTCAATTTTCTTTTCTTTTTTTTTTTTTTTGCTTTTCACAGCATCAATGGCACAATTATCTGTCTGAGCAGGAGTTGAACCTAGGCAGTAAAAGTCACTGTGATCCGATCACGTATGATTTAGACCACTGAGGCTTAAAAAAAGTTTGAGAGCTGTAGATGGGTTAGTATTTACCTGAGGTATCATCTAATCATTTTAACAGACCTGCTAGGTACATACAGCTCAATCAATTAGATCATCAGTCCATTCAAATAAATGACCTAGCTGGATTATGCTCCAGTCAAGACTACTTCATTTATACTGAGATCGTCCGAGAGATCTGACATCGATTTTATTTTACTTTTCGACTTTTGTAAAATCGACATCATCGATTTTACAGAAGTCGAAAAGTAAAATAAAATCAACGTCAGATCTCTCGGACTTATACTGAGATAGTTAAGTTGGACAACATCAGAGTGCTCGGAGAAAACCATTGATCATCAACAAGAAAGCTGACAAAATATCTCTAACAAGAATCTCACTAAGTAGGATCTGAAGGGACAGGTGCCATCCATATGTACAGGCACTTGATCAATTGGCCACCAAGGCCCGCCAGACCTATTTAAAGATAAGGTTAATGAATTAATGAATCAATCAATCAGACCATTTCACTTATATCAAGATATCACAAGCTATAAGTAACAGGTTGAGAATATTGAAGAAATTAGAACTTATACTAAACATTTGCACAAAACTTGAAGGGATGTAATGTTCATGTACTGGAGTCGAATGCTTTTGAGATATCATACAATACACATTACCTATAAAACAACCCTCGTAATTTTGACAAGCAAATCTAGATGATGACAGGCACTGAGGCCTAACTTACCAATTATCCAACATTATCATATCATCCTGAATGGTCACAAATCTCGACCCAAACATCAGAAGTTGTATCGGTGAAATCATCGTCATCTGTTTACATGAGACAGCTCGTGTTCTGATCTGGAAATGTTAAAAAAAAAAACAAAATATGTAACTGACATTCTAGTATACTTAAAACGGACACTTATTCCCTTCATTTATGTTCCATCATAGCTGATGGAATATTTCTAAAATTTACATTGTATGTAGTTTTTGTCCAAAAATCATGTGTTTCCTAAGGTAAATTAAAAAAAACAACTTATATTTATTCAATTTTTTATAATTCATAAGTTGGACTTTTTTATGTGTTAAGGTTTCAAGTCATGGTTCCACACCATTTCTCAAATTAATCAGAAAAAGCCCCATGTGAATTTAAGTAACTATTTTGGATGGGAAGTAAGTCACTTTCATTATTTTAGCAAAAATTATTGACTTGAGGAAAGGCATACCACACAGCCAAACTAGAGCTTGGAACCAATGATTCTTGAATTATGTGAGTGTGAATGTAACTAATCTGCCTTGCTTTTTAGGCCAAGTGGTATAAAGCATGTACTTACAGTTCACAGCACCTCACAACACCTAGGTTCAAATCCTAGTCAAGCAAATCTGTTGCCAAAGGTAGTGGCTTTCTCTGGGTACTCTGATTTTCATGGCCATCTCTTAACTGACACCTTATAGTAAGTCAAAAAATCTTGACAAGGGTGTAAAAAGTAATTGCTTCACTCTGCCAAGTATCGACACAAATGCTCAAACTGTGAAGTTTTATATGATTTACCTTTTCACCAAATATGAAGAACGGAGATGGAAATTTACAATCTCTATTACTGCAGTTGACCGAGGATTTGTGTACTAGAGCAGCTCGACTTTCTGTGGTCAAAACCTTCCTCTTTTCCTTGTGATAACAAACATTTGGATATAGACCCATACATAACAATGATATCACCTGAAATGATAAATGATAGTAAATTATTTATTTTATTATTTATTTATTTGGGGGGGGGGGGGGGGGGTTATAGAGACTACACATATTCATTTTCTAAATAAAAAAAATTGAGGTCCAGTAAAGATTCGGCACTTTTTTGAAAATATACCAGTAAATCCCTTTTTTAAAGCCTAGGCATTGATGACCCCACTGTTACAAACCACAGTTTTGCTTTCTCAAGAGCATTGTTTGTGATTTCATTAGATAGGAAAAGGTCAAAGAGTTCATGCATTTGTTTGCCAGTGACTACAGAAAGGTATATTTAGTGAGAGTTGTCTTCCTACAGGATCATACATGGAAAAATTGTTACCAAATGTAATATTTTAGCAATGAGTACATGTAATCACAGAGACAAATAATTTTTTTCAGAAGTACAACATGCCACCAAATTTCAAAATGTCTCACACAAACAGGGCCACCAAATTTCAAAATTTATCACATACCCAATGAATCTTACTATAGCGATACATTACATTTTCAGGCTATGTTATACAATGGTCCATATCACACATGTGCAATACAACATTCCGTATCACAATAGTAGCCTGGAACTACTTTAAGGGGAATTCCCTTTTCCAACAACAATAACATTATGTCATGAATACGTGAGAACTTTTTCTATGCAACGTCATCATTAAGTTGGGAGAATTTTGTCAAGTTGGGAGAATCTCGAACGATGTTAACAAATTTTGATAAATCAGTGTTTGTCTTTTAAGTTTTAACCAGTGTTTACAATAGTAGTAGTAAAATGTTAACAAATGTCATTTAAACGAACAATTATCTGTTGTTTTTAATTACTTTTAGCAGTTTTTTTTTTTTTTTTACCTTTTTCCAGTCGGATATTTGTTTTTTTCCAATCAGATTAAAAATCAATATAAAAAAGCTAATTGTGAATTAGTGGCAGACTAAGTTAAAATGAAAGCTTTGCATTCAGTTTAGTAGGGTATGTGATAAATACAAAACCACACATACATGTATGTGGTTTTGCGTATGTATCACACAAACAGGGCCACCAAATTTCAAAATGTCTCACACAAACATGACCTGATTGGCTAAATTGTCTAAAAGCCTGCACTTATCACATAGCCCCTCAGCACTTAGGTTCAAATCTCACTCAAGATCAATCCTAATCTGGTAAATGTTTCCGTTGGTTTGAAAAGGCCAAGTAGTTTTTTTATAGGTACTCCAGTTTTCTCCACCTTACTTGAAATAAATGCCTCAATACAAAATAATTTGGACTGGGTGTGTAAAACTCAATCACTCCAACATGCATACCATATCCAAATTGCCATCTGGTCCATTATAGTTGTATACTTGTGGTAACAAGCAATCTTCAGGAAAACCTGCATTCACAAGGATATCACGCAGTTGATTCTAAAACAAACAAATTTTTGTGAAATAAAAAATCCTATATATAAAAGATATTATATAAATATAAAATATCAAGTACCCTGAATGGGTAGTTAAAGCATGTTGTTGTTACTGTTTTTCTAGTAATTGTTGGTACATGTGTACTACTGAGCGGTCAAGTTGTCTAAAGGAGGCTCAAGTGAATTCACATTTTGAGAGCTAGTCGCAAAACAAGATGGCGTGAAATTTAAAGTTATTAATTACTCTTTTAATTAGTCAATAGAACACTCATGTTAATTTCAAGATGGCCATTCAAAATTGCATGTAAAAGTTACAAGTAAAATTTTATTAAAAATAAGGTTTTTTTGGCAAATATGTTTACGCCATTTGATGTTTTATGTAATAAGGCTATACTAAATAAAATTGATATGTAACAGGATTCCGAAAATCAATCTCCGATCGTTTGAAACAGGGACAGTTAAAACAGATAAAATATCACAGATTGAAATAATGGTAAATCAGGATTTCACATAAATTTGCTACCAACAGCAAATGCAACAGAAGCTCTTAATACATCCCAATATTTTTTAAAAAGTTTACATGTTAAAAAGTTTTTATGTAAAACTTTCAATCTTGGGAAATTTGCTTGGCAAATTTGACAAACCATTTGTGCAACATCTCCTTTAAACCATAACCTTGCTGTAATAACAAATTTTAGTGGTTCAACTATATTACCATGACAACAATAAACATATGTACATACCTTGGCCTCACATGTCATTCTTAGTGTAGGTAAAGACAATGATTTCTGATCACAGAAGTACATCTCACTTTGTTCTCCACCCATTCTGAAATTGTAACAATAAAGTTGTTTATCTAATGTAGAAAACCATTCATATATGAATTCAGATCTCAAGTTTACATTGTGACCATCAATAAACCTGTGTACCCCCCCTTCTAATTCATTGGAAAGTTTAACCCATTTCCCTAACTTATAAAAAGCATGCATGCACATACTCTCTCTCTCTCTCTCTCTCTCTCTCTCTCTCTCTCTCTCCTCTCCTCTCTCTCTCTCTTGTTTCAATATTAGATGAAGGAGAGATTTACCTTGCTTCTTCCCAGAGGTGAAATGCATTTAATAAAGCCACATGGTCACTACATCTATTTCCAGCCAGAGATTTATGTACCCAACCTAAACGTTTTCTGTCCGATGGTGTGATAAACGGCTCGGGAAATGTTGTACTGGCTGCTATGGTACACATGGCATCTCCACAACTACGTAAAAGGAAAAAGAAAATATAATCTGGTCCCAGTTTCACAACCATTCCTTAACTAAGATTTTCCTTAACTTATATCTGGCAAATTTGAAATCTTGAAAATTTTATTAATTGTTAAGATATTCGGAAATTTAAATTGTCATTTTCAAAATTTTTATAAAGCTTATTAAATCTACATTTAATTTTTATCAAAAATGTTCATTCATAGGTCCAAAACAGACTTCCAAAATTTGCTAAAGTCAAGTTAAGGAAAATCTTGTTAAGGAATAATTGTGAAACTGGGGCCTGCCTGATTATCAGTTCTACTATCCTGCAGTTGAAGTCGATCAAAACACAGATAAAACTGAAACATTTTGTTATTAGATGTCAAGAAGGATATATTTAGCAAGAGTGTTCAAATAATACTAACAAGAACATCTGGATGAATGGCCAATACCCTCAAATTTTAATTTCAAAGCTGCTCATATTTTGTTTTGTGGTTTTGTGACAAAAAATATAAAAAATTTAAAAAGAATAAAAAAAAAAATAAAAAAAAAATAAACTAAAAAAAAAAAAAATTAGTTAATAAATAAATAAAAAACCTAAACAAGATGGCACCAACATATAATTATTAGTAACCCATGTACATGCAGTTCCAAGAATTACCATTATTTTGTGATAGGTGTTGCATTGTATTGCGTCAAAGCCACGATATAAGTCTACAACTTATAGATGGTATTATTCTTCTTTTGAATGCTTATAAAATGTTTGTATTAGACTAGACTGAAAACAATGAACATTCTCTAAGTTTTCTGGTCCAACAGAAAACAAGGTCAAACGGTGTAATATGTATCTATCAAAAAACTTTATCACAATCTATATTAGATGCTAAATCTTGATACTGTTCAGTGGTTTTGTTTGTCTAAAATTACTACCGAATAAAGGTAGTTTCCCCATGAGAAATAAGACCAAAATTTCCCAATTTGACAACAAAAATTCCCCAAAAGGCAACAGTGACACACAATCAAATAGTTTAAGTTAAATCCAGTTGTCCAAAACTGTTTTGACAGACAAAAAATGTTAGATATTTTCTCAATATAAGATCTTTGCAATGAATTTCAAAATTCTGAGCGTAATATGTGACATAAAAAGGGTCCAAATTTTCCCAATCTGAAAGGTAGAAGGTAGTTTTTAAAAACCATAGCAAAATCACTGCTGTTGTTTTTCTTGTAGATACAAGTTGATTCAAGTAGATTGTATCAAAGATGTTAATTATCAAGTAAATAAAAACACCATTGTTAATTTTGAATTTAAACAGAGAAATTTTCACAAATACCTTGGTTAAATATGAACTAGAACAGAGAAATTTCACGATTTCAAATATACATGTAAATTTATGTATACATATATAAATACGGTATATAAACTATAATAATGATGTTAAAAAAAAAGGAAAGAAAGAAAAAAAGGGGAAAAAAAGAATAGAAAAGAAAGAAAAAAATTCTTACTTACTAAAATATACAACCAAATATTATCATTTTTCCAAGTCTAGGTTCTATGGGTAATCTTGCTAAAATTCTTCCCAAGGGAGTTAACTCATCATTGCTATCAAGTGCTCTCATGTCTGGAATATAAACAAAAAAGAATTATGGTGCCCACCAAAGGAATTTTAAGGTATGATCTAAACCCTGATAATTTTATTTGAATATTTCTATTATCTAAAGAAAATTCTGAGTCTTCAAAAATAAAATAATAATTCCTTCATCTGCTTTTCAAATTAATCTATAATTTACAAACAATCAACACTGAAGAGAATAAATTCAACAATGGACTGACATTTAAATCTTTTCACATTCAGTTAACATGGAAGCTGCTTAAACAGTCAGAAAATTCAGTTCTGAATAGACAAGTATTTCTTTAACAAAAGTAATTTTAGCACGATATCACAAATAACGCAAATTCTCTAGCGATGATCGTTGGTTGGTTGAAATATTGTTTAATGTCACATCAGCAATTTTTCAGCTATTTGCTACGAGAGCAAATTTACCAATATCTGAGAATTGATCTAAGAACAATTATGTGTTGGATGTGCAAGTGTGTCTGCATGCACTCGGGCGACTTTAAAATGCTAGCTTACAGTATCATTACACTGCAGACGACCAAGCTAGGGTTCAAACCCCTGACTTTTGTTTTACCTTTAAGAATAGCTTCAGCTTCTATGACTGCATCTATTGGAGGAGGTTCCACAGCTTTGGCCAGGAACTGTGGTATCTGACCTAATCTTAGAAGTTTTATAGCCAGGGCCAGTTCATGTAGTGGAGTTCTGAATATTTCTGGTGTAGTATGCTGTTCCAGCCTGAAAAAAAACCCCAAAAATTACTTTGTTTTATTTATTTTTGTTTACCTATTCCAAAGTGATTCAGAATTGTCAGGAGTGGTTATGGCCATAGACTCATATTTGAAAGGGTTGTGGTTTAAAGCAGGGCTCCAGTCACAGGGTGGCTTAAGAAGAATGCCTAAGGCTTACAGTAACTCTTATTGCCTAGGTTTGAATCCAAATGGGGACAAAACCTAGTACGACAAAGTTTGTCAGTTCACCTTCCAAAGTTTTGTGATTTTCTCTAGGGACCCCATTTTCTTTTTCTATCCTTATACTGACTGCCACAAGTGAAAGAATCTTGTCTGGGGCAAAATATAACTCTATGACTCTATATCTCTTTGTTTAAAGCTCCAGCTTGACTGCGTGATTTGTCCTTCAAACAATAAATTCCACAATGCTCCAGTAAACTGAACTGCCAAATGTATAGGTACTGGTAAATAAGCTGGAGTTTACTTTCCAAAAAAAAAGGTATGTCCCGTCCAAGGGGAGTATCGTATTCTCAGTCACTTCACTGATACCATATTAAACAATGACCTGTCTAATCTTTATAAAATGGACTTTTAATTTTTAAATTCAAACTTAAATGATAAGTTAAGGTGAAATTTATCTCAAAATATCTATGTAATGTACTATTCCTTTAGAGTTGAACTTGAAAACAATTCTGTTAATGCATTTAACTAAAGGCTTACCTTTCAAATCTGGATCTGCTGCATAAATGGAAGGCAAAACCAGCTCTAACACGACCGGCTCTGCCTCGCCTCTGTTCCAGGTTTGTCTTTGATGCCCAAACAGTGGCATAGTTTGTCATGTTGTTATGTGAGGTAAAAAGCTTCATTTTTGCTCTGAAATATTCACATGTAAATTGTATAAGCATTGTGTCTGGAAAAATAAATGTAAAAATTGCAAAGGGCATTTTTTTTTTTTTTTTTTTTTTTGGTTTCTGCAGTAGGAATTTTTGAAGCTTGCTAAAATTTAGATTTTAAATTGTAAGGCAACTCTTGGTTTAAATTGTAAACATTTTAATATTAAATGTAAAGTGTTAAATACTGATGCATACTTATTGTAATGATTTTATTTTACAGCAGTTATAAAAACAGTGTTATTTTACTGCACCAGCTTCATGCGCACACAACCAGTCATGTATATATAATTCTTATAGAAGATGAAACTGCAAAAAAGCACTAACGCTATTGTTAAAACTTCTCAATTCTGAGTGAACCTTGGATAGGCAAAAAACAAAACCAACTGCTCCAGGCCAGTCCCTATCTTTTATCCTTTTTACAAATGTTTTAATTATGTTTAATTTTAAACAGAGAAAAGAATATCAACATTTAATTTAACAGAATATCATAATTTCTGATTTCTGTAATGAGAGAGAGAGAGAGAGAGAGAGAGAGAGAGAGAGAGAGAGAGAGGGAGAGAGAGAGAGAGTGAGTTTTGGTTTAAAGCCGCATCAGCATTATTGCAGCTATTCGCAGCTAAGAGAGAGAGAGAGAGAGTGTGTGTGTGTGTGTGTGTGTGTGTGTGTGTGTGTGTGTGTGTGTGTGTGTGTGTGTGAATGAGAGGGAGGGGCAATAGAAACAATATTAATAGAATATTTTTCCTCATTTCTGTAATATGAGAGAGAGAGAGAGAGAGAGAGAGAGAGAGAGAGAGAGAGAGAGAGAGAGAGAGAGAGAGAAACTTACTTGCAAGAGTCAATGACATAGACAACATCATTAATTGTTACACTGGTTTCAGCTATATTTGTGGACAGAATGATCTAAGAGAGAAAAAAAAATTAAAACAATAAGTACATATTATCATCAATGATAACCATACATAAAACCATGTAAAACAGGTCAAATTCCTCATTAGGGCTTTATGTTTTTTTAAAGCAGTCATGGAAGAAAAACATTATTCTTGCACTAAATGAACCCCAGCTGGGTCTGAAAAGGAAATGAAAATTGGTAGTGACTGTTCTCTCACCAAGCACTCAGCGTTTAGAAATTAAAGTCCTGGATCCTTCAGAACCGATTCCTATGTCATGGCATGCTAAAGAACCACCCTGCACATTGCCCTAAGTGCACTGCAAAGGTAAAAATTTCTGGCACACCACCTATAGCTGGTGACACATCTTAATATATGTGAAATATTCCTGACTAGAACATATAAAAATCCAACCAAAATCTTAGATCACTTCTAATGAAAGGTTAACCAAAACTACAACGAGTCAGGCTAATTTTCTTCAACAACACATAATTGTTGGTATCAATGCATGGAAGTAAATACTAGTATTAATACCTACATTTACACTTAAACTTTTCCACATTTTAAGTTTTCTAAAGGAAAAGTTTTACCTTAGTGACACCTTCAGGTACTGGTTCAAATACTTTTCTCTGATCTTCTCTCGGAATTTGTGAATGAAGGGGAAGTAATCTATACCGTGATCCACCTAAATATATATAGCAACAAGACATTATACAATTAAAATTATCTATTATTATCCAACCACTGTCGATAAAAAAGGTAAGAATTTCATTTCATACAATTACAACAAAAGTGTTCACAATTGCAGTTTATACACATATTTGTTTAAAAAGCCAAAAACAGAAACTGATTTATTGAGGCAAATTTATAAAATATTTACTAGTTCACAAATTATTTGAATAAACTTTTAAAAAAATCATTTTTTAAAAATAAAACTTGAGCGAGAATTATTTTTGATGCATATTATTTCAAGTTACATGAATTACCAAACTTTGGGTATATTTCCAGCTACATGAATTACCAAACTTAGGATATACATGTATTTCCAGCTACATTACTTACCAAACTTTGGGTATATTTCTAGCTACATAAATTACAAAACTTGGGATACATTTCCAGCTACACGAATTACCAAACTTGGGGTAAATTTCTAGCTCCATGAATTACCAAAATTTTCAGCTACATGAATTACCAAACTAGGGATATATAGCCAGCTACGTGAATTACAAAAATTAGGATGTATTTTAGACTACATGATAAACAAAAAACAAACAATTGGAGAGCATTTCTAAGTAAAAGAACATAAATGGCCAAACTAGGAATATACAAATACATTTTATTCAGGCGCATAAATTCCCAACTAGAGATACATATTTCCAGCTACATGATGCACTTACATATGCGAGCATTTTAAGCTACATAAATTATCTAACTCTGAGTAAAATTTTAAAGCATCATGAATTACCAAATTTTCAGCATCATGATTTACCAAATTAAAAAAATTTTCAGGCCCCATGACTTACCAAATTCAGGGTGCATTTCCAGATGTTTATGTAAAGCAAATATAAGATTCCATCCAGGTAAAAAGATTAATATTGCACCAGGTATATTTAATGTCTGTATGTACTTAATTAATGCCTACAATAGAAAAAGGCACATTAAATTTGTAAATTCCAAAAACTACATTAAAATATAATTTATTGGCAGTGTCGAATGGGAAAATTACAGAAGAGGGGAGAGAGAGAGAGAGAGAGAGAGAGTGATGTGAGGCCAGCACATTTTCAACTCTGTTGTAATGTCTTTACACTCAAAGGGGAAGGGGAGTGGCCTGAGGTCATTTCTAACCCTGTTTTGACAACATTTCACAATGTCTCAAAAACTAGCCTTTCCAATTTGGAATACTTGAAATGTATCTTCATTCTCATTCATGAAATGAATGCCTATATAAAAGAAAGTAAAAGAATACTGACTTGGGTGTTAACCACCATTATTCCACTCCTTGTTTTATAGGTAAAAATGACTAGACATCCACCTTCTATAAAAATGAAGACAATAAATAAAGCTACCAGTTTTTACGATTTATGGTACAAATGTACCAGAATGTCTTTTTTTAAACACACATCTGTAAAATTAACTGCAGGCCAAAAAACTTCAAGAAGCAGTACAATATAAGTGATAGTAAATGAACAAGTGAAATGAACAACTTACTTACATGTAGTTGTACATTTCACTTAAGAAATGGTGTTCTATTATAAAACACAAGTGTGTATGTATATATAAATAAAAAGAGAATCTATTAAGAGTTTGAGGTCGAGATGGGGAAATTCCGATACAGTGGTCAGATTTCTCATCTTGACCTTAGTTGAGTAATTGATTATTTTTCTCATATGTAATTTACAAAAAATACCAGAATCGCTACTATTATGATGCAATATTTTGCTAGCAGGTGAATACAAGAAATGCAACAATAACAAATGACATTTCACTCACAGCAGAATGTGAACCTACATGACAAAACAAAACAATGATTTTTCTCTTTTTATATATAAATCTTTTAGTAAAAATAATATTAGTCATCATAAAAAATCTTTTTGTCATTTTCATATCATTTTTCCCCACTAAATTATGACCCTTGCCAATTGAAAAATGTAGTCTGCATTCAATTAAGATATGCTACACATGTGTATGTGGGGTGCGATACAAAAAAAAAAAAAAATATATATATATATATATATATATATATATATATATATATATATATATATATATATATATATATGTATATATATATATATGTATATATATATAAACATGTGTGTTACCTCTATCAATTCAAAAGACATTTCTTTTTCATTCATCATTGCCATGGCTCTCTTGGTTTGTTCAGAATATTCAGAGCTTACTATCAGATTACAATTTTCCTGCAAGATATGAATAAATCAATCAAAGTACTGAAAGCACTGATGTTCAATCAACAATTAAAATGGGAAAAATGCAAAGCAATTAAGTTTATACCAGTAACAATGCCTTTAATTATCATAACAGCCAAACTTTACCTGAGTGAAAAACCCTTTTTGATGCAAATATTGCAAAAGTTTAAAACTAAAAAACTATATAAATGTGCCAGAAAATAATTGTATAAACATTTATACCAACCTTAATTATGGTACTTTTCAGTGTAGAGGTTCAAATTTAACTGTGACAGATTTGTGTCATAACATTTGTCAATCTGCCTTTTCATAGTTGGTGGTTTTTCCTCATTACTTTTTCCTTAACCATCCTAAAAACTGTCTGCTTCCATACAAGTCAAAAAACTAATTGGGACATACCCCCCCCCCCTCTCTCTCTCTCTCTCTCTCTCTCTCTCTCTCAATATTGAAAAATATACCTCACCTCCTGTTCTTCATCTGGTAATTCATCTCTATCTTTACGCTTCTTCTTATCAGATGGCGGAGGTATAAAGTTCAACATTTGTACACAATCTTCCAAATAATATTCTACAAAGAAATTGTTCCAAATTAAACTGACAAAATTTCCTTTTGTTTTCTCAACTCTTTAAAATTTATATAAAATTTTAAGAACTATTTTTATAAAAAAAATTCAAGCAAAATTGCTTGATTCCATCTTTTTATAAGACTTTTGCAGTTGAAATCAAAGTATGAATGAATGGGGAGTTCAATTAATAGTCGTTCCTTTTAAAGGATTTATACTTGAAAATATCAAATAATGTAGAGTCAATATTATCTTTTGTTTACAGTGTTTTGGTAGTAGGGTTCTCCTGATGATAGGCAGAAGATACATTAAAGGTAAAAATAAATAGCTATAATACACCCAGGATGTTATGCTGTTTGAAAAAAAGAATAATGAAACATTTTATTGGCTAAAATTGTTTGTTGGTGACATTTCCTATGTGGAAGAAATTTAATTTCAATTATAGAAAAAAAAAAAAAAAAAAAGAAAGAAAAATGCAATAAAATGTTGTTTTATGTTTTAAGTCTAAGTGTTTAAATTAAATTATAAGACATAACTTATGTTTTATTCCTTAAATAAAATTCCATCATATTTCAGAATAAAATGATTTTTTTTCATAAATATGTGCCAAAAAGAAGTATAGAGATTGGGGTTTGTTACTGGTATAATATTCTCACCCTGTACTGGATATACTCTGCCATAGATCTCTACAATACTACAGTTCCCAAAATAATCGGAGAACAAAGTTGTATCAACAGTGGCGGACATAAGAATCACGCGAACCTGTGGGTACGACTTCACCATGTCCCTTAACATAACCAACAGAAAATCAGTCTGAAAAAAAAACATATAAATTATTTCATTGATATCAAGATGTCATCAGCTTTCTATAAACAATAAAAGACTTACTTGTAGTATTTCTACTTACATTTATATCTCTTTCATGGATTTCATCTACTATGACATGCGAGATTCCTCGTAAACCATTTTCTAATCTTCTAAGTAGTGTTCCTGTCAATAAAATAAAAGAAATCATTAAACATAACTTACAAATACAAGTTCTGAAATATAAGGCAAAGGACTTTAAAACAGTAGTCTTCATAGAAAGGTGATTTTTATATACAGGTGACTCTATAACAAAGGCCCGTATCTTACAGTGTACGCATGCTATTGCTTTGGCTTCAAGCTGTTCAGGAGTGATTGTTCGCGCAAGCATACTGACTGCTATCACTTTTGTCAGATTGTTTGCCTTAAGATTCAAGATGGCATCCTTCTGACAAAGTTTACAAGACAAGTTTTAATAAAATCTGAAACCAGCATACATTTCAATTTATATTTCAGTGCAAGTGTATGGTATCTTTCTAGAAGGAATTTGATTGATAGAATTAGTAAAAATTTGTGTACAGTTGCAAGATTTAATTTATATTTTGACATTTTTTCTCCAGTCAAGTGTCCATGTCCAAATCTAAGGGAGATTATTTTAAAGCATCTGGATGATTATGATGACGTAGTTTCAATTTCATTGCTCGTGACTGTTCAATAGACATAAAATTGTATGCACGAGCACAGTGGAAAGTGGCCAGTCTCTTGAACAGGCCTCAGGTTTTACTGTAATATTGTTTCTGTATTGTATCACATACCTACAGTACAGTATAGTATAGATCCATAGGCTCTGGGGAATACAGACTCAAATCTGACACTGTAACCTGTACTTATACCAAGATTCTCTGATCTCTCTTGTGCAACTCTCTCAGCGATTGAAACAGCACTGATTCTTCTTGGCTAAAACATTACAAAATGGTGCAAATTGTCATTTTTCATCATAAAATATCATTAAAGTAGAAGATCAAGGAATTTCTGAGTGATCCAGAAGCCACTTAATTAATTACTTAATATATATATCAATTAATTAATTTATTTATTTGTTTATTTTTGACACAAGTCAAGATTATTTCAAATACGTGTTTTTTATATTGAGGTAGTAAATTCAAAAAGCTTGTGCAACATGTTCAGGTTTTAGTGCATAAATAAAAAATTCTACAAGCTAATAAAACTTGATCCTTTCTCTCTCTCTTCTCTCTCTCTCTCATCATATTTTACCTGTGTTACAATGATGTTACAATCAGACCCTCTTCCTTGTTCTATCATCTGATCCAATATATACTGTGGTACCTACAATAGAATTCAATATACATGTATAATGAATAAACAAGAGGCCCAATAGGGCCTGTGTCGCTCACCTAGAAAACCCAAATAAAAACATAATACATATCAATAGGAACATAGTAGAACAATGGAGTTTTATGTCTCAGTCGGTCAAGATTTTGATTTTTAATGGAGATGGTCAGTTCTGGGATGATGGAGGAAAACTATGGCAGCCATACTGAAAACTTTTACACCCTCCGGTTTGCCAGAAAAGGATTTGAAACTTGATGGGCTGTGATCAGTATGCCAGGTAGATGGATGGAACTTCATATTTAATGCTTTCTTTGAAAAGCAAAGGATAAAACTGGAAATGGAGAATGATTACCAATTTCGTGTCAATAATTGTTTAAAATAGTTCTGAAAGCCAAATATTCAAATTAATATAGCAATAACTGAAATATGGGCTGCTGGATTGATATAATGCTGGATACCCAATATACTGTCTACTGCACCAGCAGTCTCACTGTATCAGTATATTGTCAAAAATCATATGCAAAGTGTGGAAAATGAACCCAAACTAAAACTAAAAACCTGTCTATACTCAACCTTTTAATTAAGTCCTACAGTTACTAGACTTTAAAAAGTCAAATGATATCAGACTAACCTGAGTAGTTTTACCACATCCTGTTTCTCCTCTGATAAGTGTTACTGGACTTTCACTTATAGTTTTCAATATGTGATCATGTGATGCAAACACAGGAAGCTGGCTGCGTTCATGCAACATCTGTGAAATAAAAAATTTTGAAGAAATGGAATTTTTCTGTACTAGTTAATTTTTGCACCTATATTATGTGGAAGGATGTCATAAGCTATAAATAAAGTAGTAAAAAAAAAAAAAAAAATAAAAAATAAAAAAAAAAAAATAAAAAAACATCAAAATTTGCAATTGGTTAACTAAATTCAAATTCTCATAATCTGCCACATTACCTATCACGACATTTATTCATTTTGCACATATTTGCCATCTTAGTAATTGTAAAACTGACAAAAATTCCAAAAAAAATTGAACCTCAACATCTACGACATTTATTTACATTTACCATTCAAATTCCATATTTTTGTCACCTTTTTTACAGCACTTATTTAAATTCAAAAAAAAAAAAAAAAAAAAAAAGAAAAGAATTTGCTACCTTTTGTATTGCAACATTTCACAATGTATGTGACCATCACAGTGGTTTATTATCACATATACAATCCAAAGTTTGTCACCTTGCTACTGACAAACTTATTTTATTTCACAAAATTTGCAAACTAAATTTTTTTTCCTACACTGTTTTAAATTTCAAATATTTCTCACTATGCTTATTCATTTTTTTAATACCTAAAATATGCCATCTTGTTTATTCACATTTTTGAAATCCTTAACACTTTCAACTTTCTCATTGCCAGATTAATTTAAATTTACTTCACTAATCAGTTATTATTCAAATTTTCACCTTTGTCTATGTTATATTTTTTTTATTATTCTTTTTTAATTTAATTTATTTATTTTTTACTTTTTGTGGTCATACACAAAACAAAATCTTCAATCAAGCTGAGAAAATCTGTCAATTTTTACTATCAAATTTTCATACAATATTTTTTAAACTTTTGACCTTTTTGAGTTCTTCATCTATGTTTCTTTGATTTTCTAAAGTGTTATATAAATCCTGGCTAATTTGTTCCATGGTTGCCTGAAATTAAAAAAAAAAAAAAACAACTAAAATTCAAGTTTATTTTACATGAAACAAGTCTTACTAATATAAGGGTCTATCTGTCTGTCAAGGGAATTATAGATTAAGAATGTCATACTTACATGTATGTAGTAATCTATCGCCTGTACAGCTGTATCACTTATATCTAGACATCACCAGCTGTACAATGATACAATGACAAAACAAGAACTCCACAGAATTAAATGTCTTGCATGGTAAGTTTGTGATAGAGTAAAAAAAATACATTACTATATGTTATAAACTTTCACATTTTGACATGACGCCACCGCCAATGACGACACCAGAAAAGTAACACCTAAGTCTCGCCTAATGGCAATGCCAAGCTCGTCAAAAAGCAGCAACTTCACAATGAACTTATAGAAATGAACATTGAATGCTTATGTTAGCATCTCAACTACTTTTACATAGTTCATTTGTTTGTAGAATGTTAAAGTGTGGATAGCAGTTGACAAAAGTTGTTGGAAGACAACACTGCTTTTGTTTTGGTAAACTCAATGAAATTGTTTAACTTGGGCGTGTAAAATCATAGACTTGCTGATTTCCCATTCATTATTAATGATATATTTTGAAAAATACTAATTAAGATATTTTTTCCAACATTTAAAGTATAGTGTGCCTTTGATAGCAATAATCAGAACCAAGTAGCCAAGTCTATTCTTAGCTCAGTTGGTAGAGTGCTCACTTTATATGTGGGAGGTCAGGGTTCAAACCCTGGCCAGGTCTGACCAAGACTTGAAAGTTGGTAGTGACTATTCTTTCACCAAGAACTCGGCATTTAGAAATGAAAGTCGGCCACCTTTGAAGGAGACCTCAAGAACTGATGCCCTGTGTCATGGCAGGCATGGCACATTAAAATACACTCCCTGCACTGCAAAGGTAAAAGTTTCTGGCACTTCACCTTTAGCTGTTGACATCTCAATATGAATGAAATATTCTTGATTGGGATGTAAAATCCCTTTAAATCAAATCAAACTAAGTCTATCTATATAGTTGCATACAACTGAATTTGTGAATGCAGGTAATTTTATAGGATTTTGTATATCCATGTATGTTCATAAGTTCATCAACTTAGAAAATAAAACAGAAAGCAAAACTTCTATTAAACCTGACCAATATTGAAAAAATTGACCCTTTTTATATACAGAATTAAAGTTAATTAAGTTTCCGATTCAGTCAATATACATGCACACAATTATGAAAAAACATTTTCATCTCATATATAATGATTTAACTTTAATAATTAGTACAATGAAAATAAAAACCAGCATCTAAAACTTCCCTAACTTTCCAAAACCGCTACCTATTTTTAACAAGAAGCCCAATAGGGCCTGTATTGCTCACCTGGAATACCCTTATTTTGTTCTTTGCTTTTTCTTTTAAAATAAATCCAATCAGTAAAATGTAAACAAACTCACTAGCAATATCCTTATTTTCTATTATTTCAAGCACTATTTATCATAAATTTCCTTTTAATTGGCTATGTACTTTCAGAAGATTTAGGCTGAAATAAACCTTATTTGCATGTTACATAACTATTGCAAAAATGAACAAGAGGCCCAAAAGGGCCTGTGGAGCTCAACTGACAAAAATGGTTCTTGTGCCTTCATTTATATAAACTCAGTACAGGGACTTGAGCTGACGTTAAATGCTAAATATAAAAGCTGTAGGCCTTACAGTTTCAGAGAAGAAAATTTTTAAATTTGACTTCCCATATAAGTATATGTAGATATATGTGCCCCTTGGTGGGACCAAAAATGGCCCAGGGGCCTTTATTTGTACAAACCTGGTAAAGGGACTTGAGCTGATTATGAAAGCTTAAAGCCTTACAGTTTCAGAGAAGAAGATTTTTAAATTTGATTTCCCATATATGCATATGTAGATATATTGGCCCTTAGGGTGGGACCAAAAATGGCCCAGGGGCCACCATTTGTACAAACTTGGTAAAGGGACTTGAGCTGATGTTAAATGCCAAATATAAAAGCATTATGCCTTACAGTTTCAGAGAAGAAAATTTTTTAATTTGATTTCTAATATATATATATGCAGATATATGGACCCCTGGGGTGGGGCCAAAAATGGACCGGGGGCCACCATTTGTAAAAACTTGGTAAAGGGGCTCAAGCTGATATTAACTGCCAAATATAAAAGCTTAAGGCTTCATGGTTTCAGAGAAGAAGATTTTCAAAGTTGATATCTCATTATAAGCCATATATGCATATGCAGATATATGGACCCCTGGGGTGGGGCCAAAAATAGACCGGGGGCCACCATTTGTACAAACTTGGTAAAGGGGCTCAAGCTGATATTAACTGCCAAATATAAAAGCTTAAGGCTTCATGGTTTCAGAGAAGAAGTTTTTCAAAGTTGATTTTCCATTTTAAGCCATATATGCATATGCATATATATATGGACCCCTTGGGTGGGGCCAAAAATAGACCGGGGGCTACCATTTGTACAAACTTGGTAAAGGGGCTCAAGCTGATATTAACTGCCAAATATGAAAGCTTAAGGCTTCATGGTTTCAGAGAAGAAGATTTTCAAAGTTGACTTTCCATTATGAGCCATATATGCATATGCTGATATACGGACCCCTGGGGTGGGGCCAAAAATGGACCGGGGGCCACCATTTGTACAAACTTGGTAAAGGGGCTCAAGCTGATATTAACTGCCAAATATGAAAGCTTAAGGCTTCATGGTTTCAGAGAAGAAGTTTTTCAAAGTTGATTTTCCATTATAAGCCATATATGCATATGCAGATATATGGACCCCTGGGGTGGGGCCAAAAATAGACCGGGGGCCACCATTTGTACAAACTTGGTAAAGGGGCTCAAGCTGATATTAACTGCCAAATATGAAAGCTTAAGGCTTCATGGTTTCAGAGAAGAAGTTTTTCAAAGTTGATTTTCCATTATAAGCCATATATGCATATGCAGATATATGGACCCCTGGGGTGGGGCCAAAAATAGACCGGGGCTACCTTTTGTAAAAACTTGGTAAAGGGGCTCAAGCTGATATTAATTGCCAAATATGAAAGCTTAAGGCTTCATGGTTTCAGAGAAGAAGATTTTCAAAGTTGATTTTCCATTATAAGCCATATATGCATATGCAGATATATGGACCCCTGGGGTGGGGCCAAAAATGGACCGGGGGCCACCATTTGTACAAACTTGGTAAAGGGGCTCAAGCTGATATTAACTGCCAAATATGAAAGCTTAATGCTTCATGGTTTCAGAGAAGAAGATTTTCAAAGTTGATTTTCCATTATAAGCCTTATTTTCACTTTTTACGAAGTACGTTAGAAAAACGCTAAAAACGCGTAACCTAGTTTTTGACAGAATTTCATGAAATGTACAACCTACATGTTTAAGGGTGTCTAGAAGCTAAATATCACATCAGATTTTGAATATAACCTATGGTTTTAGAGAAGAAGCTTATTTTAGGTTTTTTACATTCTAGGTCGCTGTGACCTACTTTTGGTTGCCATGGAAACCAATTGTACAAATTTTCATCTACTCCTTCTAAGGATCATTCCTGCAAAGTTTTGCTAAAATTGGCCCAGTAGTTTCTGAGTTTTTGCTGTTAACGGACGCACGCACGCACGCACGCACGCACGCGCGCATCATGCCATAAGCTCATCTGGCTTTAGCCAGTTGAGCTAAAAATTGTACAGAAAAACCCATTAAATATGTTTTATCCCCAACATCTAGTTTCTATGTTATTAATTTAAACAAAATCAGTACATAAATAAACCCATAATGGCCATTTTAAGATTTTTGCTTTTTATAGTAACAGCAGCCATCTTGGATTTCTGACAGACATGTCGGATAAAATTTTGAATCTATACCACCCAAGGACCTTCCACACTCAATATCCTTTCAATTGGCCATGTACTTTCAGAGAAGATTTCGGCTAAAAATAACCCTTATTTGCATATTATGTAATGATTGCACAAACAAAAAATCATACGGAAAAACCTGTTAAATATGTTTTATCCCCCAACATTTATTTTCTATGTTTCAAATTTCAACAAAATCTGTACATAAATCAATCCATAATGGCCATTTTTTGATTTTTGCTATTTATGGTAACAGCAGCCATCTTGGATTTCCGACAGACATGTCGGATACAATTTTGAATCTATACCACACAAGGACCTTTACACTCGATATTATTTCAATTGGCCATGTACTTTCAGAGAAGAAGATTTTCAAAGCTAAAAATAAACCTTATTTGCATATTACGTAATTATTGCAAAAACTAACAAGAGTTCCGCATGGCAGAGCATGACACACCCGTCAAATCTGCAAGTCATTTATGTGGATATTTTGTTTATTATGAACTGTAAAGGGACTTATACAGTTCATATGAGCTGTTCATAATCAATAAGTCAATTCAATTATTCATCACAATGATACAAAATGCAGTGCACAAGTCAACAAGTACAATAAAAAACAATAGTAATTATTGAGATTTTGGTATTATTTTCAGTAACAAAATAGACTTACCACCAGCCACACCATTTATATAATTTTACCATCATGTTCTTGTAACCTTCATCACAAAATTGAGGTAATCTCTAGTATACTGGGTTGTTTCAAAGACAGCAAGTTCTTCAGCCTACAACTCTATGTGTATCTGCTCCCTGGTAGAATAAATTAAGGAAGCTAGAGTTATGGTTCCTGAGCACTGCACTTCGGATCATCGTGGTAAGTAAGCATACCAAGTTTCAAGTCATTCTGACCATAGATGTCAGAGTTATGGACGAGACAAACCCGCCGCGTACTCTGGCAGCACACAAAGGGAAATAACTCAAAAATTAAGGAAGCTAGAGTAACGGTTCCTGTGCACTGCACTTGGCATCATCGTGGTAAGTAAGCATACCAAGTTTCAAGTCATTCTGACCATAGATGTCAAAGTTATGATCCGGACAAACATGCTAACAGCATTCAAAGGGGAATAACTCAAAAATAAAGGAAGCTAGAGTTACGGTTCCTGAGCACTGCACTTCGCATCATCGTGGTAAGAGATTATGTCAGAGTTATGGGCCGGACAAACCCGCCGCCAGAAGGCCCGCCTGCCCATCCGCCCGCCCGGACGCCCGCCCGCCCGCCAAGGGTGATCCCATAATACGCCCCGTCTTTGACGGGCGTATAAAAATCATACAGCGAAACCCGTTACAAATGTTTAATCCCCAAACATCTATTTTCTATGTTTCAAATTTCAACAAAATCAGTACATAAATAAACCTGAAATGGCCATTTATAGGTTTTTGCAATTTAGAGTAACAACGGCAGCCATCTTGGATTTAGGACGGACATGTCGGATACAATTTTTAATCTATAGCAACTAAGGACCTATCATACCAAATTTCATTTGAATTGGCCTATTGGTTTCAGAGAAGAAGATTAAGTTTACGGACGCACGCACGCATGCTTTACCATTCCATAAGCTCACCCTGGCTTTGCCAGGTGAGCTAAAAAAAGCGAACTCAAATTTCCCTCTGAAATTTGAAACCAGAGCCGCTGTTACAAACCAACAACAGGAACACTAATGATGCCAGGAGGTATTAACTATTTAACAAATATAAACTTTACTGTGGAAAGTGGTCCTTCATCAATATTACAATTTGCCCATGGGTTCCAGTTTGGTTGTGGAGGTGACCATGAAACCACACCACTTATATTGCGCCTAGGAGCTGGTTCAAATTCTTCCAAGGAAGTGTGAGTTAGAATACTGATTGGAGCGTCTGATGGCGGAGGCTGTAAATATAATATACACAAGAATCAAGTGTAAATATTATATAAAATTATTTTTTTTATATTTTAACCATGAAAATACACACACACATGTAAGTTTCAAATATGAATGGTAAATGTTGCAATACAATAGATTCTTTTCCATTTGGCATTTCTATGGTCTTTAATCACTAAAAATTTGGTAATATCTATTAAATGCATAAAATTTTGAACAAAGAATTAGGTAAATTTAACCCCGCCTGACCCGTCAAAAATGTGCTGCCATGAGATATTTTATTTTCGTTTCTTATCTATTTTGCATCTCACCAGTGGTCAGAAAGAATTGCAGGCATTGTGTGGGCAAATACTGCAGACACTCAACAGTTAGTGGAGATGTAAAAATAGTTTAATAAGCGGCAATATAGACAAAAAGGTCCTAATGTGGCTGCAGACATTGACCACGCAACAGTGCAAGTTTTCATATATATACATGTATATATAAAAAATAAAAATAAAACTGTCCCATCCGCCCTAAAATTTTTGTCCAGCATGTTTGCATATCTACTATTTATGTTGAATTGGTCTTAAAAAACATTGTTTAAAACACAAGAAGTGTAAATTTTTTTTGGCTAATTAAAAGGTTGACTTAATTAACAGGTGGATTTTATAAAGCTTAGTTAAGAAAACACCCTGTACAATAAATTATATCTTAATTATTATACATGTAATACAATATACATGTTGAAGAGATTTTAACAAACAAAACTGAAATATGAACATATGTAAGTGACCATCACATGTAAGTGACCATCACTTGTCACATGTAAGTGACCACCACATATAGATGACAATTACATGTAAGTGACCAGCACATGTAGATGACAATCACATGTAAGTGACCATCACATATAGATGACAATCACATGTAAGTGACCATCGCATGTATGTAAGTGACTATTACATATAGATGACAATTACATGTAGGTGATCATCACATGTAAGTGATCATCACGTGTGACCATCACATGTAAGTTATCATCATATGTTAGTGACAATCACATATAAGGGACCATCACATTTAAGTGACCATCAGATATTGGTAACCATGATCAACAGAATTCTTTTTATGGTTAACTTTAGTATTGTATAAACATTTGCAGTTCATTCTCTGTTAGACCTGTTATAACAACTGTTATAATTGAACAATTGGGATTAACTCCCGTGATTGATGATAAACATGGATTATGATGGACAATAACGATGTACACATGTCTACATAATGATTGTCATTTATGCTTGGATTACACAAGTGGGTAAAGGTGAAACAATACTTGTTTGTAATAAATTGTACAGGTGAGAGTAGTTTCTTTTTTGAAATGATTAAAAATAAATTAGAATTTTTTTGGGTTTATTTCTTATGAAAAGTCTAACTCAGGACACAAATTAAGTTCAAACAATCGCAGTTATTCGAATTATGAAGTTTGAATACAAGAAGTTTTTTTTAATAAGAAGTTATAGTGCAGGGCGGTCTAGACATACCAAGAACTTCAAATAACCTAAGGTATTCGAATAAAAGAAGTTCAAAAAGGTTCTTCTGTACTCATACACATACCTTAGGTACAGGCTCTATGCCCCATTCCTGTAATGTTCTATCTATCAAACTCTCTGTATCTTGGCTAATGGCTATTTCATATGCTTCTAGCTGTATAAATAAAGGAATGTTGATTTCAAAATTATAATTGTTACTGTAACATTACCATGGTTACCAAAAAAAAAAAAAGAGGAGCTCTTAATACCAATGAAATATTCACATAGTAAACATATGAGATAAGTATAAAGAAAACATCTCTACAGAAAAAGAAATTCAGTCAAAAATGATATGTGTACTGTTAAAAGTCAAGAGATGAATATTGTTCAAGTCAAGGAAAAAACCTGCTAGTAGAAAGAAAATACTGTTCAAGTCAACTTGGAACTTTTGGGTAAAACTTTGGGTAAAACTAAGAAACTTTGATGCAGAATTGGCAAGTCCAACACACAGAGACTTATTACTTTTGTGAATGGTTGGTTATTTTTTAAGCAGAATTGGTCAGCTCTCTATCCTCATACTTTTGGAATGATCTATTTAAAGCATAATTTTTAAAGCAGTTATTTGACATAAAAAGTGAATAGATTTAGAAAGACTTATAAAAACAAACCTTTTTCTGTAGGTTACATGTAGTTTTTAAGCAGTATGATCAGTTCTCTATCCCTGTACTTTTTGAAAGAACTTTTTTTATGCAGAACTTTTAAGAAGATATTTGACATAAAAAGAGGAAAGATTGAGAAAGACCTAAAATAATAAACCTTTTCGGCATCTTTCTTCTTTGTCTGTCCTGTGTAAGCTTCTATAACGCCCATGTGGTACAGCTGTCTAACCAATGACAGAGCACATGACTTGGATGCCACCTGTTTATTAGATCCATGTTCTCGAGCAAAAATATCTGAAACACAATAAAACAGATAGCTTGTTTTGTTAGTCTTTAAAGAAAAATTGTTCATATAACAATGGACAAACTTGCAAGGGTACTTGAAAATATGTTTGAATAAACCTGTCAGAGTACATTTAACACACACAAGGGTTAGCAGTATAAGGGAAGTAACTCTTACATAAGGATGGACTTATTTAATGAAGCTTTATGTCCCAGTCAAGAATAATTCACTTATATCAAAACATCAACTATTGGTGAAGTGCCAGAAATTTTGGCCTTTGCCGTGTGCGAAGGGCAATGTGCAGGCAGGGTTCTTTAACATTCCACACCAGTCCTGACATTGGACATTGGTTTTCAAGGTCTCCTCTGAAGGACCTTGTGACTTTCATTTCTAAATGCTGAGTGCTTGGCGAAAGAAAAGTCACTACCAATTTTCAAGTCTTGGTCAGACCCGGCCAAGGTTCGAAAATACACCCTCCATGAAATTGACCTTTAAAATATGACATTGGTTCCAAGTCAAATCATTTTTATAAAATTCCTCAAAATCAGTAATAAGTAATATCTGGGTTTCCCTTTCAAACACAAACTTCCTGATGCTTCATGAAAATTCAAATTCTATGGTTAATTTAAATCCCAAACAATTTAAGATAAACAAGTTTTACTGTAAACCATTTGGTAGATTGAAATAATGGTGTTTTTTATGGAAGTTCACATGCACAACTTAATCTGCCAGTTTTCAAAGTTTTTATTTTGTTTTTTGGGGATTGTGATTTTGACATGGACTGGTATGTTTGTGTTTTATTTTATCATTTCTTTAGTCTAGATTTTCCCTTACATCAAGGAGTTAAGTTCTGGTTTTCCTTTACATTGAGGGGCCTCAGTGGCTTACGGATCACAGCGCCTCTTACCGCCTGGGTAAGAATCCCACTCGGGACAGATCCTAGTGTGAGAAAGTGTGTCAGTTCGCTTGCTGAAGGTCGGTGGTTTACTCTGGGAACTCGGGTTTCCTCCACCATCCAAGAAATGACCACCTCGAAATAAGTGAAAAAATCTTGACCGGGGCATAAAACACTATTACTCCACTCCACTTCTTTACATTGAGGAGTTCAGTTCTGGGATGATGGAGGAAACCAAAGTGTCGAAAAACCACTGACCATCAACAAATGACTGACAAACTGTCTGCTTTAGACCACTAAGCCACTGAGATCCCCTGTGAATTTGTGGAAATGATATTGTATTTTTTTTTAATTAATAAACTAAATTAATGGTATAAGTGCATTAAATCAACTGATAAAAACTCATTTTTCAAAAAAAAAAAACAAAAAAACAAAAAAAAAACAAAAAAAAACAAAAAAAACCATTTTTCAAGAAAAAAAGGGAAAAAAATTAATATCGATTCATTTCCTTTATAAAATACATCACATTATATATTGTTGGATATTATTTTGGACAAGGTTATGACATACCACTGAAATCTTATGTGTGGAGTTTCACTGAATCTCTACAAGGCATTAAAGAGTTATCATACCTGACAAAAATTGATACACATTGGCAAGCACGTGATTGCTATACATATCCCCCTAAAATTCGGTTTGAAAGGTGGGAAATAAAAAAATTCTTCAAAATGGAAGTGAAAGGTTCCAAAGTTTTGCAAAGCAAAGCACAATGTAATTTACAAAGCAAACCGCTAAAAGGCCTATACATTTCATAGTTGGTCAATCACACAAAAAACGTGGAGCTTAGATCCGAAAACTGTCATGTTAACCACTTGGCCATGAATGCTTCTTGGTTATATATATATGGTTATCACTTGGTCTACTTACTCTGTCGGATTCTGTTCACAAAGAATCTCATTTCTGCTATAAAGCTCCTGAAATAAGTACAAACATTAACAGTTTATACAAATAAATATCTATGCAAAATTTTCAAAAGTCATTGAATAAATGGAACAAAAAAACTATCAGAAGAAATTGTACCTCTCCTGCATGTTTATGTAACCAAGAACTTGAACATCAGACCTTGGCTATGATTGGCGTGGAGACAAGCAATTGTGATTTATATCCAAGCTGAGATTCTTTCACATATTGTGGCTGTCAGTTGAGGGATGGTAGAGAAACCTTGAATGCCTGGAGAAAACCCAAAACCTTTGGCAAACTGACAGACTTTCTCAAGCTAGGAATGTACTAAGTGGAATTTGAATTAGGGAGGTGAAAGGCAATATCATTAATGAAATCCTGTACTTTAGACCATTCAGCTGCTGAACCCCTTGACAACAAGTCACACACATAAAAATACAAGGTGTATATGCTAATTTTTAAATAAAATAATAACTGCATAGCTGAAATTTTCCATTTTACTAATTTTTCAATGGCATAAGTGTCTAGCACTTGTTAAATTACAAAAGAAATTTCAAAAGAGTCTATTAATATTCTATGAGAACTATTAAAAAAACTTATCTCTACATAAAATCTATCAAAAAAGGCCTCTTCAAGTGCTGAGAATGCAAATAAATAAATAAATAAATAAATAAATAAATAAATAAATAAGTAGGAAAAAAAATAAAAATAAAAAATAAAACCTGGCTTGGATTTTGTGAAATTGATAATGGCAAAAAATCTAGAACAATATAATGAGATTTAAAACTTTTTTTCAACATATGTTTCATCAATTTTTAAGCACTATTAAACAAGTTACAAAAAATAAACACTTGGTACAGGAATGAAATGAAACATCATTTATGCCCATATCAATGAAAACATGAAATATATGAAGATCCATTCAAATAAAATAACAAAATAAAATAATGAAAGTTTAATATATACACTATACATGTACAAGAGTTTTAAAAAACAATTACTCACCATTATCATGTTCCTTGTGTAGCAGACTGCAGGGGTGCAAATTAATTTGGAAAATGACCACCACATGACTCTTCTTACTTCTACAAGGGGAGATAACAAACAACTTTTTGTTTAGTAGAATTATCATGATATCAGATGCAAAATTAAATTTTTCCCATTGCTCCAATGGTGTATATCCACCAAGCAAGCAATGTGTAAACTCTACACAATGTGGCTTTGACAACAAGAGTTGTCTTTCATTTAACTCAAAATATAGTTTATCAGCAAGAGTTATCTTTTCCTTAAAGAAGTCACTCAAAATTTTTGTCAAAACAAAACAGAATTTAGTTTGACAAATGTTCCAACTGAAGTTTTTTTTTTAAACTCTACATAGTATTCCAGCTTAAATACAAAGGTTATTTTATGATTTGTAAATGGAATTCCCCAGAACTCTACATGATACCTCATAGTAATTGTGTGGGACAATTATTTTTATTGGAAATGGAATGGCAGAAAGTGACATTTTCCCGTAAATGCTATCCATTTCATTTCAAACATTGAAAGGTATTGATCACGTGGAATGTTGACGAGTTTCATTACAGACTTAGACAAAAAAGCCTCTAGCCCATAACACTCTACTTCTACACTCAGTCAGAAAAAAAAGTTACATGTATTAATTACCTATATTATTTACCAAGGCAAACTTTTTAGGGATTATTTTTTCCAAAGGATGTTTTTTTTTTTTTTTTTTTTTGGGGGGGAGGGGGGGGGGGGGGTGACTACATGTTTATCCAATAAGTATGGAATTACATAATCAAATGATATTTTCCCCTTAAGATTTACACTTAAAAGCAGTCACATTTTTATATCTAGTGAAAACAATAGGTCCAAATAAAAATATTGGCAGGTATTATTCCTTCAGTTTGAATTTCGTAAAAAAAAAGAGGTAAAATTCTAAGGCAAATATCTCTTGCTGATAAAATTTGTAAAAATAAGCAGTCTAGTTTCGTGAGTTTTCTGATATCATATTCTACTTTGATGTATTGTAACAAAAAGTTGTTTGTTTACTTCCCATAGTTACCATGTAAACAATGCACCCCAACAGTCTACCAATAATAGATATATTTTCTCCAGTGTTTTAACATTATACCATCTTTTATTATTCCATTATGTAATTTCTAAACATTGTCTAAGGGGACAAAAGATTTGACAATCGACCTTGACCTCTGACCTAAACACCCGAAGTTAAAGAGATGGTTTAATGTAGATAAACATTGAAAGAAACTGTATATATAATACATAAATACAAGATATATTCCTAAATTTTAATACAGAATACATCTTGTATTTAATTCTGTTATTACCAACACACAAAAACAAACATTACCCAACAGGTGTAAAATATATCACCACCACATAAGGTAATGTTAATAATCAAAGCACTGATGATACTGACAGAATAAGAAACTGTAATGAAAAGAATATCACTGACAAACATTACCAAACATGTGTAAAATATACCACCACATAAAGTAATGTAAAAATCAAAGCACTTATGGTACTGACAGAATAAGAAACTTTAATGAAAAAGAATATCACTAACAAACATTACCCAACAGGTGTAAAATATATCACCACCAAATAAGGTAATGTTAAAAATCAAAGCACTGATGGTACTGACAGAATAAGAAACTGTAATGAAAAAGAATATCACTGACAAACATTACCCAACAGGTGTAAAATATATCACCACCAAATAAGGTAATGTTAAAAATCAAAGCACTGATGGTACTGACAGAATAAGAAACTGTAATGAAAAAGAATATCACTGACAAACATTACCAAACATGTGTAAAATATACCACCACATAAAGTAATGTTGAAAACCAAAGCACTTATGGTACTGACAGAATAAGAAACTTTAATGAAAAAGAATATCACTAACAAACATTACCAAACAAGTGTAAAATATACCACCACATAAGGTAATGTTGAAAATCAAAGCACTAATGGTACTGACAGAATAAGAACTCTTAATGATAAAGAATATCACTAACAAACATTACCAACAGGTGTAAAATATACCACCACATAAGGTAATGTTGAAAATCAAAGCACTAATGGTACTGACAGAATAAGAACTCTTAATGATAAAGAATACCACTAACAAACATTACCAAACAGGTGTAAAATATACAACCACATAAGGTAATGTTGAAAATCAAAGCACTAATGGTACTGACAGAATAAGAACTCTTAATGATAAAGAATATCACTATCAAACATTACCAAACAGGTGTAAAATATACCACCACATAAGGTAATGTTGATAATCAAAGCACTGATGGTAATGACAGAATAAGAAACTTTAATGAAAAAGAATATCACTGACAAACATTTCCAAACATGTGTAAAATATACCACCACATAAGGTACTGTTGATAATCAAAGCACTGATAGTACACACAGAATAAGAAACTTTAATGAAAAAGAATATCACTAACAAACATTACCAAACAGGTGTAAAATATACCACCACATAAGGTTATGTTGATAATCAAAGCACTGATAGTACACACAGAATAAGAAACTTTAATGAAAAAGAATATCACTAACAAACATTACCAAACAGGTGTAAAATATACCACCAAATAAAGTAATGTTGATAATCAAAGCACTGGTAGTACACACAGAATAAGAAACTTTAATGATAAAAAATATCACTAACATTACCAAATAGGTGTAGAATACACCACCAAATAAGGTAATGTTGATTATTAAAGTACGAATGTTATTCAGAAAATTGAAAGAAAGCTTAATGAAAATATTATAAAGTAAATTACATTACCAAACATGTGTTTAGTACCACCATAAATGGTAACAATGATAATCAAGACACTGATGGTACAGACAGAATGGGGGTAAGTTTTAAAAATTATACTGAAAAATTACCAAACAGGTGTAAAACACCACCAAATATGGAAATGTTGATAATGAAAGCAATGACGGCACTGACAAAATAAAACTTTATTGCAAAAGATTACTAACACACAAAATCAAACATTACCAAACAGGTGAAAAATATACCACCAAATAAGGTAATGTTGATAATCAAAGCACTGATAGTACTCACAGAATAAGAAACTTTTATGATAAAAAATATCACTAACAAACATTATCAAAAAGGTGTAAAATATACCACCACATAAGGTAATGTTGAAAATCAAAGCACTTATGGTACTGACAGAATAAGAACTCTTAATGATAAAGAATACCACTAACAAACATTACCAAACAGGTGTAAAATATACAACCACATAAGGTAATGTTGAAAATCAAAGCACTAATGGTACTGACAGAATAAGAACTCTTAATGATAAAGAATATCACTAACAAACATTACCAAACAGGTGTAAAATATACCACCACATAAGGTAATGTTGATAATCAAAGCACTAATGATGCTGACAGAATAAGAAACTTTAATGATAAAAATATCGCTAACAAACAAAAACAAACATTACCAAACAAGTGTAAAATATACCACCAAAACAGGTAATGTTGATAATCAAAGCACTGATGGTAGTGACAGAATAAGAAACATTAATGATGAAGAATATAACTAACACACAAAAATAAACATCACCCAACAGGTGTAAAATACCAACAAAAAACGATAATGTTGATAATCAAAGCACTGATAGTACTGACAGGATAAGAATCTTAATTATAAAGAATTTTGCTTACACACATAAATAAATATTACTACATAGGTGTAAATATCACCAAATAAGGTCATGTTGATAATCAAAGCACATATAAAACTGACAGAGTTGGGAAAAACCTTAAGAATATTTACTGACAAAAATATGCTATACACTTAAAAAACAGGAGATGATGACAGATTAACTTTTGGATTTGAAGAAAATTTGGTGATAGATGGTATACCACACATGATGAATTAATTACCAAAGAAAATCTTGTGAAAGATGGTATACCACACACCATGATTTAATTACCAAAGAAAATCTGGTGAAAGATGGTATACAACACACCATGAATTAATTACCAAACAGGTGTTAACTAATTAAACCTTTAAGTAAATACTGATTAAATAATAAGGCATTATATTTAACATCAATATAGAATGACACATATTTAAGCAAAACAAAATGGTAAAAGCTGAGCAATAAAAACAGTTTAAAACCCCGTCAAGATAATTTTACTAATATTGAGGCTTCAAATTCTGGCATTACAGAGGAAACTGGAGTGTCTAAAAAAAAAAGCTGAATTTTTTCTTTAACAATACTATTTAAATTTGGTTATAAAGTTTTAGTCAGGAATTTTTCACTAAAACCATCTATTCTAGTTATTCTTGGATGATAACAATTTACCTGTTGTGATCTGGACCAACGATTGTATATTTATAGTCAGCTTGTATTTTATTTTGCTGTAAAAACTGATGAAGTCGGCTTTTGGCATTCTCTACTGTCCAAAATCCATGAATATCAGCGTTCATATCCACATCTTCTGACTAAATAAAGTTAAAAGTATAGAGTTAACATGATATTTGGTTTACCAGCATTAAATGTAAAATTTAACTAACAGTGATTTTGCTATTGTTTTTAAAAACTACCTTCCACCTTCAGATTGGGAAAATTTGGACCCTTTTTATGTCACATATTATCCTCAGAATTTTGAAATTCATTGCAAATATCTTATATTGTGACAATATCTAATATATAGTCTGTCAGAACAGTTTTGGACAACTGGATATAACTTAAACTATTTGATTGTGTGTCACTGTTGCCTTTTGGGGAATTTTAGTTGTCAAATTGGGGAATTTTAGTCTTATTTCTAAAGTGGAAACTACCTTTATTCGGTAGTAATTTTAGGCAAACAAAACCACTGACTAATTAATGTTTTCTCTGAAATTTGGTGATTTACACCCTGTCCATATTTTTTCTCATGTGGATGGAGATGGTCAGGCCATGAATGGTGGAGGAAACCAGAAAAAAACAAGAGTTCCGCATGGCAGAGCATGATACGCCCGTCAAATCTGCAAGTCATTTATGTGGATATTTTGTTTATTATGAACTGTAAAGGGACTTATACAGTTCATATGAGCTGTTCATAATCAATAAGTCAATTCAATTATTCATCACAATGATACAAAATGCAGTGCACAAGTCAACAAGTACAATAAAAAACAATAGTAAATATTGAGATCTTGGTATTATTTTCAGTAACAAAATAGACTTACCACCAGCAACACCATTTATATAATTTTACCATCATGTTCTTGTAACCTTCATCACAAAATTGAGGTAATCTCAAGTATACTGGGTTGTTTCAAAGACAGCAAGTACTTCAGCCTACAACTCTATGTGTATCTGCTCCCTGGTAGAATAAATTAAGGAAGCTAGAGTTACGGTTCCTGAGCACTGCACTTCGGATCATCGTGGTAAGTAAGCATACCAAGTTTCAAGTCATTCTGACCATAGATGTCAAAGTTATGATCCAGAAAAACATGCTAACAGCATTCAAAGGGGAATAACTCAAGAGTTACGGTTCCTGAGCACTGCACTTCGCATCATCGTGGTAAGTAAGCATACCAAGTTTCAAGTCATTCTGACCATAGATGTCAGAGTTATGGGCTGGACAAACCCGCCGCCCGCCCATCCGCCCGCCCATCCGCCCACCCCCAAGGGTGATCCCATAATACGCCCCGTCTTTGACGGGCGTATAAAAAAAAAAACAAAAAACCAATAACAAAAGACACTGATTTTTGGGTCTGACAAACTTTCTCACATTAAGATCTACTCATCCAGTAATTAAACCTTCATCTAGGAGGCAAGAGGCACATCAGAATTAAACATTTTGTTAAATATTTACTACCCTTGGGCGAGTATCACTGCTGGTAGAGTAAAACTTCCTGAGGCTAGTTTTGTAGATAGTGTTTTGTGCTGTCAGAAAATGTACCTTGTAGCAAATTTTCAGTTGTCTTAATTTGTAAATTGATTTAAAACTAAGTTTTGTTCCCTCATGCAAAACATTTCTTAGCTAAATTTCGGCCCCTAATTTCACTGATGAGGAATGAATTTTCAAAATATGCACATATGACACATCAAAATTAAACAGGTTTTTTTTTTTCAAAATATTCAACTCTGACTAGGAATAAATCATTATAGAGATCGGTGACTTGTTTTATAATATTCAGGGTTAGATCTTGGTATCAGCAATGTTGCCAATTGCAATTTAAAAAAAAAAAAAAAAAAAAAAAAAAAAAAAAAATGACCAAAATTGGCTTCTGGCAAAGTTTTTTTTTTGCATCATGTGTAATTTTGTGTCAATCTAAAAAAAGGACACAAATAGGAGCATTTAGGCAACATAAAAGATAAACAGACGATAAAATTTTGGTTTATGTTGATCCTGCTAGTAAGAAGAAATTGAGCTAACCCTTCAATATTTTACAAGTACCTCTTCCAGTTTTCTTTTTTCAGCCAGTCTATCAATATAGGATTCGGGAGGTCCCCTCTGGTATGGTGAAAACTGTCGATCTTCTTGTTCCCCAACCTGCATGGCATGAACACCTCCATCTATAAGACAAAAAATATTCAAACTTTCTATAAGATTTTTAAAATTTTTATTTGTATGGCACACTTTGTATTTATTAGCATTCAAAAAACCCTTTAAAATTATATACAAAATCAAAAATAATTCATACATGTTCAGTGCATACAGTGCAAATACAAGTTTTAATTCAATAGTAACAAATCTACTGTTGATACTTAAATATTCACCAAGTACTGTGAACTAATGAGATAAGTTTTGGAGATTAATCCTATACAAGTGTTCTATTTAAAACTTTAAAGGGCTATAACTCCAAGGGAAATTGAAAATACTAATTCTGGTTGGTTAAATGTACATCTCCTTTTACTGTTGAAACTTTCTACCAAGTTGTGTAAACTTCCGATAGATAGTTTTGGAGATTTTTACTGGACAAGGATTTCACCACTGAACATTTTAAAGGGCCACAACTCTTGTTGTGGAAAAATGGCAAACCAACTAAGGTTTAGGTATAATATTTGTATCTCCTATTACTATTGATGATTTATGCCAAGTTTCATGAAATTGTGGTTATAGTTTTGGACATGACTCCTGAAAAGAACTGAAACAAAGGGCCAGAATTTTGAAATAAATATTTCCCTTTTTTGAAAGATGGGATATAAACAGCACTGGTAAAACAGTGTTTGTGCAGTTAAAATAATTTAGACTCTGCTCAATTAGGAATAGTTAGGTTTTTGTCTCTTGAAGCTTGTATAAAAAGGCATTGCATGTTTGTTGTTCAGATGTTTAAAATTACATGTACAGTTAAACTATGTTATGTCTTTCTTTAACTTTGCCACATCACTTTTTGCCACAGTATCTTTAAATCCAAAAATCCATTTTTTTATGTTTTTTTCTTATATGCTTCTATCAATTTATGGTGACACCCTTGATGTCGCTGAAAGGTGACAAAACAATTGGTGAAGATGATTCAAGATTTTACTAGATTAAAATCATACAAAAATTATGGAGACATACCCAGACCAAGTGACTGATGAGGTGCATTTCCTCCTGGGAGGCCCATAAATCCTGGACCACCACCACAAGAATCAGCAACAACTTCGGGTTCTGGCTAAAAAAGTTCAAAAACCAAACAAGTAAGATTATGTTGATGTGATAGATCTCAAATCCTTTATTATTATTATTTTTAAAATATCACATTATTTCTTAAAAGCAGTTGAGTTGAGTTGAGTCCAGTAAATGTGTTTTTTTTTTTTTTTTTTTTTTTTTTTTTTTGCCCAAGTCAAGATTTTTTGCCCAAGTCAAGATTCTTCCACTTATATTAAGGCAGTCAGTTCTGGGATGGTGGAGGAAACCAGAGTGCCAAGAGAAAACCACTGACGTTCAGCAAGCCAACTGACAAACTTTATCACACTAGGACCTCTCTGAGCAGGATTTGAACTTAATACTGTAATCTGTAAGTGCATGCTTTGGGCTACTTAGTCAATGAGTCCCTTTTCCTGCAAAGGAATGCAAGATAAATACGGCTTGAATGTTGAATGTTGAATACTGTGTGTAAATTTTGTCAGTCATAATATAATTACCAAGATAAAACTCATCAAACAAAATTAATGACTCAATTCTAATTATTATGAAAACTCTTAGGTAAATCAAAATGACATGTATTAAAGTAATGTATTGAGGTATGTCTATTATCTATCTTACAAATTGTATGGGATCAGCTCTACCTCAAAAAAAAAAAAAAAAAAAAAAAAAAAAAAAAAAAATTAGCCAAGTTGACTTTTAAAATTTAGAAGCTTATCTATATGTTAATGATGAAGTATAAAGTATTAGACTCAGAAAACAACAAAAATATTAATTTCAAATGTAAAACTGTTAATTTCAAATGTAGTACTTTCTGCAGTACAGTCCTGTGTACAAGCCTTTAAAAACTGCTCAATCTGAGCAAGAGTCTTATGTCATTACAATTACTTTTCATCTCCTTCAAAACTTAAAAGATACAATGGTATTGGTCATTTGTAAATAGAGGAAAGCCACAAATTTTTAAATCCAACTTCGAGTCTCATTTACCTTGGATGACCATTCAACATCAACAGATGTCCTGTCGATTTTTTAAATGATTGTTTTTAAAAAATTAATTCAAAGTTTGAAATTAAAGTGGAAATTACATTTCTTCAGGTAAGGCCAAAATAAAAATATAGTTTGTTTCCCCTTGCGCGACAGACCGTAAAAAATCCCGCCGACTGAAAAAAATTTATTATTGAAAATTTAATTTTTTTTTTTCCTCGCGATTTCCGGGCCGATAATTTCCGGTTTGTTTCTCTTTCCGCTTCAGGATTTATACGTTTTATCTTCTTAGTTGTAAAGACGCTTATATAAGCACTATACGGTGATCCGATTGTTACAAACGTCGTAGTGATTAAGATGTTATAGACACACGAATGTCGGAAATGTTGGGACAGTTGAAAAGGAAAGATCGTGATGAAGACTTCTTTACGATCTGTGTATCGTCGACGGTGCAGTGTGGGCAGAAGTGTACACAAGTATACACAAACATATATATTAAATTTTCGACTTAATTACAATCTTTGTGTTCAATTGTTATTCGTAACAATAATCGATAATTTGTTTTCAAAAAAAAAAAAAAAAAAAGCCTACCTACCTACCCAGTTTCAAAAGTACGGGTAGGGCAAGGGGAAACAAAGATATTTTTAATGGTGGCCTAAAAATTCAGATTTTCACTGATCATTTAATTGGTGGGCTGGACAACTCAATATTTATTTTTCTGATTAACGACATAACACTAAGAAGGTGAATTTTCAGTGATTTAAAGCTTATCCGTAGGACCGAGTATCCAATCCAAAATTTACACTTTGGGCCTTACTTAAAAAATTCTTTGTTTGCTGTTTTCTGACCCATGCTATCCACAGGTGGGTAGGTAGGTAGGAAAAAATTTTTATTTTATTTTTTGAAAACTTAATCTTTTACACTTTTGAAAAGTTTAAATTGTCTATTTTATGTCTATTTTAAAACACATATACAATTTATTTTTAATTTTTTATTTTTTTTTTTTGCTAACTAAAGTCTTCTCTGTTCCTCATGTTTTTTCCCCATGGAGAAACACATCTGAATTTCCTTTCTACTGTATAAACCTGCTCACAGGTTGTCTCCCTCACCAGGGAAATTGCCATTTAATACTGTTTCTTATGTTGTATGAGAAGTAAAAGCAAAAAAGATTGTAGTAGAAGGCAATAAAATTTTTGGGTAGGGGCATTTCAAGTGGGTCGGGTGGTCAATGGCAAACAAAGTTAATTTTATTTTAGGCCTTGCCAAAGTTTATTCCATGGCAAAGTGTATTCCATAAGAACATTAAGGTTGGTGGTTTTCTCCTGGCACTCTGGTTTCCTCTAACATCCTAGTTGAGATAGTTTGTCATTTCGCCAAAGGTTGGTGGTTTTCTCCTGGCACTCCGGTTTCCTCTAACATCCCATAACTGACCGTCTCGAAATAAGTTAAAGAATCTTGACTGGGGCGTAAAACACTGTTACTTGCACTCCACTAC